>CM026400.1:48956303-48979269 GCA_014843695.1 Archivesica marissinica
TCCAAGAGCTAGGTTACCAGTCCAAGAGCTAGCACCGGTCCAAGAGCTAGCACAACCAGTCCAAGAACTAGCACAACCAGTCCAAGAACTAGTACAACCAGTCCAAGAGCTAGTACAACCAGTCCAAGAGCTAACACAAACAGTCCAAGAGCTAGTACAACCAGTCCAAGAGCTAGTACAACCAGACCAAGAGCTAGTACAACCGGTCAAAGAGCTAACACAACCGGTCTAAGAGCTAGCACAACCAGTCCAAGAGCTAACAATACCGGTCCAAGAGCTGGCACAACCAGTCCAAGAGCTAGTACAACCACTCCAAGAGGTAGGTTACCAGTCGAAGAGCTAGTACAACCACTCCAAGAGCTAGGTTACCAGTCCAAGAGCTAGCACCATTCCAAGAGCTAGCACAACCAGTCCAAGAACTAGCACAACCAGTCCAAGAACTAGTACAACCAGTCCAAGAGCTAGTACAACCAGTCCAAGAGCTAACACAAACAGTCCAAGAGCTAGTACAACCACTCCAAGAGATAGTACAACCACTCCAAGAGCTAGCACAACCAGTTCAAGAGCTAGTACAACCAGTCCAAGAGCTAGAGCAACCAGTCCAAGAGCTAGTACAACCGGTCCAAGAGCTAACACAACCGGTCCAAGAGCTAGTACAACCAGTCCAAGAGCTAGTACATCCACTCTAAGAGCTAGGTTACCAGTCCAAGAGCTAACACAACCAGTCCAAGAGCTAGTACAACCAGTCTAAGAGCTAACACAACCAGTCCAAAAGCTAACACAACCGGTCCAACAGCTAGCACAACCAGTCCAAGAGCTAGTACAACCACTCCAAGAGCTAGGTTACCAGTCCAAGAGCTAGTACAACCACTACAAGAGCTAGGTTACCCGTCCAAGAGCTAGTACAACCACTCCAAGAGCTAGGTTACCCGTCCAAGAGCTAGCACCGGTCCAAGAGCTAGTACAACCACTCCAAGAGCTAGCACCAGTCAAAGGGTTAACACAACCGGTCCAAGAGCTAGTACAACCGGTCCAAGAGCTAGAACAACCGGTCCAAGAGCTAGTACAACCGGTCCAAGAGCTAACAAAACCAGTCCAAGAGCTAGAACAACCGGTCCAAGAGCTAACAAAACCAGTCCAAGAGCTAGAACAACCGGTCCAAGAGCTAACAAAACAAGTCCAAGAGCTAGCACAACCAGTCCAAGAGCTAGTACAACCGGTCCAAGAGCTAACAAAACCAGTCCAAGAGCTAGTACAACCGGTCCAAGAGCTAACAAAACCAGTCCAAGAGCTAGTACAACCGGTCCAAGAGCTAACAAAACCAGTCCAAGAGCTAGCACAACCAGTCCAAGAGCTAGCACAACCGGTCCAAGAGCTAGTACAACCGGTCCAAGAGCTAGGTTACCAGTCCAAGAGCTAACACAACCAGTCCAAGAGTAGTACACCAGTCCAAATGCTAACACAACCAGTCCAAAAGCTAACACACCCGGTCCAAGAGCTAGCACAACCAGTCCAAGAGCTAGTACAACCACTCCAAGAGCTAGGTTACCAGTCCAAGAGCTAACACAACCGGTCCAAGAGCTAGCACAACCAGTCCAAGAGCTAACACAACCGGCCCAAGAGCTAGCACAACCAGTCCAAGAGCTAGCACAACCGGTCCAAGAGCTAGTATAACCAGTCCAAGAGCTAGAACAACCGGTCCAAGAGCTAACACAACCAGTCCAAGAGCTAGCACAACCAGTCCAAGAGCTAGCACAACCAGTCCAAGAAAGAGTACAACCAGTCCAAGAGCTTGTACAACCACTCCAAAAGCTATCAGAACCAGTCCAAAAGCTAGTACAACCAGTCCAAGAGCTAGTACAACCGGACCAAGAGCTAACACAACCGATCCAAGAGCTAGCACAACCAGTCCAAGAGCTTGTACAACCACTCCAAAAGCTAGCAGAACCAGTCCAAAAGCTAGTACAACCAGTCCAAGAGCTCGTACAACCAGTCCAAGAGCTAGTACAACCGGTCCAAGAGCTAACACAACCGATCCAAGAGCTAGCACAACCAGTCCAAGAGCTAGTACAACCACTCCAAGAGCTAGCACCAGTCAAACAGCTAACACAACCAGTCCAAGAGCTAGAATAACCGGTCCAAGAGCTAACAAAACCAGTCCAAGAGCTAGAACAACCGGTCCAAGAGCTAACAAAACAAGTCCAAGATCTAGCACAACCAGTCCAAGAGCTAACAAAACCAGTCCAAGAGCTAGTACAACCGGTCCCGGTCCAAGAGCTAACAAAACCAGTCCAAGAGCTAGCACAACCAGTCCAAGAGCTAGCACAACCGGTCCAAGAGCTAGTACAACCGGTCCAAGAGCTAGGTTACCAGTCCAAGAGCTAACACAACCAGTCCAAGAGTTAGTACAACCAGTCCAAATGCTAACACAACCAGTCCAAAAGCTAACACACCCGGTCCAAGAGCTAGCACAACCAGTCCAAGAGCTAGTACAACCATTCCAAGAGCTAGGTTACCAGTCCAAGAGCTAACACAACCGGTCCAAGAGCTAGCACAACCAGTCCAAGAGCTAACACAACCGGCCCAAGAGCTAGCACAACCAGTCCAAGAGCTAGCACAACCGGTCCAAGAGCTAGTATAACCAGTCCAAGAGCTAGTACAACCGGTCCAAGAGCTAACACAACCAGTCCAAGAGCTAGCACAACCAGTCCAAGAGCTAGCACAACCAGTCCAAGAAAGAGTACAACCAGTCCAAGAGCTTGTACAACCACTCCAAAAGCTAGCAGAACCAGTCCAAAAGCTAGTACAACCAGTCCAAGAGCTAGTACAACCCCAAACAACCGATCCAAGAGCTAGCACAACCAGTCCAAGAGCTAGTACAACCAGTCCAAGAGCTTGTACAACCACTCCAAAACTAGCAGAACCAGTCCAAAAGCTAGTACAACCAGTCCAAGAGCTCGTACAACCAGTCCAAGAGCTAGTACAACCGGTCCATGAGCTAACACAACCGATCCAAGAGCTAGCACAACCGGTCCAAGAGCTAGTATAACCAGTCCAAGAGCTAGTACAACCGGTCCAAGAGCTAACACAACCAGTCCAAGAGCTAGCACAACCAGTCCAAGAGCTAGCACAACCAGTCCAAGAAAGAGTACAACCAGTCCAAGAGCTTGTACAACCACTCCAAAAGCTAGCAGAACCAGTCCAAAAGCTAGTACAACCAGTCCAAGAGCTAGTACAACCGGTCCAAGAGCTTGTGCAACCAGTCCAAGAGCTAGTACAACCGGTCCAAGAGCTAACACAACCGGTCCAAGAGCTAGTACAACCACTCCAAGAGCTAGGTTACCAGTCCAAGAGCTAACACAACCGGTCCAAGAGCTAGTACAACCAGTCCAAGAGCTAGCACAATCAGTCCAAATGCTAGTACAACCACTCCAAGAGCTAGGTTACCAGTCCAAGAGCTAGTACAACCGGTCCAAGAGCTAGCACAACCAGTCCAAGAGCTAGCACAACCAGTCCAAGAGCTAGCACAACCAGTCCAAGAAAGAGTACATCCAGTCCAAGAGCTAGAACAACCACTCCAAAAGCTAGCAGAACCAGTCCAAAAGCTAGTACAACCAGTCCAAGAGCTAATACAACCGGTCCAAGAGCTAGTACAACCAGTCCAAGAGCTAGTACAACCGGTCCAAGAGCTAACACAACCGGTCCAAGAGCTAGTACACCACTCCAAGAGCTAGGTTACCAGTCCAAGAGCTAGCACAACCAGTCCAAGAACTAGCACAACCAGTCCAAGAACTAGTACAACCAGTCCAAGAGCTAGTACAACCAGTCCAAGAGCTAACACAAACAGTCCAAGAAAGAGTACATCCAGTACAAGAGCTTGAACAACCACTCCAAAAGCTAGCAGAACCAGTCCAAGAGCTAGTACAACCAGTCCAAGAGCTAGTACAACCAGTCCAAGAGCTAGTACAACCAGTCCAAGAGCTAGTACAACCGGTCCAAGAGCTAACACAACCAGTCCAAGAGCTAGTACACCACTCCAAGAGCTAGGTTACCAGTCCAAGAGCTAGCACAACCAGTCCAAGAGCTAGCACAACCAGTCCAAGAGCTAGTACAACCAGTCCAAGAGCTAGTACAACCGGTCCAAGACTAGGTTACCAGTCCAAGAGTAGTACAACCACCAAAGCTAGCACAACCAGTCCAAGAGCTAACACAACCGGTCCAAGAGCTAGCACAACCAGTCCAAGAGCTAGTACAACCACTCCAAGAGCTAGGTTACCAGTCCAAGAGCTAACACAACCGGTCCAAGAGCTAGCACAACCAGTCCAAGAGCTAACACAACCGGTCCAAGAGCTAGCACAACCAGTCCAAGAGCTAGTACAACCGGTCCAAGAGCTAGTATAACCAGTCCAAGAGCTAGAACAACCGGTCCAAGAAAAACAACCATCCAAGAGCTGACAACCATCCAAACTACAAACCAGTCCAAAAGCTAGTACAACCAGTCCAAGAGCTAGTACAACCAGTCCAAGAGCTAACACAACCAGTCCAAGAGCTAGCACAACCAGTCCAAGAGCTAGTACAACCACTCCAAAAGCTAGCAGAACCAGTCCAAAAGCTAGTACAACCAGTCCAAGAGCTAGTACAACCAGTCCAAGAGCTAGTACAACCGGTCCAAGAGCTAACACAACCGGTCCAAGAGCTAGCACAACCAGTCCAAGAGCTAGTACAACCACTCCAAGAGCTAGCACCAGTCAAAGCTAACACAACCGGTCCAAGAGCTAGCACAACCAGTCCAAGAGCTAGCACAACCGGTCCAAGAGCTAGCACAACCACTCCAAGAGCTAGAACAACCAATCCAAGAGCTAGCACAACCAGTCCAAGAGCTAGCACCAGTCCAAGAGCTAACACAACCAGTCCAAGAGCTAACACAACCAGTCCAAGAGCTAGTACAACCACTCCAAGAGCTAGCACAACCAGTCCAAGAGCTAGCACAACCAGTCCAAGAGCTAGCACAACCAGTCCAAGAGCTAGTACAACCAGTCCAAGAGCTAGTACAACCGGTCAAAGAGCTAACACAGCCGGTCTAAGAGCTACACAACCAGTCCAAGAGCTAACACAACCGGTCCAAGAGCTAGCACAACCAGTCCAAGAGCTAGTACAACCACTCCAAGAGGTAGGTTACCAGTCGAAGAGCTAGTACAACCACTCCAAGAGCTAGGTTACCAGTCCAAGAGCTAGCACCATTCCAAGAGCTAGCACAACCAGTCCAAGAGCTAACAAAACCAGTCCAAGAGCTAACAAAACCAGTCCAAGAGCTAGTACAACCAGTCCAAGAGCTAACAAAACCAGTCCAAGAGCTAGTACAACCGGTCCAAGAGCTAACAAAACCAGTCCAAGAGCTAGCACAACCGGTCCAAGAGCTAGTACAACCGGTCCAAGAGCTAGGTTACCAGTCCAAGAGCTAACACAACCAGTCCAAGAGTTAGTACAACCAGTCCAAATGCTAACACAACCAGTCCAAAAGCTAACACACCCGGTCCAAGAGCTAGCACAACCAGTCCAAGAGCTAGTACAACCACTCCAAGAGCTAGGTTACCAGTCCAAGAGCTAACACAACCGGTCCAAGAGCTAGCACAACCAGTCCAAGAGCTAGCACAACCGGTCCAAGAGCTAACACAACCAGTCCAAGAGCTAGCACAACCAGTCCAAGAGCTAGCACAACCAGTCCAAGAAATAGTACAACCAGTCCAAGAGCTTGTACAACCACTCCAAAAGCTATCACAACCAGTCCAAAAGCTAGTACAACCAGTCCAAGAGCTAGTACAACCGGACCAAGAGCTAACACAACCGTCCAAGAGCTAGCACAACCAGTCCAAGAGCTAGTACAACCAGTCCAAGAGCTTGTACAACCACTCCAAAAGCTAGCAGAACCAGTCCAAAAGCTAGTACAACCAGTCCAAGAGCTCGTACAACCAGTCCAAGAGCTAGTACAACCGGTCCAAGAGCTAACACAACCGATCCAAGAGCTAGCACAACCAGTCCAAGAGCTAGTACAACCACTCCAAGAGCTAGGTTACCAGTCCAAGAGCTAAAACAACCAGTCCAAGAGCTAGTACAACCAGTCCAAAAGCTAACACAACCGGTCCAAGAGCTAGAACAACCAGTCCAAAAGCAGTACAACCATTCCAAGAGCTAGGCTACCGGTCCAAGAGCTAGCACCAGTCCAAGAGCTAGCACAACCAGTCCAAGATCTAGTACAACCAGTCCAAGAGCTAGTACAACCACTCCAAGAGCTAGCACCAGTCAAACAGCTAACACAACCGTTCCAAGAGCTAGCACAACCAGTCCAAGAGCTAGCACAACCGGTCCAAGAGCTAGCACAACCACTCCAAGAGCTAGAACAACCAATCCAAGAGCTAGCACAACCAGTCCAAGAACTAGCACCAGTCCAAGAGCTAACACAACCGGCCCAAGAGCTAACACAACCACCCCAAGAGCTAGTACAACAACTCCAAGAGCTAGCACAACCAGTCCAAGAGCTAGCACAACCACTCCAAGAGCTAGCACAACCAGTCCAAGAGCTAGTACAACCAGTCCAAGAGCTACACAACCAGTCCAAGAGCTAACACAACCGGTCCAAGAGCTAGCACAACCAGTCCAAGAGCTAGTACAACCGGTACCAGTCAAGAGCTAGTACAACCGGTCCAAGAGCTAGGTTACCAGTCCAAGAGCTAACACAACAGTCCAAGAGTTAGTACAACCAGTCCAAATGCTAACACAACCAGTCCAAAAGCTAACACACCCGGTCCAAGAGCTAGTACAACCACTCCAAGAGCTAGGTTACCAGTCCAAGAGCTAACACAACCGGTCCAAGAGCTAGCACAACCAGTCCAAGAGCTAACACAACCGGCCCAAGAGCTAGCACAACCAGTCCAAGAGCTAGAACAACCGGTCCAAGAGCTAGTATAACCAGTCCAAGAGCTAGTACAAACGGTCCAAGAGCTAACACAACCAGTCCAAGAGCTAGCACAACCAGTCCAAGAGCTAGCACAACCAGTCCAAGAAAGAGTACAACCAGTCCAAGAGCTTGTACAACCACTCCAAAAGCTAGCAGAACCAGTCCAAAAGCTAGTACAACCAGTCCAAGAGCTAGTACAACCGGTCCAAGAGCTAACACAACCGATCCAAGAGCTAGCACAACCAGTCCAAGAGCTAGGACAACCAGTCCAAGAGCTTGTACAACCACTCCAAAAGCTAGCAGAACCAGTCCAAAAGCTAGTACAACCAGTCCAAGAGCTCGTACAACCAGTCCAAGAGCTAGCACAACCAGTCCAAGAGCTAGTACAACCACTCCAAGAGCTAGGTTACCAGTCCAAGAGCTAACACAACCAGTCCAAGAGCTAGTACAACCAGTCCAAGAGCTAACACAACCGGTCCAAAGTGAACAACCAGTCCAAGAGCTAGTACAACCATTCCAAGAGCTAAGCTACCGGTCCAAGAGCTAGCACCAGTCCAAGAGCTAGCACAACCAGTCCAAGATCTAGTACAACCAGTCCAAGAGCTAGTACAACCACTCCAAGAGCTAGCACCAGTCAAAGAGCTAACACAACCGTTCCAAGAGCTAGCACAACCAGTCCAAGAGCTAGCACAACCGGTCCAAGAGCTAGCACAACCACTCCAAGAGCTAGAACAACCAATCCAAGAGCTAGCACAACCAGTCCAAGAACTAGCACCAGTCCAAGAGCTAACACAACCAGCCCAAGAGCTAACACAACCACTCCAAGAGCTAGTACAACAACTCCAAGAGCTAGCACAACCAGTCCAAGAGCTAGCACAACCAGTCCAAGAGCTAGCACAACCAGTCCAAGAGCTAGTACAACCAGTCCAAGAGCTAGTACAACCAGTCCAAGAGCTAGTACAACCGGTCCAAGAGCTAGGTAACCAGTCCAAGAGCTAACACAACCAGTCCAAGAGCTAGTACAACCAGTCCAAGAGCTAACACAACCAGTCCAAGAGCTAACACAACCGGTCCAAGAGCTAGCACAACCAGTCCAAGAGCTAGTACAACCACTCCAAGAGCTAGGTTACCAGTCCAAGAGCTAGCACAACCAGTCCAAGAGCTAGCACAACCAGTCCAAGAGCTAGCACAACCGGTCCAAGAGCTAGCACAACCAGTCCAAGAGCTAGTACAACCAGTCCAAGAGCTAGCACAACCAGTCCAAGAACTAGTACAACCAGTCCAAGAGCTAGTACAACCACTCCAAGAGCTATCACAACCAGTCCAAGAGCTAGTACAACCAGTCCAAGAGCTAGTACAACCGTCCAAGAGCTAACACACCGGTCCAAGAGCTAGTACAACCAGTCCAAGAGCTAGTACAACCAGTCCAAGAGCTAGTACAACCACCAAACAAGAACATCCAAGAGCTAGAACAACCAGTCCAAGAGCTAGTACAACCAGTCCAAGAGCTAGCACAACCAGTCCAAGAGCTAACACAACCGATCCAAGAGCTAGCACAACCAGTCCCAGAGCTAGTACAACCACTCCAAGAGCTAGGTTACCAGTCCAAGAGCTAACACAACCAGTCCAAGAGCTAGTACAACCAGTCCAAGAGCTAACACAACCGGTCCAAGAGCTAGTACAACCAGTCCAAGAGCTAGTACAACCAGTCCAAGAGCTAACACAACCAGTCCAAGAGCTAGCACAACCAGTCCAAGAGCTAGCACAACCAGTCCAAGAAATAGTACAACCAGTCCAAGAGCTAGTACAACCACTCCAAAAGCTAGCAGAACCAGTCCAAAAGCTAGTACAACCAGTCCAAGAGCTAGTACAACCAGTCCAAGAGCTAGCACAACCGGTCCAAGAGCTAGCACAACCAGTCCAAGAGCTAGGACAACCAGTCCAAGAGCTGACAACCACTCCAAAAGCTAGCAAACCAGTCCAAAGCTAGTACAACCAGTCCAAGAGCTAGTACAACCAGTCCAAGAGCTAGCACAACCAGTCCAAGAGCTAGTACAACCACTCCAAGAGCTAGGTTACCAGTCCAAGAGCTAACACAACCAGTCCAAGAGCTAGTACAACCAGTCCAAAAGCTAACACAACCGGTCCAAGAGCTAGAACAACCAGTCCAAGAGCTAGTACAACCACTCCAAGAGCTAAGCTACCGGTCCAAGAGCTAGCACCAGTCCAAGAGCTAGCACAACCAGTCCAAGATCTAGTACAACCAGTCCAAGAGCTAGTACAACCACTCCAAGAGCTAGCACCAGTCAAAGAGCTAACACAACCGTTCCAAGAGCTAGCACAACCAGTCCAAGAGCTAGCACAACCGGTCCAAGAGCTAGCACAACCACTCCAAGAGCTAGAACAACCAATCCAAGAGCTAGCACAACCAGTCCAAGAACTAGCACCAGTCCAAGAGCTAACACAACCGGCCCAAGAGCTAACACAACCAGTCCAAGAGCTAGTACAACAACTCCAAGAGCTAGCACAACCAGTCCAAGAGCTAGCACAACCACTCCAAGAGCTAGCACAACCAGTCCAAGAGCTAGTACAACCAGTCCAAGAGCTAGTACAACCAGTCCAAGAGCTAGTACAACCGGTCCAAGAGCTAGGTTACCAGTCCAAGAGCTAACACAACCAGTCCAAGAGTTAGTACAACCAGTCCAAATGCTAACACAACCAGTCCAAAAGCTAACACACCCGGTCCAAGAGCTAGCAAAACCAGTCCAAGAGCTAGTACAACCACTCCAAGAGCTAGGTTACCAGTCCAAGAGCTAACACAACCGGTCCAAGAGCTAGCACAACCAGTCCAAGAGCTAGAACAACCGGTCCAAGAGCTAACACAACCAGTCCAAGAGCTAGTACAACCAGTCCAAGAGCTAGCACAACCAGTCCAAGAAAGAGTACAACCAGTCCAAGAGCTTGTACAACCACTCCAAAAGCTATCAGAACCAGTCGAAAAGCTAGTACAACCAGTCCAAGAGCTAGTACAACCGGACCAAGAGCTAACACAACCGATCCAAGAGCTAGCACAACCAGTCCAAGAGCTAGTACAACCAGTCCAATAGCTTGTACAACCACTCCAAAAGCTAGCAGAACCAGTCCAAAAGCTAGTACAACCAGTCCAAGAGCTCGTACAACCAGTCCAAGAGCTAGTACAACCGGTCCATGAGCTAACACAACCAATCCAAGAGCTAGCACAACCAGTCCAAGAGCTATTACAACCACTCCAAGAGCTAGGTTACCAGTCCAAGAGCTAACACAACCAGTCCAAGAGCTAGTACAACCAGTCCAAAAGCTAACACAACCGGTCCAAGAGCTAGAACAACTAGTCCAAAAGCAAGTACAACCATTCCAAGAGCTAGGCTACCGGTCCAAGAGCTAGCACCAGTCCAAGAGCTAGCACAACCAGTCCAAGATCTAGTACAACCAGTCCAAGAGCTAGTACAACCACTCCAAGAGCTAGCACCAGTCAAACAGCTAACACAACCGTTCCAAGAGCTAGCACAACCATTCCAAGAGCTAGCACAACCGGTCCAAGAGCTAGCACAACCACTCCAAGAGCTAGAACAACCAATCCAAGAGCTAGCACACCCAGTCCAAGAACTAGCACCAGTCCAAGAGCTAACACAACCGGCCCAAGAGCTAACACAACCACCCCAAGAGCTAGTACAACAACTCCAAGAGCTAGCACAACCAGTCCAAGAGCTAGCACAACCACTCCAAGAGCTAGCACAACCAGTCCAAAAGCTAGTACAACCAGTCCAAGAGCTACACAACCAGTCCAAGAGCTAACACAACCGGTCCAAGAGCTAGCACAAACAGTCCAAGAGCTAGTACAACCACTACAAGAGGTAGGTTACCAGTCGAAGAGCTAGTACAACCGGTCCAAGAGCTAGGTTACCAGTCCAAGAGCTAACACAACAGTCCAAGAGTTAGTACAACCAGTCCAAATGCTAACACAACCAGTCCAAAAGCTAACACACCCGGTCCAAGAGCTAGTACAACCACTCCAAGAGCTAGGTTACCAGTCCAAGTGCTAACACAACCGGTCCAAGAGCTAGCACAACCAGTCCAAGAGCTAACACAACCGGCCCAAGAGCTAGCACAACCAGTCCAAGAGCTAGAACAACCGGTCCAAGAGCTAGTATAACCAGTCCAAGAGCTAGTACAAACGGTCCAAGAGCTAACACAACCCGTCCAAGAGCTAGCACAACCAGTCCAAGAGCTAGCACAACCAGTCCAAGAAAGAGTACAACCAGTCCAAGAGCTTGTACAACCACTCCAAAAGCTAGCAGAACCAGTCCAAAAGCTAGTACAACCAGTCCAAGAGCTAGTACAACCGTTCCAAGAGCTAACACAACCGATCCAAGAGCTAGCACAACCAGTCCAAGAGCTAGGACAACCAGTCCAAGAGCTTGTACAACCACTCCAAAAGCTAGCAGAACCAGTCCAAAAGCTAGTACAACCAGTCCAAGAGCTCGTACAACCAGACCAAGAGCTAGCACAACCAGTCCAAGAGCTAGTACAACCACTCCAAGAGCTAGGTTACCAGTCCAAGAGCTAACACAACCAGTCCAAGAGCTAGTACAACCAGTCCAAAAGCTAACACAACCGGTCCAATAGGTGGAACAACCAGTCCAAGAGCTAGTACAACCATTCCAAGAGCTAAGCTACCGGTCCAAGAGCTAGCACCAGTCCAAGAGCTAGCACAACCAGTCCAAGATCTAGTACAACCAGTCCAAGAGCTAGTACAACCACTCCAAGAGCTAGCACCAGTCAAAGAGCTAACACAACCGTTCCAAGAGCTAGCACAACCAGTCCAAGAGCTAGCACAACTGGTCCAAGAGCTAGCACAACCACTCCAAGAGCTAGAACAACCAATCCAAGAGCTAGCACAACCAGTCCAAGAACTAGCACCAGTCCAAGAGCTAACACAACCGGCCCAAGAGCTAACACAACCACCCCAAGAGCTAGTACAACAACTCCAAGAGCTAGCACAACCAGTCCAAGAACTAGCACAACCACTCCAAGAGCTAGCACAACCAGTCCAAAAGCTAGTACAACCAGTCCAAGAGCTAGTACAACCAGTCCAAGAGCTAGTACAACTGGTCAAAGAGCTAACACAGCCGGTCTAAGAGCTACACAACCAGTCCAAGAGCTAACACAACCGGTCCAAGAGCTAGCACAACCAGTCCAAGAGCTAGTACAACCAATCCAAGAGGTAGGGTACCAGTCGAAGAGCTAGTACAACCACTCCAAGAGCTAGGTTACCAGACCAAGAGCTAGCACCATTCCAAGAGCTAGCACAACCTGTCCAAGAGCTAGCACAACCAGTCCAAGAACTAGCACAACCAGTCCAAGAACTAGTACAACCAGTCCAAGAGCTAGTACAACCAGTCCAAGAGCTAACACAAACAGTCCAAGAGCTAGTACAACCACTCCAAGAGCTAGCATAACCAGTTCAAGAGCTAGTACAACCAGTCCAAGAGCTAGTACAACCAGTCCAAGAGCTAGTACAACCGGTCCAAGAGCTAGTACAACCGGTCCAAGAGCTAGTATAACCAGTCCAAGAGCTAGGTTACCAGTCCAAGAGCTAACACAACCAGTCCAAGAGTTAGTACAACCAGTCCAAGTGCTAACACAACCAGTCCAAAAGCTAACACACCCGGTCTAAGAGCTAGCACAACCAGTCCAAGAGCTAGTACAACCACTCCAAGAGCTAGGTTACCAGTCCAAGAGCTAACACAACCGGTCCAAGAGCTAGCACAACCAGTCCAAGAGCTAACACAACCGGCCCAAGAGCTAGCACAACCAGTCCAAGAGCTAGCACAACCAGTCCAAGAGCTAACACAACCGGTCCAAGAGCTAGTATAACTAGTCCAAGAGCTAGGTTACCAGTCCAAGAGCTAGCACAACCAGTCCAAGAAATAGTACAACCAGTCCAAGAGCTTGTACAACCATTCCAAAAGCTAACACAACCGGTCCAAGAGCTAGAACAACCAGTCCAAGAGCTAGTACAACCACTCCAAGAGCTAGGCTACCGGTCCAAGAGCTAGCACCAGTCCAAGAGCTAGCACAACCAGACCAAGATCTAGTACAACTAGTCCAATAGCTAGTACAACCACTCCAAGAGCTAGCACCAGTCAAAGAGCTAACACATCCGTTCCAAGAGCTAGTACAACCAGTTCAATAGCTAACACATCCGGCCCAAGAGCTAACACAACCACTCCAAGAGCTAGTACGACAACTCCAAGAGCTAGCACAACCGGTCCAAGAGCTAGCGCAGCCACTCCAAGAGCTAGCACAACCAGTCCAAGAGCTAGTACAACCAGTACAAGAGCTAGTTCAACCACTCCAATAGCTAGCACAACCACTCCAAGAGCTATTACAACCACTCCAAGAGCTAGTACAACCACTTCATGAGCTAGCACAATCAGTCCAAGAGCTAGCACAACCAGCCCAAGAGCTAGCACAACCACTCCAAGAACTAGTATAACCACTCAAAGAGCTAGCACAACCACTCCTAGAGCTAGCACAACCAGTCCAAGAGCTAGCACAACCACTTCCAGAGCTAGGACAACCAGTCCAAGAGCTAACACAACCACTCCAAGAGCTAACACAATCGGCCCAAGAGAAAGTACAACCACTCCAAGAGCTAGTTTACCAGTCCAAGAGCTAGTACAACCGGCCCAAGAGCTAGGCTACCAGTCCAAGTGCTAGCACAACCAGTCCAAGAGCTAGCACAACCAGTCCAAGAGCCAACACAACCGGCCCAAGAGCTAACACAACCAGTCCAAGAGCTAGCACAACCAGTCCAAGAGCTAGCACAACCAGTCCAAGAGCTAGCACAACCGGCCCAAGAGCTAACACCAGTCTAAGAGCTAGCACAACCAGTCCAAGAGCTAGCACAACCAGTCCAAGAGCTTGCACAACCACTCCAAAAGCTAGCACAACCAGTCCAAAAGCTAGTACAACCAGTCCAAGAGCTAGTACAACCAGTCCAAGAGCTAGTACTACAACTCAAAGAGCTAGTACAACCAGTCCAAGAGCTAGCACAACCACTCCAAGAGCTAGTACAACCAGTCCAAGAGCTAGTACAACCACTCCAAGAGCTAGTACAACCAGTCCAGTCCAAGAGCTAGTACAACCAGTCCAAGAGCTAGCACAACCACTCCAAGAGCTAGCACAACCAGTCCAAGAGCTAGTACAACCAGTCCAAGAGCTAGTACAACCAGTCCAAGAGCTAGTACAACCGGTCCAAGAGCTAACACAACCAGTCCAAGAGCTAGTACAACCAGTCCAAGAGCTAGTACAACCACTCCAAGAGCTAGGTTACCAGTCCAAGAGCTAGCACAACCAGTCCAAGAGCTAGTACAACCAGTCCAAGAGCTAACACAACCAGTCCAAAAGCTAGCACAACCGGTCCAAGAGCTAGCACAACCAGTCCAAGAGCTAGTACAACCACTCCAAGAGCTAGGTTACCAGTCCAAGAGCTAGTACAACCACTCCAAGAGCTAGTAACCGGTCCAAGAGCTAGTACAACCACTCCAAGAGCTAGGTACCCGTCCAAGAGCTAGCACCAGTCCAAGAGCTAGTACAACCACTCCAAGAGCTAGCACCAGTCAAAGGGTTAACACAACCGGTCCAAGAGCTAGTACAACCAGTCCAAGAGCTAGCACAACCGGTCCAAGAGCTAGTACAACCAGTCCAAGAGCTAACAAAACCAGTCCAAGAGCTAGCACAACCGGTCCAAGAGCTAGCACAACCAGTCCAAGAGCTAGTACAACCGGTCCAAGAGCTAACACAACCAGTCCAAGAGCTAGCACAACCAGTCCAAGAGCTAGTACAACCAGTCCAAGAGCTAGCACAACCAGTCCAAGAGCTAGTACAACCGGTCCAAGAGCTAACACAACCAGTCCAAGAGCTAGTACAACCGGTCCAAGAGCTAACAAAACCAGTCCAAGAGCTAGCACAACCAGTCCAAGAGCTAGCACAACCGGTCCAAGAGCTAGTACAACCACTCCAAGAGCTAGGTTACCAGTCCAAGAGCTAGCACAACCAGTCCAAGAGTAGTACAACCAGCCAAAGCTAGCACAACCAGTCCAAGAGCTAGCACAACCGGTCCAAGAGCTAGCACAACCAGTCCAAGAGCTAGTACAACCACTCCAAGAGCTAGGTTACCAGTCCAAGAGCTAACACAACCAGTCCAAGAGCTAGCACAACCAGTCCAAGAGCTAACACAACCGGCCCAAGAGCTAGCACAACCAGTCCAAGAGCTAGCACAACCGGTCCAAGAGCTAGTATAACCAGTCCAAGAGCTAGAACAACCGGTCCAAGAGCTAACACAACCAGTCCAAGAGCTAGCACAACCAGTCCAAGAGCTAGCACAACCAGTCCAAGAAAGAGTACAACCAGTCCAAGAGCTTGTACAACCACTCCAAAAGCTATCAGAACCAGTCCAAAAGCTAGTACAACCAGTCCAAGAGCTAGTACAACCGGTCCAAGAGCTAACACAACCGATCCAAGAGCTAGCACAACCAGTCCAAGAGCTTGTACAACCACTCCAAAAGCTAGCAGAACCAGTCCAAAAGCTAGTACAACCAGTCCAAGAGCTCGTACAACCAGTCCAAGAGCTAGTACAACCGGTCCATGAGCTAACACAACCGATCCAAGAGCTAGCACAACCAGTCCAAGAGCTAGTACAACCACTCCAAGAGCTAGCACCAGTCAAACAGCTAACACAACCAGTCCAAGAGCTAGAATAACCGGTCCAAGAGCTAACAAAACCAGTCCAAGAGCTAGAACAACCGGTCCAAGAGCTAACAAAACCAGTCCAAGAGCTAGCACAACCAGTCCAAGAGCTAACAAAACCAGTCCAAGAGCTAGTACAACCGGTCCCGGTCCAAGAGCTAACAAAACCAGTCCAAGAGCTAGCACAACCAGTCCAAGAGCTAGCACAACCGGTCCAAGAGCTAGTACAACCGGTCCAAGAGCTAGGTTACCAGTCCAAGAGCTAACACAACCAGTCCAAGAGTTAGTACAACCAGTCCAAATGCTAACACAACCAGTCCAAAAGCTAACACACCCGGTCCAAGAGCTAGCACAACCAGTCCAAGAGCTAGTACAACCACTCCAAGAGCTAGGTTACCAGTCCAAGAGCTAACACAACCGGTCCAAGAGCTAGCACAACCAGTCCAAGAGCTAACACAACCGGCCCAAGAGCTAGCACAACCAGTCCAAGAGCTAGCACAACCGGTCCAAGAGCTAGTATAACCAGTCCAAGAGCTAGTACAACCGGTCCAAGAGCTAACACAACCAGTCCAAGAGCTAGCACAACCAGTCCAAGAGCTAGCACAACCAGTCCAAGAAAGAGTACAACCAGTCCAAGAGCTTGTACAACCACTCCAAAAGCTAGCAGAACCAGTCCAAAAGCTAGTACAACCAGTCCAAGAGCTAGTACAACCGGTCCAAGAGCTAACACGACCGATCCAAGAGCTAGCACAACCAGTCCAAGAGCTAGTACAACCAGTCCAAGAGCTTGTACAACCACTCCAAAACTAGCAGAACTAGTCCAAAAGCTAGTACAACCAGTCCAAGAGCTCGCACAACCAGTCCAAGAGCTAGTACAACCGGTCCATGAGCTAACACAACCGATCCAAGAGCTAGCACAACCGGTCCAAGAGCTAGTATAACCAGTCCAAGAGCTAGTACAACCGGTCCAAGAGCTAACACAACCAGTCCAAGAGCTAGCACAACCAGTCCAAGAGCTAGCACAACCAGTCCAAGAAAGAGTACATCCAGTCCAAGAGCTTGAACAACCATTCCAAAAGCTAGCAGAACCAGTCCAAAAGCTAGTACAACCAGTCCAAGAGCTAATACAACCGGTCCAAGAGCTTGTGCAACCAGTCCAAGAGCTAGTACAACCGGTCCAAGAGCTAACACAACCGGTCCAAGAGCTAGTACAACCACTCCAAGAGCTAGGTTACCAGTCCAAGAGCTAACGCAACCGGTCCAAGAGCTAGTACAACCAGTCCAAGAGCTAGCACAATCAGTCCTAATGCTAGTACAACCACACCAAGAGCTAGGTTACCAGTCCAAGAGCTAGTACAACCGGTCCAAGAGCTAACACAACCAGTCCAAGAGCTAGCACAACCAGTCCAAGAGCTAGCACAACCAGTCCAAGAAAGAGTACATCCAGTACAAGAGCTTGAACAACCACTCCAAAAGCTAGCAGAACCAGTCCAAAAGCTAGTACAACCAGTCCAAGAGCTAATACAACCGGTCCAAGAGCTTGTGCAACCAGTCCAAGAGCTAGTACAACCGGTCCAAGAGCTAACACAACCGGTCCAAGAGCTAGTACACCACTCCAAGAGCTAGGTTACCAGTCCAAGAGCTAGCACAACCAGTCCAAGAACTAGCACAACCAGTCCAAGAACTAGTACAACCAGTCCAAGAGCTAGTACAACCAGTCCAAGAGCTAACACAAACAGTCCAAGAAAGAGTACATCCAGTACAAGAGCTTGAACAACCACTCCAAAAGCTAGCAGAACCAGTCCAAAAGCTAGTACAACCAGTCCAAGAGCTAATACAACCGGTCCAAGAGCTTGTGCAACCAGTCCAAGAGCTAGTACAACCGGTCCAAGAGCTAACACAACCGGTCCAAGAGCTAGTACACCACTCCAAGAGCTAGGTTACCAGTCCAAGAGCTAGCACAACCAGTCCAAGAACTAGCACAACCAGTCCAAGAACTAGTACAACCGGTCCAAGAGCTAGTACAACCGGTCCAAGAGCTAGGTTACCAGTCCAAGAGTTAGTACAACCAGCCAAATGCTAACACAACCAGTCCAAAAGCTAACACACCCGGTCCAAGAGCTAGCAAAACCAGTCCAAGAGCTAGTACAACCACTCCAAGAGCTAGGTTACCAGTCCAAGAGCTAACACAACCGGTCCAAGAGCTAGCACAACCAGTCCAAGAGCTAACACAACCGGCCCAAGAGCTAGCACAACCAGTCCAAGAGCTAGAACAACCGGTCCAAGAGCTAGTATAACCAATCCAAGAGCTAGAACAACCGGTCCAAGAAAGAGTACAACCAGTCCAAGAGCTTGTACAACCACTCCAAAAGCTATCAGAACCAGTCCAAAAGCTAGTACAACCAGTCCAAGAGCTAGTACAACCGGACCAAGAGCTAACACAACCGATCCAAGAGCTAGCACAACCAGTCCAAGAGCTTGTACAACCACTCCAAAAGCTAGCAGAACCAGTCCAAAAGCTAGTACAACCAGTCCAAGAGCTCGTACAACCAGTCCAAGAGCTAGTACAACCGGTCCATGAGCTAACACAACCGATCCAAGAGCTAGCACAACCAGTCCAAGAGCTAGTACAACCACTCCAAGAGCTAGCACCAGTCAAACAGCTAACACAACCGTTCCAAGAGCTAGCACAACCAGTCCAAGAGCTAGCACAACCGGTCCAAGAGCTAGCACAACCACTCCAAGAGCTAGAACAACCAATCCAAGAGCTAGCACAACCAGTCCAAGAACTAGCACCAGTCCAAGAGCTAACACAACCGGCCCAAGAGCTAACACAACCACTCCAAGAGCTAGTACAACAACTCCAAGAGCTAGCACAACCAGTCCAAGAGCTAGCACAACCACTCCAAGAGCTAGCACAACCAGTCCAAAAGCTAGTACAACCAGTCCAAGAGCTAGTACAACTGGTCAAAGAGCTAACACAGCCGGTCTAAGAGCTACACAACCAGTCCAAGAGCTAACACAACCGGTCCAAGAGCTAGCACAACCAGTCCAAGAGCTAGTACAACCACTCCAAGAGGTAGGTTACCAGTCGAAGAGCTAGTACAACCACTCCAAGAGCTAGGTTACCAGTCCAAGAGCTAGCACCATTCCAAGAGCTAGCACAACCTGTCCAAGAGCTAACAAAACCAGTCCAAGAGCTAACAAAACCAGTCCAAGAGCTAGTACAACCGGTCCAAGAGCTAACAAAACCAGTCAAAGAGCTAGTACAACCGGTCCAAGAGCTAACAAAACCAGTCCAAGAGCTAGCACAACCGGTCCAAGAGCTAGTACAACCGGTCCAAGAGCTAGGTTACCAGTCCAAGAGCTAACACAACCAGTCCAAGAGTTAGTACAACCAGTCCAAATGCTAACACAACCAGTCCAAAAGCTAACACACCCGGTCCAAGAGCTAGCAAAACCAGTCCAAGAGCTAGTACAACCACTCCAAGAGCTAGGTTACCAGTCCAAGAGCTAACACAACCGGTCCAAGAGCTAGCACAACCAGTCCAAGAGCTAGAACAACCGGTCCAAGAGCTAACACAACCAGTCCAAGAGCTAGTACAACCAGTCCAAGAGCTAGCACAACCAGTCCAAGAAAGAGTACAACCAGTCCAAGAGCTTGTACAACCACTCCAAAAGCTATCAGAACCAGTCGAAAAGCTAGTACAACCAGTCCAAGAGCTAGAACAACCGGACCAAGAGCTAACACAACCGATCCAAGAGCTAGCACAACCAGTCCAAGAGCTAGTACAACCAGTCCAATAGCTTGTACAACCACTCCAAAAGCTAGCAGAACCAGTCCAAAAGCTAGTACAACCAGTCCAAGAGCTCGTACAACCAGTCCAAGAGCTAGTACAACCGGTCCATGAGCTAACACAACCGATCCAAGAGCTAGCACAACCAGTCCAAGAGCTATTACAACCACTCCAAGAGCTAGGTTACCAGTCCAAGAGCTAAAACAACCAGTCCAAGAGCTAGTACAACCAGTCCAAAAGCTAACACAACCGGTCCAAGAGCTAGAACAACTAGTCCAAAAGCAAGTACAACCATTCCAAGAGCTAGGCTACCGGTCCAAGAGCTAGCACCAGTCCAAGAGCTAGCACAACCAGTCCAAGATCTAGTACAACCAGTCCAAGAGCTAGTACAACCACTCCAAGAGCTAGCACCAGTCAAACAGCTAACACAACCGTTCCAAGAGCTAGCACAACCATTCCAAGAGCTAGCACAACCGGTCCAAGAGCTAGCACAACCACTCCAAGAGCTAGAACAACCAATCCAAGAGCTAGCACAACCAGTCCAAGAACTAGCACCAGTCCAAGAGCTAACACAACCGGCCCAAGAGCTAACACAACCACCCCAAGAGCTAGTACAACAACTCCAAGAGCTAGCACAACCAGTCCAAGAGCTAGCACAACCACTCCAAGAGCTAGCACAACCAGTCCAAAAGCTAGTACAACCAGTCCAAGAGCTAGTACAACTGGTCAAAGAGCTAACACAGCCGGTCTAAGAGCTACACAACCAGTCCAAGAGCTAACCCAACCGGTCCAAGAGCTAGCACAAACAGTCCAAGAGCTAGTACAACCACTACAAGAGGTAGGTTACCAGTCGAAGAGCTAGTACAACCGGTCCAAGAGCTAGGTTACCAGTCCAAGAGCTAACACAACAGTCCAAGAGTTAGTACAACCAGTCCAAATGCTAACACACCCAGTCCAAAAGCTAACACACCCGGTCCAAGAGCTAGTACAACCACTCCAAGAGCTAGGTTACCAGTCCAAGAGCTAACACAACCGGTCCAAGAGCTAGCACAACCAGTCCAAGAGCTAACACAACCGGCCCAAGAGCTAGCACAACCAGTCCAAGAGCTAGAACAACCGGTCCAAGAGCTAGTATAACCAGTCCAAGAGCTAGTACAAACGGTCCAAGAGCTAACACAACCAGTCCAAGAGCTAGCACAACCAGTCCAAGAGCTAGCACAACCAGTCCAAGAAAGAGTACAACCAGTCCAAGAGCTTGTACAACCACTCCAAAAGCTAGCAGAACCAGTCCAAAAGCTAGTACAACCAGTCCAAGAGCTAGTACAACCGTTCCAAGAGCTAACACAACCGATCCAAGAGCTAGCACAACCAGTCCAAGAGCTAGGACAACCAGTCCAAGAGCTTGTACAACCACTCCAAAAGCTAGCAGAACCAGTCCAAAAGCTAGTACAACCAGTCCAAGAGCTCGTACAACCAGACCAAGAGCTAGCACAACCAGTCCAAGAGCTAGTACAACCACTCCAAGAGCTAGGTTACCAGTCCAAGAGCTAACACAACCAGTCCAAGAGCTAGTACAACCAGTCCAAAAGCTAACACAACCGGTCCAATAGGTGGAACAACCAGTCCAAGAGCTAGTACAACCATTCCAAGAGCTAAGCTACCGGTCCAAGAGCTAGCACCAGTCCAAGAGCTAGCACAACCAGTCCAAGATCTAGTACAACCAGTCCAAGAGCTAGTACAACCACTCCAAGAGCTAGCACCAGTCAAAGAGCTAACACAACCGTTCCAAGAGCTAGCACAACCAGTCCAAGAGCTAGCACAACTGGTCCAAGAGCTAGCACAACCACTCCAAGAGCTAGAACAACCAATCCAAGAGCTAGCACAACCAGTCCAAGAACTAGCACCAGTCCAAGAGCTAACACAACCGGCCCAAGAGCTAACACAACCACCCCAAGAGCTAGTACAACAACTCCAAGAGCTAGCACAACCAGTCCAAGAACTAGCACAACCACTCCAAGAGCTAGCACAACCAGTCCAAAAGCTAGTACAACCAGTCCAAGAGCTAGTACAACCAGTCCAAGAGCTAGTACAACCGGTCCAAGAGCTAGGTTACCAGTCCAAGAGCTAACACAACCAGTCCAAGAGTTAGTACAACCAGTCCAAATGCTAACACAACCAGTCCAAAAGCTAACACACCCGGTCCAAGAGCTAGCAAAACCAGTCCAAGAGCTAGTACAACCACTCCAAGAGCTAGGTTACCAGTCCAAGAGCTAACACAACCGGTCCAAGAGCTAGCACAACCAGTCCAAGAGCTAGAACAACCGGTCCAAGAGCTAACACAACCAGTCCAAGAGCTAGTACAACCAGTCCAAGAGCTAGCACAACCAGTCCAAGAAAGAGTACAACCAGTCCAAGAGCTTGTACAACCACTCCAAAAGCTATCAGAACCAGTCCAAAAGCTAGTACAACCAGTCCAAGAGCTAGTACAACCGGACCAAGAGCTAACACAACCGTCCAAGAGCTAGCACAACCAGTCCAAGAGCTAGTACAACCAGTCCAATAGCTTGTACAACCACTCCAAAAGCTAGCAGAACCAGTCCAAAAGCTAGTACAACCAGTCCAAGAGCTAGTACAACCAGTCCAAGAGCTAGTACAACCGGTCCATGAGCTAACACAACCAATCCAAGAGCTAGCACAACCAGTCCAAGAGCTATTACAACCACTCCAAGAGCTAGGTTACCAGTCCAAGAGCTAACACAACCAGTCCAAGAGCTAGTACAACCAGTCCAAAAGCTAACACAACCGGTCCAAGAGCTAGAACAACTAGTCCAAAAGCAAGTACAACCATTCCAAGAGCTAGGCTACCGGTCCAAGAGCTAGCACCAGTCCAAGAGCTAGCACAACCAGTCCAAGATCTAGTACAACCAGTCCAAGAGCTAGTACAACCACTCCAAGAGCTAGCACCAGTCAAACAGCTAACACAACCGTTCCAAGAGCTAGCACAACCATTCCAAGAGCTAGCACAACCGGTCCAAGAGCTAGCACAACCACTCCAAGAGCTAGAACAACCAATCCAAGAGCTAGCACACCCAGTCCAAGAACTAGCACAACCAGTCCAAGAGCTAGAACAACCAATCCAAGAGCTAGCACAACCAGTCCAAGAACTAGCACCAGTCCAAGAGCTAACACAACCAGTCCAAGAGCTAGTACAACCAGTCCAAATGCTAACACAACCAGTCCAAAAGCTAACACAACCGGTCCAAGAGCTAGCAAAACCAGTCCAAGAGCTAGTACAACCACTCCAAGAGCTAGGTTACCAGTCCAAGAGCTAACACAACCGGTCCAAGAGCTAGCACAACCAGTCCAAGAGCTAACACAACCGTTCCAAGAGCTAGCACAACCATTCCAAGAGCTAGCACAA
>CM026400.1:48980269-49004591 GCA_014843695.1 Archivesica marissinica
TAGCTCTTGGAGGGGTTGTACTAGCTCTTGGACTGGTTGTACTAGCTCTTGGAGTGGTTATGCTAGCTCTTGAACTGGTTGTGCTAGCTCTTTTAGTGGTTGTGTTAGCTCTTGAACTGGTTGTGCTAGCTCTTTTATTGGTTGTGTTAGCTCTTGGACTGGTTGTGTTAGCTCTTGGACTTGTTTTACTAGCTCTTGGACTGGTTTTGATAGCTCTTGGGCCGGTTATGTTAGCTCTTTTAGTGGTTGTCTAGCTCTTTGAGTGGTTGTACTAGCTCTTGGACTGGTTGTGCTAGCTCTTGTGTGGTTTTGTTAGCTCTTGGACTGTTTATGTTAGCTCTTGGACTTGTTTTACTACGTCATGGTCTGGTTGTGCTAGCTCTAGGAGTGGTTGTGCTAGCTCTTGGGGCGGTTCTGTTAGCTCTTGGACTGGTTGTTCTAGCTCTTGGACTGGTTGTGCTAGCTCTATGACCGGTTGTGCTAGCTCTTAGACTGGTTGTGCTAGCTCTTGGACCGGTTGTGTTAGCTCTTTGACTGGTGCTAGCTCTTGGAGTGGTTGTACTACCTCTTGGACTTGTTGTACTAGCTCTTGGACTGGTTGTGCTAGCTCTTGGACTGGTGCTAGCTCTTGGACTTGTAACCTAGCTCTTGGAGTGGTTGTACTAGCTCTTGGACTGGTAACCTAGCTCTTGGAGTGGTTGTACTAGCTCTTGGGCTGGTTGTGCTAGCTCTTGGAGCGGTTGTATTAGCTTTTGGACTGGTTGTAATAGCTCTTGGACTGGTTGTGTTAGCTCTTGGACTGGTAACCTAGCTCTTGGAGTGGTTGTACTAGCTCTTGTACTGGTTGTGCTAGCTCTTAGACCGGTTGTATTAGCTCTTTGACCGGTTGTACTAGCTATTGGACTGGTTGTACTAGCTCTTGGACTGGTTGTACTAGCTTTTGGACTGGTTGTGCTAGCTCTTGGAGTGGTTGTGCTAGCTCTTGGACTGGCTGGTTGTACTAGCTCTTGGACCGGTTGTACTAGATCTTGTACTGGTTGTACTAGCTCTTGGACTGGTTGTACTAGTTCTTGGACTGGTTGTGCTAGTTCTTGGACTGGTTGTGCTAGCTCTTGTACTGGTTAAACTAGCTCTTGGACCGGTTGTTCTAGCTCTTGGACTGGTTGTACTAGCTCTTGGACCGGTAACCTAGCTCTTGGGCCGGTTGTATTAGCTCTTGGACTGGTTGTGCTAGCTCTTCAACCGGTTGTGTTAGCTCTTTGACTGGTGCTAGCTCTTGGAGTGGTTGTACTAGCTCTTGGACTGGTTGTACTAGCTCTTGGACTGGTGCTAGCTCTGGACGGTAACCTAGCTCTTGGAGTGGTTGTACTAGCTCTTGGACTGGTTGTGCTAGCTCTTGGACTGGTTGTGATAGCTCTTGGGCCGGTTGTGTTAGCTCTTGGACCGGTTGTACTAGCTCTTGGACTGGTTGTACTAGCTCTTGGACTGGACTGGTTGTACTAGCTCTTGGTGTGGTTGTACTAGCTCTTGGACTAGTTGTACTAGCTCTTGGAGTGGTTGTACTAGCTCTTGGACTGGTTGTGCTAGCTCTTGGAGTAGTTGGGCTAGCTCTTGGACTGGTTTTACTAGCTCTTGGTCTGGACTGGTTGTACTAGCTCTTGGACTGGTTGTACTAGATCTTGGAGTGGTTGTTCTAGCTCTTGGACTGGTTGTACTAGCTCTTGGAGTGGTTGTACTAGCTCTTGGACTGGTTGTACTAGCTCTTGGAGTGGTTGTGCTAGCTCTTGAACTGGTTGTGCTAGCTCTTTTAGTGGTTGTGTTAGCTCTTGAACTGGTTGTGCTAGCTCTTTTAGTGGTTGTGTTAGCTCTTGGACTGGTTGTGTTAGCTCTTGGACCTGTTAGCTCTTGGACTGGTTGTGATAGCTCTTGGGCCGGTTGTGTTAGGTCTTGGAGTGGTTGTACTAGCTCTTGGAGTGGTTGTACTAGCTCTTGGACTGGTTGTGATAGCTCTTGGGCCGGTTATGTTAGCTCTTGGAGTGGTTGTACTAGCTCTTGGAGTGGTTGTACTAGCTCTTGGACTGGTTGTGCTAGCTCTTTGAGTGGTTGTGTTAGCTCTTGGACTGGTTGTGTTAGCTCTTGGACTTGTTGTACTAGCTCATGGTCTGGTTGTGCTAGCTCTAGGAGTGGTTGTGCTAGCTCTTGGGGCCGGTTCTGTTAGCTCTTGGACTGGTGCTAGTTCTTGGACTGGTTGTGCTAGCTCTTGGACTGGTTGTTCTAGCTCTTGGACTGGTTGTGCTAGCTCTTGGACCGGTTGTGCTAGCTCTGGGACTGGTTGTGCTAGCTCTTGGACCGGTTGTATTAGCTCTTTGACTGGTGCTAGCTCTTGGAGTGTTTGTACTATCTCTTGGACTTGTTGTACTAGGTCTTGGACTGGTTGTGCTAGCTCTTGGACTAGTGCTAGCTCTTGGACTGGTAACCTAGCTCTTGGATTGGTTGTACTAGCTTTTGGACTGGTAACCTAGCTCTTGGAGTGGTTGTACTAGCTCTTGTACTGGTTGTGCTAGCTCTTAGACCGGTTGTGTTAGCTCTTGGACCGGTTGTACTAGCTCTTGGACTGGTTGTGCTAGCTCTTGGACCGGTTGTGTTAGCTCTTTGACTGGTGCTAGCTCTTGGAGTGGTTGTACTACCTCTTGGACTTGTTGTACTAGCTCTTGGACTGGTTGTGCTAGCTCTTGGACTGGTGCTAGCTCTTGGAATGGTAAACTAGCTCTTGGAGTGGTTGTACTAGCTCTTGGACTGGTAACCTAGCTCTTGGAGTGGTTGTACTAGCTCTTGGACTGGTTGTGCTAGCTCTTGGACCGGTTGTGTTAGCTTTTGGACCGGTTGTAATATCTCTTGGACTGATTGTGTTAGCTCTTGGACTGGTAACCTAGCTCTTGGAGTGGTTGTACTAGCTCTTGTACTGGTTGTGCTAGCTCTTAGACCGGTTGTGTTAGCTCTTTGACCGGATGTACTAGCTCTTGGACTGGTTGTACTAGCTCTTGGACTGGTCGTACTAGCTTTTGGACTGGTTGTGCTAGCTCTTGGAGTGTTTGTGCTAGCTCTTGGACTGGACTGGTTGTACTAGCTCTTGGACCGGTTGTACTAGCTCATGTACTGGTTGTACTAGCTCTTGGACTGGTTGTACTAGTTCTTGGACTGGTTGTGCTAGTTCTTGGACTGGTTGTGCTAGCTCTTGTACTGGTTAAACTAGCTCTTGGACCGGTTGTACTAGCTCTTGGACTTGTTGTACTAGCTCTTGGACCGGTAACCTAGCTCTTGGGCCGGTTGTGTTAGCTCTTGGACTGGTTGTGCTAGCTCTTCAACTGGTTGTGGTAGCTCTTTGACTGGTGCTAGCTCTTGGAGTGGTTGTACTAGCTCTTGGACTGGTTGTACTAGCTCTTGGACTGGTGCTAGCTCTTGGACAGGTAACCTAGCTCTTGGAGTGGTTGTACTAGCTCTTGGACTGGTTGTGCTAGCTCTTGGACTGGTTGTGATAGCTCTTGGGCCGGTTGTGTTAGCTCTTGGACCGGTTGTACTAGCTCTTGGACTGGTTGATCTAGCTCTTGGACTGGACTGGTTGTACTAGCTCTTGGTGTGGTTGTACTATCTCTTGGACTAGTTGTACTAACTCTTGGAGTGGTTGTACTAGCTCTTGGACTGGTTGTTCTAGCTCTTGGAGTAGTTGGGCTAGCTCTTGGACTGGTTTTACTAGCTCTAGGTCTGGACTGGTTGTACTAGCTCTTGGACTGGTTGTACTAGCTCTTGGAGTGGTTGTGCTAGCTCTTGGACTGGTTGTACTAGCTCTTGGAGTGGGTGTACTAGCTCTTGGACTGGTTGTACTAGCTCTTGGAGTGGTTGTGCTAGCTCTTTTAGTGGTTGTGTTAGCTCTTGAACTGGTTGTGTTAGCTGTTTTAGTGGTTGTGTTAGCTCTTGGACTGGTTGTGTTAGCTCTTGGACTTGTTCTACTAGCTCTTGGACTGGTTGTGATAGCTCTTGGGCCGGTTATGTTAGGTCTTGGAGTGGTTGTACTAGCTCTTGAAGTGGGTGTACTAGCTCTTGGACTGGTTGTGCTAGCTCTTGGAGTGGTTGTGTTAGCTCTTGGACTGGTAACCTAGCTCTTGGAGTGGTTGTACTAGCTCTTGTACTGGTTGATCTAGCTCTTAGTCCGGTTGTGTTAGCTCTTGGACCGGTTGTACTAGCTCTTGGACTGGTTGTACTAGCTCTTGGACTGGTCGTACTAGCTTTTGGACTGGTTGTGCTAGCTCTTGGAGTGGTTGTGCTAGCTCTTGGACTGGTTGTGCTAGCTCTTGGAGTTGTTGTACTAGCTCTTGGGGTGGTTGTGTTAGCTCTTGGGCCGGTTGTGTTAGCTCTTGGACTGTTTGTGCTAGCTCTTGTACCGGTTGTGTTAGCTCTTGGATTGGTTGTGCTAGCTCTTGGACCGGATTTGCTAGCTCTTGGACTGGTTTTGCTAGCTCTTGGAACGGTTGTGTTAGCTCTTTGACTGGTGCTAGCTCTTGGAGTGGTTGTACTAGCTCTTGGACTGGTTGTACTAGATCTTGGACTGGTTGTGCTAGCTCTTCAACCGGTTGTGGTAGCTCTTTGACTGGTGCTAGCTCTTGGTGTGGTTGTACTAGCTCTTGGACTGGTTGTACTAGCTCTTGGACTGGTGCTAGCTCTTGGACTGGTAACCTAGCTCTTGGAGTGGTTGTACTAGCTCTTGGACTGGTTGTGCTAGCTCTTGGACTGGTTGTGATAGCTCTTGGGCCGGTTGTGTTAGCTCTTGGACCGGTTGTACTAGCTCTTGGACTGGTTGATCTAGCTCTTGGACTGGTGGTTGTACTAGCTCTTGGTGTGGTTGTACTATCTCTTGGACTAGTTGTACTAACTCTTGGAGTGGTTGTACTAGCTCTTGGACTGGTTGTTCTAGCTCTTGGAGTAGTTGGGCTAGCTCTTGGACTGGTTTACTAGCTCTTGGTTGGACTGGTTGTACTAGCTCTTGGACTGGTTGTACTAGCTCTTGGAGTGGTTGTGCTAGCTCTTGGACTGGTTGTACTAGCTCTTGGAGTGGTTGTACTAGCTCTTGGACTGGTTGTACTAGCTCTTGGAGTGGTTGTGCTAGCTCTTTTAGTGGTTGTGTTAGCTCTTGGACTGGTTGTGCTAGCTGTTTTAGTGGTTGTGTTAGCTCTTGGACTGGTTGTGTTAGCTCTTGGACTGGTTGTACTAGCTCTTGGACTGGTTGTGCTAGCTCTTGGACCGGTTGTGTTAGCTCTTGGAGTGGTTGTACTAGCTCTTGGAGTGGTTGTACTAGCTCTTGGACTGGTTGTGCTAGCTCTTGGAGTGGTTGTGTTAGCTCTTGGACTGGTAACCTAGCTCTTGGAGTGGTTGTACTAGCTCTTGTACTGGTTGTTCTAGCTCTTAGTCCGGTTGTGTTAGCTCTTGGACCGGTTGTACTAGCTCTTGGACTGGTTGTACTAGCTCTTGGACTGGTGTACTAGCTTTTGGACTGGTTGTGCTAGCTCTTGGAGTGGTTGTGCTAGCTCTTGGACTGGTTGTGCTAGCTCTTGGAGTTGTTGTACTAGCTCTTGGGGTGGTTGTGTTAGCTCTTGGGCCGGTTGTGTTAGCTCTTGGACTGTTTGTGCTAGCTCTTGTACCGGATTTGCTAGCTCTTGGACTGGTTGTGCTAGCTCTTGGAACGGTTGTGTTAGCTCTTTGACTGGTGCTAGCTCTTGGAGTGGTTGTACTAGCTCTTGGACTGGTTGTACTAGCTCTTGGACTGGTTGTGCTAGCTCTTGGACTGGTGCTAGCTCTTGGACCGGTAGCCTAGCTCTTGGAGTGGTTGTACTAGCTCTTGGACTGGTTGTTCTAGCTCTTGGACCGGTTGTGTTAGCTCTTGGACTGGTTGTACTAGCTCTTGGACTGGTTGTGTTAGCTCTTGGACTGGTAACCTAGCTCTTGGAGTGGTTGTACTAGCTCTTGGACTGGTTGTGCTAGCTCTTGGATCGGTTGTGTTAGCTCTTGGAACGGTTGTACTAGCTCTTGGACTGGTTGTACTAGCTCTTGGACTGGTTGTACTAGCTTTTGGACTGGTTCTGCTAGCTTTTGGAGTGGTTGTACTAGCTCTTGGACTGGTTGTACTATTTCTTGGACTGGTTGTACTAGCTCTTGGACTGGTTGTACTAGCTCTTGGACCGGTTGTGTTAGCTCTTGGACTGGTTGTGCTAGCTCTTGGAGTGGTTGTACTAGCTCTTGGAGTGGTTGTGCTAGCTCTTGGACTGGTTGCACTAGCTCTTGGACCGGTTGTACTAGCTCTTGGACTGGTTGTACTAGCTCTTGGACGGGTAACCTAGCTCTTGTATTGGTTGTACTAGCTCTTGGACTGGTAACCTAGTTCTTGGAGTGGTTGTACTAGCTCTTGGACTGGTTGTGCTAGCTCTTGGACCGGTTGTGTTAGCTTTTGGACTGGTTGTGTTAGCTCTTGGACTGGTTGTACTAGCTTTTGGACTGGTTGTGTTAGCTCTTGGACTGGTAACCTAGCTCTTGGAGTGGATGTACTAGCTCTTGGACTGGTTGTACTAGCTCTTGGACCGGTTGTGCTAGCTCTTGGACCGGTTGTACTAGCTCTTGGACTGGTTGCACTAGCTCTTGGACTGGTTGTACTAGCTCTTGAACTGGTTGTGCTAGCTCTTGGAGTGGTTGTACTTGCTCTTGGAGTGGTTGTACTAGCTCTTGGACTGGTTGTACTAGCTCTTGGACCGGTTGTACTAGTTCTTGGACTGGTTGTGCTAGCTCTTGGACTGGTTGTACTAGCTCTTGGACTGGTTGTACTAGCTCTTGGACTGGTTGTACTAGCTCTTGGACCGGTTGTACTAGTTCTTGGACTGGTTGTGCTAGCTCTTGGAACGGTTGTACAAGCTCTTGGACTGGTTGTACTATTTCTTGGACTGGTTGTGCTAGCTCTTGGACTGTTGTGCTAGCTCTTGGACCGGTTGTGCTAGCTCTTGGACTGGTTGTTCTAGCTCTTGGAACGGTTGTGTTAGCTCTTTGACTGGTGCTAGCTCTTGGAGTGGTTGTACTAGCTCTTGGACTGGTTGTGCTAGCTCTTGGACCGGTTGTGTTAGCTCTTGGACTGGTTGTGCTAGCTCTTAGACCGGTTGTGTTAGCTCTTTGACCGGTTGTACTAGCTCTTTGGCTGGTTGTACTAGCTTTTGGACTGGTTTTGCTAGCTCTTGGAGTGGTTGTGCTAGCTCTTGGACTGGTTGTGCTAGCTCTTGGAGTTGTTGTACTAGCTCTTGGGGTGGTTGTGTTAGCTCTTGGGCGGTTGTGTTAGCTCTTGGACTGGTGCTAGTTCTTGGACTGGTTGTGCTAGCTCTTGGATTGGTTGTGCTAGCTCTTGGACCGGTTGTGCTAGCTCTTGGACTGGTTTTGCTAGCTCTTGGAACGGTTTTGTTAGCTCTTTGACTGGTGCTAGCTCTTGGAGTGGTTGTACTAGCTCTTGGACTGGTTGTGCTAGCTCTTGGACTGGTGCTAGCTCTTGGACCGGTAGCCTAGCTCTTGGAGTGGTTGTACTAGCTCTTGGACTGGTTGTTCTAGCTCTTGGACCGGTTGTGTTAGCTTTTGGACTGGTTGTACTAGCTCTTGGACTGGTTGTGTTAGCTCTTGGACTGGTAACCTAGCTCTTGGAGTGGTTGTACTAGCTCTTGGACTGGTTGTGCTAGCTCTTGGATCGGTTGTGTTAGCTCTTGGAACGGTTGTACTAGCTCTTGGACTGGTTGTACTAGCTCTTGGACTGGTTGTACTAGCTTTTGGACTGGTTATTCTAGCTTTTGGACTGGTTGTGCTAGCTCTTGGAGTGGTTATGCTAGCTCTTGGACTGGTTGTGCTAGCTCTTGGAGTTGTTGTACTAGCTCTTGGGCTGGTTGTGTTAGCTCTTGGGCCGGTTGTGTTAGCTCTTGGACTGGTGCTAGTTCTTGGACTGGTTGTGCTAGCTCTTGGACTGGTTGTGCTAGCTCTTGGACCGGTTGTGCTAGCTCTTGGACTGGTTGTGCTAGCTCTTGGACCGGTTGTGTTAGCTCTTGGACTGGTACTAGCTCTTGGAGTGGTTGTACTAGCTCTTGGACTGGTTGTACTAGTTCTTGGACTGGTTGTGCTAGCTCTTGGACTGTTGTGCTAGCTCTTGGACCGGTTGTGCTAGCTCTTGGACTGGTTGTACTAGCTCTTGGACCGGTTGTGTTAGCTCTTGGACTGGTGCTAGCTCTTGGAGTGGTTGTACTAGCTCTTGGACTGGTTGTACTAGCTCTTGGACTGGTTGTGTAGCTCTTGGACTGGTTGTGCTAGCTCTTGGACCGGTTGTGTTAGCTCTTGGACCGGTTGTACTAGCTCTTGGCTGGTTGTACTAGCTCTTGGACTGGTTGTGCTAGCTCTTGGACTGGTTGTGCTAGCTCTTGGACTGGTTGTGCTAGCTCTTGGACTGGTTGTACTAGCTCTTGGGCCGGTTGTGTTAGCTCTTGGGCCGGTTGTGTTAGCTCTTGGACTGGTGCTAGTTCTTGGACTGGTTGTGCTAGCTCTTGGACTGGTTGTGCTAGCTCTTGGACCGGTTGTGCTAGCTCTTGGACTGGTTGTGCTAGCTCTTGGACCGGTTGTGTTAGCTCTTGGACTGGTGCTAGCTCTTGGAGTGGTTGTACTAGCTCTTGGACTGGTTGTGCTAGCTCTTGGACTGGTTGTGCTAGCTCTTGGACTGGTGTAGCTCTTGGACGGTAGCCTAGCTCTTGGAGTGGTTGTACTAGCTCTTGGACTGGTTGTTCTAGCTCTTGGACCGGTTGTGTTAGCTCTTGGACTGGTTGTACTAGCTCTTGGACTGGTTGTGTTAGCTCTTGGACTGGTAACCTAGCTCTTGGAGTGGTTGTACTAGCTCTTGGACTGGTTGTGCTAGCTCTTGGATCGGTTGTGTTAGCTCTTGGACCGGTTGTACTAGCTCTTGGACTGGTTGTACTAGCTTTGGACTGGTTGTACTAGCTTTTGGACTGGTTTGCTAGCTTTTGGAGTGGTTGTACAGCTCTTGGACTGGTTGTACTAGCTCTTGGACTGGTTGTGCTAGCTCTTGGACTGGTTGTGCTAGCTCTTGGACTGGTTGTACTAGCTCTTGGACTGGTTGTGCTAGCTCTTGGACTGGTTGTGCTAGCTCTTGGACCGGTTGTGCTAGCTCTTGGACTGGTTGTGCTAGCTCTTGGACTGGTTGTACTAGCTCTTGGACTGGTTGTACTAGCTCTTGGACTGGTTGTACTAGCTCTTGGACTGGTTGTGCTAGCTCTTGGACTGGTTGTACTAGCTCTTGGACTGGTTGTGCTAGCTCTTGGACTGGTTGTACTAGCTCTTGGACTGGTTGTACTAGCTCTTGGACCGGTTGTGTTAGCTCTTGGACTGGTTGTGCTAGCTCTTGGACTGGTTGTGTTAGCTCTTGGACTGGTTGTGTTAGCTCTTGGACTGGTTGTACTAGCTCTTGGACTGGTTGTGCTAGCTCTTGGACGGTTGTGCTAGCTCTTGGACTGGTTGTGCTAGCTCTTGGACTGGTTGTGCTAGCTCTTGGACTGGTTGTGCTAGCTCTTGGACTGGTTGTACTAGCTCTTGGACGGTTGTGCTAGCTCTTGGACTGGTTGTGCTAGCTCTTGGACTGGTGTGCTAGCTCTTGGGATTGTTGTCTAGCTCTTGGATGGTTGTGTTAGCTCTTGGACTGGTTGTGCTAGCTCTTGGACTGTGTTAGCTCTTGGACTGGTGCTAGCTCTTGGACGGTTGTGCTAGCTCTTGGACTGGTTGTGTTAGCTCTTGGACTGGTTGTACTAGCTCTTGGACTGGTTGTGTTAGCTCTTGGACTGGTGCTAGCTCTTGGAGTGGTTGTACTAGCTCTTGGACTGGTTGTACTAGCTCTTGGACTGGTTGTGCTAGCTCTTGGACTGGTGCTAGCTCTTGGACTGGTAGCCTAGCTCTTGGAGTGGTTGTACTAGCTCTTGGACTGGTTGTACTAGCTCTTGGACCGGTTGTATTAGCTCTTGGACTGGTTGTACTAGCTCTTGGACTGGTTGTACTAGCTCTTGGACTGGTATCCTAGCTCTTGGACTGGTTGTACTAGCTCTTGGAGGTTGTGTTAGCTCTTGGACGGTTGTACTAGCTCTTGGACTGGTTGTGCTAGCTCTTGGACTGGTTGTACTAGCTTTTGGACTGGTTGTGTTAGCTCTTGGACTGGTAACCTAGCTCTTGGAGTGGATGTACTAGCTCTTGGACTGGTTGTACTAGCTCTTGGACCGGTTGTGCTAGCTCTTGGACCGGTTGTACTAGCTCTTGGACTGGTTGCACTAGCTCTTGGACTGGTTGTACTAGCTCTTGAACTGGTTGTGCTAGCTCTTGGAGTGGTTGTACTAGCTCTTGGAGTGGTTGTACTAGCTCTTGGACTGGTTGTACTAGCTCTTGGACCGGTTGTACTAGTTCTTGGACTGGTTTTGCTAGCTCTTGGACTGGTTGTACTAGCTCTTGGACTGGTTGTGTTAGCTCTTGGACTGATTGTACTAGCTCTTGGACTGGTTGTACTAGTTCTTGGACTGGTTATGCTAGTTCTTGGACTGGTTGTGCTAGCTCTTGGACTGGTTGTACTAGCTCTTGTACTGGTTGTACTAGCTCTTGTACTGGTTATACTAGTTCTTGGACCGGTTGTGCTAGCTCTTGGACCGGTTGTGTTAGCTCTTGGACTGATTATACTAGCTCTTGGACTGGTTATGCTAGTTCTTGGACTGGTTGTGCTAGCTCTTGGACTGGTTGTACTAGCTCTTGTACTGGTTGTACTAGCTCTTGTACTGGTTATACTAGCTCTTGGACCTGTTGTGCTAGCTCTTGGACCGGTTGTGTTAGCTCTTGGACTGGTTGTGTTAGCTCTTGGACTTGTTGTACTAGCTCTTGGACTGGTTGTGATAGCTCTTGGACTGGTAACCTAGCTCTTGGAGTGGATGTACTAGCTCTTGGACTGGTTGTACTAGCTCTTGGACCGGTTGTGTTAGCTCTTGGACTGGTTGTGCTAGCTCTTGGACTGGTTGTACTAGCTCTTGGACTGGTTGTGCTAGCTCTTGGAGTGGTTGTACTAGCTCTTGGAGTGGTTGTGCTAGCTCTTGGAGTGGTTGTGCTAGCTGTTGGACTGGTTGCACTAGCTCTTGGACCGGTTGTACTAGCTCTTGGACTGGTTGTACTAGCTCTTGGACTGGTTGTACTAGCTCTTGAACTGGTTGTGCTAGCTCTTGGAGTGGTTGTACTAGCTCTTGGAGTGGTTGTACTAGCTCTTGGACTGGTTGTGTTAGCTCTTGGACTGGTTGTACTAGCTCTTGGACTGGTTGTACTAGTTCTTGGACTGGTTGTGCTAGTTCTTGGACTGGTTGTGCTAGCTCTTGGACTGGTTGTGCTAGCTCTTGGAATGGTGCTAGCTCTTGGACTGGTAACCTAGCTCCTGGAGTGGTTGTACTAGCTCTTCGACTGGTTGTGCTAGCTCTTGGACCGGTTGTGTTAGCTCTTGGACTGGTTGTGCTAGCTCTTAGACCGGTTGTGTTAGCTCTTTGACCGGTTGTACTAGCTCTTGGACTGGTTGTACTAGCTCTTGGACTGGTTGTACTAGCTTTTGGACTGGTTGTGCTAGCTCTTGGAGTGGTTGTGCTAGCTCTTGGACTGGTTGTGCTAGCTCTTGGAGTTGTTGTACTAGCTCTTGGGGTGGTTGTGTTAGCTCTTGGGCCGGTTGTGTTAGCTCTTGGACTGGTTGTGCTAGCTCTTGGACCGGTTGTGCTAGCTCTTGGACTGGTTGTGCTAGCTCTTGGACCGGTTGTATTAGCTCTTTGACTGGTGCTAGCTCTTGGAGTGTTTGTACTATCTCTTGGACTTGTTGTACTAGGTCTTGGACTGGTTGTGCTAGCTCTTGGACTAGTGTTAGCTCTTGGACTGGTACTAGCTCTTGGATTGGTTTCTAGCTTGGACTGAACCTAGCTCTTGGAGTGGTTGTACTAGCTCTTGTACTGGTTGTGCTAGCTCTTGACCGGTTGTGTTAGCTCTTGGACCGGTTGTACTAGCTCTTGGACTGGTTGTGCTAGCTCTTGGACCGGTTGTGTTAGCTCTTTGACTGGTGCTAGCTCTTGGAGTGGTTGTACTACCTCTTGGACTTGTTGTACTAGCTCTTGGACTGGTTGTGCTAGCTCTTGGACTGGTGCTAGCTCTTGGAATGGTAAACTAGCTCTTGGAGTGGTTGTACTAGCTCTTGGACTGGTAACCTAGCTCTTGGAGTGGTTGTACTAGCTCTTGGACTGGTTGTGCTAGCTCTTGGACCGGTTGTGTTAGCTTTTGGACTGGTTGTAATAGCTCTTGGACTGGTTGTGTTAGCTCTTGGACTGGTAACCTAGCTCTTGGAGTGGTTGTACTAGCTCTTGTACTGGTTGTGCTAGCTCTTGGACCGGTTGTATTAGCTCTTTGACCGGTTGTACTAGCTCTTGGACTGGTTGTACTAGCTCTTGGACTGGTCGTACTAGCTTTTGGACTGGTTGTGCTAGCTCTTGGAGTGTTTGTGCTAGCTCTTGGACTGGACTGGTTGTACTAGCTCTTGGACCGGTTGTACTAGCTCATGTACTGGTTGTACTAGCTCTTGGACTGGTTGTACTAGTTCTTGGACTGGTTGTGCTAGTTCTTGGACTGGTTGTGCTAGCTCTTGTACTGGTTAAACTAGCTCTTGGACCGGTTGTACTAGCTCTTGGACTTGTTGTACTAGCTCTTGGACCGGTAACCTAGCTCTTGGGCCGGTTGTGTTAGCTCTTGGACTGGTTGTGCTAGCTCTTCAACAGGTTGTGGTAGCTCTTTGACTGGTGCTAGCTCTTGGAGTGGTTGTACTAGCTCTTGGACTGGTTGTACTAGCTCTTGGACTGGTGCTAGCTCTTGGACAGGTAACCTAGCTCTTGGAGTGGTTGTACTAGCTCTTGGACTGGTTGTGCTAGCTCTTGGACTGGTTGTGATAGCTCTTGGGCCGGTTGTGTTAGCTCTTGGACCGGTTGTACTAGCTCTTGGACTGGTTGATCTAGCTCTTGGACTGGACTGGTTGTACTAGCTCTTGGTGTGGTTGTACTATCTCTTGGACTAGTTGTACTAACTCTTGGAGTGGTTGTACTAGCTCTTGGACTGGTTGTTCTAGCTCTTGGAGTAGTTGGGCTAGCTCTTGGACTGGTTTTACTAGCTCTAGGTCTGGACTGGTTGTACTAGCTCTTGGACTGGTTGTACTAGCTCTTGGAGTGGTTGTGCTAGCTCTTGGACTGGTTGTACTAGCTCTTGGAGTGGGTGTACTAGCTCTTGGACTGGTTGTACTAGCTCTTGGAGTGGTTGTGCTAGCTCTTTTAGTGGTTGTGTTAGCTCTTGAACTGGTTGTGCTAGCTGTTTTAGTGGTTGTGTTAGCTCTTGGACTGGTTGTGTTAGCTCTTGGACTTGTTCTACTAGCTCTTGGACTGGTTGTGATAGCTCTTGGGCCGGTTATGTTAGGTCTTGGAGTGGTTGTACTAGCTCTTGAAGTGGGTGTACTAGCTCTTGGACTGGTTGTGCTAGCTCTTGGAGTGGTTGTGTTAGCTCTTGGACTGGTAACCTAGCTCTTGGAGTGGTTGTACTAGCTCTTGTACTGGTTGACCTAGCTCTTAGTCCGGTTGTGTTAGCTCTTGGACCGGTTGTACTAGCTCTTGGACTGGTTGTACTAGCTCTTGGACTGGTCGTACTAGCTTTTGGACTGGTTGTGCTAGCTCTTGGAGTGGTTGTGCTAGCTCTTGGACTGGTTGTGCTAGCTCTTGGAGTTGTTGTACTAGCTCTTGGGGTGGTTGTGTTAGCTCTTGGGCCGGTTGTGTTAGCTCTTGGACTGTTTGTGCTAGCTCTTGTACCGGTTGTGTTAGCTCTTGGACTGGTTGTGCTAGCTCTTGGACCGGATTTGCTAGCTCTTGGACTGGTTTTGCTAGCTCTTGGAACGGTTGTGTTAGCTCTTTGACTGGTGCTAGCTCTTGGAGTGGTTGTACTAGCTCTTGGACTGGTTGTACTAGATCTTGGACTGGTTGTGCTAGCTCTTGGTGGTTGTGCTAGCTCTTGGACTGGTTGTACTAGCTCTTGGAGTGGTTGTACTAGCTCTTGGACTGGTTGTACTAGCTCTTGGACCGGTTGTGTTAGCTCTTGGACTGGTTGTACTAGCTCTTGGACTGGTTGTACTAGCTCTTGGACTGGTTGTGCTAGTCTTGGTGGTTGTACTAGCTCTTGGACTGGTTGTGCTAGCTCTTGGACTGTTGTGTTAGCTCTTGGAACGGTTGTACTAGCTCTTGGACTGGTTGTACTAGCTCTTGGACTGGTTGTGCTAGCTCTTGGACTGGTTGTGCTAGCTCTTGGAGTGGTTGTACTAGCTCTTGGACTGGTTGTGTTAGCTCTTGGACTGGTTGTACTAGCTCTTGGACCGGTTGTGTTAGCTCTTGGACTGGTTGTGCTAGCTCTTGGACTGGTTGTACTAGCTCTTGGGCTGGTTGTACTAGCTCTTGGACTGGTTGTGCTAGCTCTTGGACTGGTTGTACTAGCTCTTGGACTGGTAACCTAGCTCTTGGAGTGGTTGTACTAGCTCTTGGACTGGTTGTGCTAGTTCTTGGAGTGGTTGTACTAGCTCTTGGACTGGTTGTGCTAGCTCTTGGACCGGTTGTGTTAGCTTTTGGACTGGTTGTGTTAGCTCTTGGACTGGTTGTGCTAGCTCTTGGACTGGTTGTGCTAGCTCTTGAGCCGGTTGTACTAGCTCTTGGACTGGTTGTACTAGCTCTTGGACCGGTTGTACTAGCTCTTGGACTGGTTACCTAGCTCTTGGACTGGTTGTACTAGCTCTTGGACTGGTTGTACTAGCTCTTGGACTGGTTGTGCTAGCTCTTGGACTGGTTGTGCTAGCTCTTGGACTGGTTGTGCTAGCTATTGGACTGGTTGTGTTAGCTCTTGGACTGGTTGTACTAGCTCTTGGACTGGTTGTGCTAGCTCTTGGACTGGTAACCTAGCTCTTGGAGTGGTTGTACTAGCTCTTGGACTGGTTGTACTAGCTCTTGGACCGGTTGTGCTAGCTCTTGGACTGGTTGTGCTAGCTCTTGGAACGGTTGTACTAGCTCTTGGACTGGTTGTACTATTTCTTGGACTGGTTGTGCTAGCTCTTGGACTGGTTGTGCTAGCTCTTGGACTGGTTGTGCTAGCTCTTGGACTGGTTGTTCTAGCTCTTGGAACGGTTGTGTTAGCTCTTTGACTGGTGCTAGCTCTTGGAGTGGTTGTACTAGCTCTTGGACTGGTTGTGCTAGCTCTTGGACCGGTTGTGTTAGCTCTTGGACTGGTTGTGCTAGCTCTTAGACCGGTTGTGTTAGCTCTTTGACCGGTTGTACTAGCTCTTTGGCTGGTTGTACTAGCTTTTGGACTGGTTTTGCTAGCTCTTGGAGTGGTTGTGCTAGCTCTTGGACTGGTTGTGCTAGCTCTTGGAGTTGTTGTACTAGCTCTTGGGGTGGTTGTGTTAGCTCTTGGGCGGTTGTGTTAGCTCTTGGACTGGTGCTAGTTCTTGGACTGGTTGTGCTAGCTCTTGGATTGGTTGTGCTAGCTCTTGGACCGGTTGTGCTAGCTCTTGGACTGGTTTTGCTAGCTCTTGGAACGGTTGTGTTAGCTCTTTGACTGGTGCTAGCTCTTGGAGTGGTTGTACTAGCTCTTGGACTGGTTGTGCTAGCTCTTGGACTGGTGCTAGCTCTTGGACCGGTAGCCTAGCTCTTGGAGTGGTTGTACTAGCTCTTGGACTGGTTGTTCTAGCTCTTGGACCGGTTGTGTTAGCTTTTGGACTGGTTTTACTAGCTCTTGGACTGGTTGTGTTAGCTCTTGGACTGGTAACCTAGCTCTTGGAGTGGTTGTACTAGCTCTTGGACTGGTTGTGCTAGCTCTTGGATCGGTTGTGTTAGCTCTTGGAACGGTTGTACTAGCTCTTGGACTGGTTGTACTAGCTCTTGGACTGGTTGTACTAGCTTTTGGACTGGTTATTCTAGCTTTTGGACTGGTTGTGCTAGCTCTTGGAGTGGTTATGCTAGCTCTTGGACTGGTTGTGCTAGCTCTTGTAGTTGTTGTACTAGCTCTTGGACTGGTTGTGTTAGCTCTTGGACCGGTTGTACTAGCTCTTGGACTGGTTGTACTAGCTCTTGGACTGGTTGTACTAGCTTTTGGACTGGTAGTGCTAGCTCTTGGAGTGGTTGTGCTAGCTCTTGGACTGGTTGTGCTAGCTCTTGGAGTTGTTGTACTAGCTCTTGGGCTGGTTGTGTTAGCTCTTGGGCCGGTTGTGTTAGCTCTTGGACTGGTGCTAGTTCTTGGACTGGTTGTGCTAGCTCTTGGATTGGTTGTGCTAGCTCTTGGACCGGTTGTGCTAGCTCTTGGACTGGTTGTGCTAGCTCTTGGAACGGTTGTGTTAGCTCTTTGACTGGTACTAGCTCTTGGAGTGGTTGTACTAGCTCTTGGACTGGTTGTGCTAGCTCTTGGACCGGTTGTGTTAGCTCTTGGACTGGTTATGCTAGCTCTTGGACCGGTTGTGTTAGCTCTTTGACCGGTTGTACTAGCTCTTGGACTGGTTGTACTAGCTCTTGGACTGGTTGTACTAGCTCTTGGACTGGTTGTGCTAGCTCTTGGAGTGGTTGTGCTAGCTCTTGGACTGGTTGTGCTAGCTCTTGGAGTTGTTGTACTAGCTCTTGGAGTGGTTGTGTTAGCTCTTGGACCGGTTGTGTTAGCTCTTGGACTGGTGCTAGTTCTTGGACTGGTTGTGCTAGCTCTTGGACTGGTTGTGCTAGCTCTTGGACCGGTTGTGCTAGCTCTTGGACTGGTTGTGCTAGCTCTTGGAACGGTTGTGTTAGCTCTTGGACTGGTGCTAGCTCTTGGAGTGGTTGTACTAGCTCTTGGACTGGTTGTACTAGCTCTTGGACTGGTTGTGCTAGCTCTTGGACTGGTGCTAGCTCTTGGACCGGTAGCCTAGCTCTTGGAGTGGTTGTACTAGCTCTTGGACTGGTTGTTCTAGCTCTTGGACCGGTTGTGTTAGCTTTTGGACTGGTTGTACTAGCTCTTGGACTGGTTGTGTTAGCTCTTGGACTGGTATCCTAGCTCTTGGACTGGTTGTGCTAGCTCTTGGATTGGTTGTGTTAGCTCTTGGAACGGTTGTACTAGCTATTGGACTGGTTGTGTTAGCTCTTGGACTGGTTGTACTAGCTTTTGGACTGGTTGTGTTAGCTCTTGGACTGGTAACCTAGCTCTTGGAGTGGATGTACTAGCTCTTGGACTGGTTGTACTAGCTCTTGGACCGGTTGTGCTAGCTCTTGGACCGGTTGTACTAGCTCTTGGACTGGTTGCCTAGCTCTTGGACTGGTTGTACTAGCTCTTGAACTGGTTGTGCTAGCTTTGGAGTGGTTGTACTAGCTCTTGGAGTGGTTGTACTAGCTCTTGGACTGGTTGTACTAGCTCTTGGACCGGTTGTACTAGTTCTTGGACTGGTTTTGCTAGCTCTTGGACTGGTTGTACTAGCTCTTGGACTGGTTGTGTTAGCTCTTGGACTGATTGTACTAGCTCTTGGACTGGTTGTACTAGTTCTTGGACTGGTTATGCTAGTTCTTGGACTGGTTGTGCTAGCTCTTGGACTGGTTGTACTAGCTCTTGTACTGGTTGTACTAGCTCTTGTACTGGTTATACTAGTTCTTGGACCGGTTGTGCTAGCTATTGGACCGGTTGTGTTAGCTCTTGGACTGATTATACTAGCTCTTGGACTGGTTATGCTAGTTCTTGGACTGGTTGTGCTAGCTCTTGGACTGGTTGTACTAGCTCTTGTACTGGTTGTACTAGCTCTTGTACTGGTTATACTAGCTCTTGGACCTGTTGTGCTAGCTCTTGGACCGGTTGTGTTAGCTCTTGGACTGGTTGTGTTAGCTCTTGGACTTGTTGTACTAGCTCTTGGACTGGTTGTGATAGCTCTTGGACTGGTAACCTAGCTCTTGGAGTGGATGTACTAGCTCTTGGACTGGTTGTACTAGCTCTTGGACCGGTTGTGTTAGCTCTTGGACTGGTTGTGCTAGCTCTTGGACTGGTTGTACTAGCTCTTGAACTGGTTGTGCTAGCTCTTGAGTGGTTGTACTAGCTCTTGGAGTGGTTGTGCTAGCTCTTGGAGTGGTTGTACTAGCTCTTGGACTGGTTGTACTAGCTCTTGGACTGGTTGTACTAGCTCTTGGACTGGTTGTACTAGCTCTTGGACTGGTTGTACTAGCTCTTGAACTGGTTGTGCTAGCTCTTGGAGTGGTTGTACTAGCTCTTGGAGTGGTTGTACTAGCTCTTGGACTGGTTGTGTTAGCTCTTGGACTGGTTGTACTAGCTCTTGGACTGGTTGTACTAGTTCTTGGACTGGTTGTGCTAGTTCTTGGACTGGTTGTGCTAGCTCTTGGACTGGTTGTGCTAGCTCTTGGAATGGTGCTAGCTCTTGGACTGGTAACCTAGCTCCTGGAGTGGTTGTACTAGCTCTTCGACTGGTTGTGCCAGCTCTTGGACCGGTTGTGTTAGCTCTTGGACTGGTTGTGCTAGCTCTTAGACCGGTTGTGTTAGCTCTTTGACCGGTTGTACTAGCTCTTGGACTGGTTGTACTAGCTCTTGGACTGGTTGTACTAGCTTTTGGACTGGTTGTGCTAGCTCTTGGAGTGGTTGTGCTAGCTCTTGGACTGGTTGTGCTAGCTCTTGGAGTTGTTGTACTAGCTCTTGGGGTGGTTGTGTTAGCTCTTGGGCCGGTTGTGTTAGCTCTTGGACTGGTGCTAGTTCTTGGACTGGTTGTGCTAGCTCTTGGATTGGTTGTGCTAGCTCTTGGAGTGGTTGTGCTAGCTCTTGGACCGGTTGTGCTAGCTCTTGGACTGGTTGTGCTAGCTCTTGGAACGGTTGTGTTAGCTCTTTGACTGGTGCTAGCTCTTGGAGTGGTTGTACTAGCTCTTGGACTGGTTGTACTAGATCTTGGACTGGTTGTGCTAGCTCTTGGACTGGTGCTAGCTCTTGGACCGGTAGCCTAGCTCTTGGAGTGGTTGTACTAGCTCTTGGACTGGTTGTTCTAGCTCTTGGACCGGTTGTGTTAGCTCTTGGACTGGTTGTGTTAGCTCTTGGACTGGTAACCTAGCTCTTGGAGTGGTTGTACTAGCTCTTGGACTGGTTGTGCTAGCTCTTGGATCGGTTGTGTTAGCTCTTGGAACGGTTGTACTAGCTCTTGGACTGGTTGTACCATTTCTTGGACTGGTTGTGCTAGCTCTTGGACTGGTTGTGCTAGCTCTTGGACTGGTTGTGTTAGCTCTTGGACTGGTTATACTAGCTCTTGGACCGGTTGTGTTATCCCTTGGTCTAGTTATACTAGCTCTTTGACCGGTTGTGTTAGCTCTTGGACTGGTTTTGCTAGCTCTTGGACTGGTTGTGCTAGCTCTTGGGCCGGTTGTGTTAGCTCTTGGACTGGTTGTGCTAGCTCTTGGACCGGTTGTGTTAGCTCTTGGACTGGTAACCTAGCTCTTGGAGTGGTTGTACTAGCTCTTGGACTGGTTGTGCTAGCTCTTGGACCGGGTGCGTTAGCTTTTGGACTGGTTGTGTTAGCACTTGGACTGGTTGTACTAACTCTTGGACTGGTTGTGTTAGCTCTTGGACTGGTAACCTAGCTCTTGGAGTGGTTGTACTAGCTCTTGGACCGGTTGTACTAGTTCTTGGAGTTGTTGTGCTAGCTCTTGGACTGGTTACACTAGCTCTTGGACCGGTTGTTCTAGCTCTTGGACTGGTTGTACTAGCTCTTGGACGGGTAACCTAGCTCTTGTATTGGTTGTACTAGCTCTTGGACTGGTAACCTAGCTCTTGGAGTGGTTGTACTAGCTCTTGGACTGGTTGTGCTAGCTCTTGGACCGGTTGTGTTAGCTTTTGGACTGGTTGTGCTAGCTCTTGGACTGGTTGTACTAGCTTTTGGACTGGTTGTGTTAGCTCTTGGACTGGTTGTACTAGCTCTTGGACTGGTTGTACTAGTTCTTGGACTGGTTATGCTAGTTCTTGGACTGGTTGTGCTAGCTCTTGGACTGGTTGTACTAGCTCTTGTACTGGTTGTACTAGCTCTTGTACTGGTTATACTAGTTCTTGGACCGGTTGTGCTAGCTCTTGGACCGGTTGTGTTAGCTCTTGGACTGATTATACTAGCTCTTGGACTGGTTATGCTAGTTCTTGGACTGGTTGTGCTAGCTCTTGGACTGGTTGTACTAGCTCTTGTACTGGTTGTACTAGCTCTTGTACTGGTTATACTAGCTCTTGGACCTGTTGTGCTAGCTCTTTGACCGGTTGTGTTAGTTCTTGCCATGGTTGTGTTAGCTCTTGGACTTGTTGTACTAGCTCTTGGACTGGTTGTGATAGCTCTTGGACTGGTAACCTAGCTCTTGGAGTGGATGTACTAGCTCTTGGACTGGTTGTACTAGCTCTTGGACCGGTTGTGTTAGCTCTTGGACTGGTTGTGCTAGCTCTTGGACTGGTTGTACTAGCTCTTGAACTGGTTGTGCTAGCTCTTGTAGTGGTTGTACTAGCTCTTGGAGTGGTTGTGCTAGCTATTGGAGTGGTTGTGCTAGCTGTTGGACTTGTTGCACTAGCTCTTGGACCGGTTGTACTAGCTCTTGGACTGGTTGTACTAGCTCTTGGACTGGTTGTACTAGCTCTTGAACTGGTTGTGCTAGCTCTTGGAGTGGTTGTACTAGCTCTTGGAGTGGTTGTACTAGCTCTTGGACTGGTTGTGTTAGCTCTTGGACTGGTTGTACTAGCTCTTGGACTGGTTGTACTAGTTCTTGGACTGGTTGTGCTAGTTCTTGGACTGGTTGTGCTAGCTCTTGGACTGGTTGTGCTAGCTCTTGGAATGGTGCTAGCTCTTGGACTGGTAACCTAGCTCCTGGAGTGGTTGTACTAGCTCTTCGACTGGTTGTGCCAGCTCTTGGACCGGTTGTGTTAGCTCTTGGACTGGTTGTGCTAGCTCTTAGACCGGTTGTGTTAGCTCTTTGACCGGTTGTACTAGCTCTTGGACTGGTTGTACTAGCTCTTGGACTGGTTGTACTAGCTTTTGGACTGGTTGTGCTAGCTCTTGGAGTGGTTGTGCTAGCTCTTGGACTGGTTGTGCTAGCTCTTGGAGTTGTTGTACTAGCTCTTGGGGTGGTTGTGTTAGCTCTTGGGCCGGTTGTGTTAGCTCTTGGACTGGTGCTAGTTCTTGGACTGGTTGTGCTAGCTCTTGGATTGGTTGTGCTAGCTCTTGGAGTGGTTGTGCTAGCTCTTGGACCGGTTGTGCTAGCTCTTGGACTGGTTGTGCTAGCTCTTGGAACGGTTGTGTTAGCTCTTTGACTGGTGCTAGCTCTTGGAGTGGTTGTACTAGCTCTTGGACTGGTTGTACTAGATCTTGGACTAGTTGTGCTAGCTCTTGGACTGGTGCTAGCTCTTGGACCGGTAGCCTAGCTCTTGGAGTGGTTGTACTAGCTCTTGGACTGGTTGTTCTAGCTCTTGGACCGGTTGTGTTAGCTCTTGGACTGGTTGTGTTAGCTCTTGGACTGGTAACCTAGCTCTTGGAGTGGTTGTACTAGCTCTTGGACTGGTTGTGCTAGCTCTTGGATCGGTTGTGTTAGCTCTTGGAACGGTTGTACTAGCTCTTGGACTGGTTGTACCATTTCTTGGACTGGTTGTGCTAGCTCTTGGACTGGTTGTGCTAGCTCTTGGACTGGTTGTGTTAGCTCTTGGACTGGTTATACTAGCTCTTGGACCGGTTGTGTTATCCCTTGGTCTAGTTATACTAGCTCTTTGACCGGTTGTGTTAGCTCTTGGACTGGTTTTGCTAGCTCTTGGACTGGTTGTGCTAGCTCTTGGGCCGGTTGTGTTAGCTCTTGGACTGGTTGTGCTAGCTCTTGGACCGGTTGTGTTAGCTCTTGGACTGGTAACCTAGCTCTTGGAGTGGTTGTACTAGCTCTTGGACTGGTTGTGCTAGCTCTTGGACCGGGTGCGTTAGCTTTTGGACTGGTTGTGTTAGCACTTGGACTGGTTGTACTAACTCTTGGACTGGTTGTGTTAGCTCTTGGACTGGTAACCTAGCTCTTGGAGTGGTTGTACTAGCTCTTGGACCGGTTGTACTAGTTCTTGGACTGGTTGTGCTAGCTCTTGGACTGGTTACACTAGCTCTTGGACCGGTTGTACTAGCTCTTGGACTGGTTGTACTAGCTCTTGGACGGGTAACCTAGCTCTTGTATTGGTTGTACTAGCTCTTGGACTGGTAACCTAGTTCTTGGAGTGGTTGTACTAGCTCTTGGACTGGTTGTGCTAGCTCTTGGACGGTTGTGTTAGCTTTTGGACTGGTTGTGTTAGCTCTTGGACTGGTTGTACTAGCTTTTGGACTGGTTGTATTAGCTCTTGGACTGGTTGTACTAGCTCTTGGACTGGTTGTACTAGCTCTTGGACTGGTTGTGCTAGCTCTTGGACCGGTTGTGCTAGCTCTTGGACTGGTTGTACTAGCTCTTGGACTGGTTGTACTAGCTCTTGGACTGGTTGTACTAGCTCTTGGACTGGTTGTGCTAGCTCTTGGACTGGTTGTGCTAGCTCTTGGACTGGTTGTACTAGCTCTTGGACTGGTTGTGCTAGCTCTTGGACTGGTTGTGCTAGCTCTTGGACTGGTTGTACTAGCTCTTGGACTGGTTGTACTAGCTCTTGGACTGGTTGTACTAGCTCTTGGACTGGTGTACTAGCTCTTGGACTGGTTGTGTTAGCTCTTGGCTGGTGTGTTAGCTCTTGGACTGGTTGTACTAGCTCTTGGACTGGTTGTGTTAGCTCTTGGACTGGTTGTACTAGCTCTTGGACTGGTTGTGCTAGCTCTTGGACTGGTTGTCTAGCTCTTGGACCGGTTGTGCTAGCTCTTGGACTGGTTGTGCTAGCTCTTGGACTGTGGTTGTACTAGCTCTTGGACTGGTTGTGCTAGCTCTTGGACCGGTTGTGCTAGCTCTTGGACTGGTTGTGCTAGCTCTTGGACTGGTTGTGCTAGCTCTTGGACTGGTTGTGCTAGCTCTTGGACTGGTTGTACTAGCTCTTGGACTGGTTGTGCTAGCTCTTGGAGTGGTTGTGCTAGCTCTTGGACTGGTTGTGCTAGCTCTTGGACTGGTTGTACTAGCTCTTGGACTGACTGGTTGTGCTAGCTCTTGGACTGGTTGTGCTAGCTCTTGGATGGTTGTGCTAGCTCTTGGACTGGTTGTGCTAGCTCTTGGACTGGTTGTGCTAGCTCTTGGACTGGTTTGCTAGCTTCTTGGAGTGGTTGTACTAGCTCTTGGACTGGTTGTGCTAGCTCTTGGACTGGTGCTAGCTCTTGGACCGGTAGCCTAGCTCTTGGAGTGGTTGTACTAGCTCCTGGACTGGTTGTTCTAGCTCTTGGACCGGTTGTGTTAGCTTTTGGACTGGTTGTACTAGCTCTTGGACTGGTTGTGTTAGCTCTTGGACTGGTAACCTAGCTCTTGGAGTGGTTGTACTAGCTCTTGGACTGGTTGTGCTAGCTCTTGGATCGGTTGTGTTAGCTCTTGGAACGGTTGTACTAGCTCTTGGACTGGTTGTACTAGCTCTTGGACTGGTTGTACTAGCTTTTGGACTGGTTATACTAACTTTTGGACTGGTTGTGCTAGCTCTTGGAGTGGGTGTGCTAGCTATTGGACTGGTTGTGCTAGCTCTTGGAGTTGTTGTACTAGCTCTTGGGCTGGTTGTGTTAGCTCTTTGACCGGTTGTACTAGCTCTTGGTCTGGTTGTACTAGCTCTTGGACTGGTTGTACTAGCTTTTGGACTTGTTGTGCTAGCTCTTGGAGTGGTTGTGCTAGCTATTGGACTGGTTGTGCTAGCTCTTGGAGTTGTTGTACTAGCTCTTGGGCTAGTTGTGTTAGCTCTTGGGCCGGTTGTGTTAGCTCTTGGACTGGTGCTAGTTCTTGGACTGGTTGTGCTAGCTCTTGGATTGGTTGTGCTAGCTCTTGGACCGGTTGTGCTAGCTCTTGGATTGGTTGTGCTAGCTCTTGGAACGGTTGTGTTAGCTCTTTGACTGGTGCTAGCTCTTGGAGTGGTTGTACTAGCTCTAGGACTGGTTGTGCCAGCTCTTGGACCGGTTGTGTTAGCTCTTGGACTGGTTGTGCTAGCTCTTAGACCGGTTGTGTTAGCTCTTTGACCGGTTAGTTTAAACATA
>CM026400.1:49005591-49066462 GCA_014843695.1 Archivesica marissinica
TTTAGCTTATTCTATAATATTTAGTATATAACATTTAGCTTATTCTATAACATTTAGCATATTCTATAACATTTAGCTTATTCTATAACATTTAGTATATAACATTTAGCTACAAACAACTATTCTATAACATTTAGCTACTATAACATTTAGCATATTCTATAACATTTAGCTTATTCTATAACATTTAGTATATAACATTTAGCTTATTCTATAACATTTAGCTTATTCTATAACATTTAGCTTATTCTATAACATTTAGCTTATTCTATAACATTTAGCATATTCTATAACATTTAGCTTATTCTATAACATTTAGCATATTCTATAACATTTAGCTTATTCTATAACATTTAGCTTATTCTATAACAACACAAACAACAAACAACAACAAAACACAAACAACACAATATTTAGTTATAACATTTAGCTTATAGCATAATATTTAGCATATTCTATAACATTTAGCTTATTCTATAACATTTAGCTTATTCTATAACATTTAGCTTATTCTATAACATTTAGCTTATTCTATAACATTAGCTTATTCTATAACATTTAGCTTATTCTATAACACTTAGCTATCCTATAACACTTAACTTATTCTATAACATTTAGCTTATTCTATAACACTTAGCTTATCTATAACACTTAACTTATTCTATAACATTTAGCTTATAATATTTAGCTTATCCTATAAACTTAACTTATTCTAACATTTAGCTTATAATATTTAGCTCATCCTATAACACTTAACTTATTCTATAACATTTAGCTTATAACATTTAGCTTATCCTATAACATTTAGCATATTCTATAACATTAGCTTATCTATAACATTTAGCTTATTCTATAATATTAGTATATAACATTTAGCTTATTCTATAACATTTAGCTTATTCTATAATATTTAGTATATAACATTTAGCTTATAGCATAACATTTAGCATATTCTATAACATTTAGCTTATTCTATAACATTTAGCTTATTCTATAACATTTAGCTTATTCTATAATTTTTAGTATATAACATTTAGCTTATTCTATAATATTTAGCTTATCTATAATATTTAGTATATAACATTTAGCATATTCTATAACATTTAGCATATTCTACAACATTTAGCTTATTCTATAACATTTAGCTTATTCTATATCATTTAGCTATTCTATAACATTTAGCATATTCTATAACATTTAGCATATTCTATAACATTTAGCTTATTCTATAATATTTAGTATATAACATTTAGCTTATAGCATAACATTTAGCTTATTCTATAACATTTAGCTTATTCTATAACATTTAGCTTATTCTATAACATTTAGCTTATTCTATAACACTTAGCTTATCCTATAACACTTAACTTATTCTATAACATTTAGCTTATAATATTTAGCTTATCCTATAACACTTAACTTATTCTATAACATTTAGCTTATAATATTTAGCTCATCCTATAACACTTAACTTATTCTATAACATTTAGCTTATAACATTTAGCTTATCCTATAACATTTAGCATATTCTATAACATTAGCTTATTCTATAACATTTAGCTTATTCTATAATATTTAGTATATAACATTTAGCTTATTCTATAACATTTAGCATATTCTATAACATTTAGCATATTCTATAACATTTAGCTTATTCTATAACATTTAGCTTATTCTATAACATTTAGTATATAACATTTAGCTTATTCTATAACATTTAGCTTATTCTATAACATTTAGCTTATTCTATAACATTTAGCTTATTCTATAACATTTAGCATATTCTATAACATTTAGCTTATTCTATAACATTTAACTTATTCTATAACATTTAGCTTATTCTATAACATTTAGCTTATTCTATAACATTTAGCATATTCTATAACATTTAGCTTATTCTATAACATTTAGCTTATTCTATAACACTTAGCTTATCCTATAACACTTAACTTATTCTATAACATTTAGCTTATAATATTTAGCTTATCCTATAACACTTAACTTATTCTATAACATTTAGCTTATAATAGTTAGCTTATCCTATAACACTTAGCTTATTCTATAACATTTAGCTTATCCTATAACATTTATCTTATTCTATAACAGTTAGCTTATTCTACAACATTTAGCTTATTCTATAACATTTAGCTTATTCTATAACATTTTCCTTATTCTATAATATTTAATATATAACATTTAGCTTATTCTATAACATTTAGCATATTCTATAACATTTAGCATATTCTATAACATTTAGCTTATTCTATAACATTTAGCTTATTCTATAATATTAGTATATAACATTAGCTTATTCTATAACATTTAGCTTATTCTACAACATTTAGCTTATTCTACAACATTTAGCTAATCTACAACATTTAGCTTATTCTAAACATTTAGCTTATTCTATAACATTTAGCTTATTCTATAACATTTAGCTTATTCTATAATATTTAGTATATAACATTTAGCTTATTCTATAACATTTAGCTTATTCTATAACATTAGCTTATTCTATAACATTTAGCTTATTCTATAACATTTAGCTTATTCTATAACATTTAGCTTATTCTATAACATTTAGCATATTCTATAACATTTAGCTTATTCTATAACATTTAATATATAACATTTAGCTTATTCTATAACATTTAGTATATAACATTTAGCTTATTCTATAACATTTAGCTTATTCTATAACATTTAGCTTATTCTATAACATTTAGTATATAACATTTAGCATATTCTATAACATTTAGCTTATTCTATAACATTTAGCATATTCTATAACATTTAGCTTATTCTATAACATTTAGCTTATTCTATAATATTTAGTATATAACATTTAGCTTATTCTATAACATTTAGCTTATTCTATAATATTTAGTATATAACATTTAGCTTATAGCATAACATTTAGCATATTCTATAACATTTAGCATATTCTATAACATTTAGCTTATTCTATAACATTTAGCTTATTCTATAATATTTAGTATATAACATTTAGCTTATTCTATAACATTTAGCTTATTCTATAATATTTAGTATACATTTAGCTATTCTATAACATTTAGCATATTCTACAACATTTAGCTTATTCTATAACATTTAGCTTATTATAACATTTAGCTTATTCTATAACATTTAGCATTCTATAACATTTAGCATATTCTATAACATTTAGCTTATTCTATAATATTTAGTATATAACATTTAGCTTATTCTATAACATTTAGCTTATTCTATAACATTAGCTTATAACATTTAGCTTATTCTATAACATTTAGCTTATTCTATAACACTTAGCTTATCCTATAACACTTAACTTATTCTATAACATTTAGCTTATTCTATAACACTTAGCTTATCCTATAACACTTAACTTATTCTATAACATTTAGCTTATAATATTTAGCTTATCCTATAAAACTTAACTTATTCTATAACATTTAGCTTATAACATTTAGCTCATCCTATAACACTTAACTACAAACAACAACAACTATTCTATAACATTTAGCTTATAACATTTAGCTTATCCTATAACATTTAGCATATTCTATAACATTAGCTAAAAATATTCTATAACATTTAGCTTATTCTATAACATTTAGCATATAACATTTAGCTTATTCTATAACATTTAGCTTATTCTATAATATTTAGTATATAACATTTAGCTTACCATTTAGCTATTCTATAACATTTAGCTTATAACATTTAGTATTCTATAACATTTAGCTATTCTAAACATTTAGCTATAACATTTAGCATATTCTATAACATTTAGCTTATTCTATAACATTTAGCTTATTCTATAACATTTAGCATATTCTATAATTTTTAGTATATAACATTTAGCTTATTCTATAATATTTAGCTTATTCTATAATATTTAGTATATAACATTTAGCATATTCTATAACATTTAGCATATTCTATAACATTTAGCTTATTCTATAACATTTAGCTTATTCTATAACATTTAGCTTATTCTATAACATTTAGCATATTCTATAACATTTAGCATATTCTATAACATTTAGCTTATTCTATAATATTTAGTATATAACATTTAGCTTATAGCATAAGATTTAGCATATTCTATAACATTTAGCTTATTCTATAACATTTAGCTTATTCTATAACATTTAGCTTATTCTATAACATTTAGCTTATTCTATAACATTTAGCTTATTCTATAACATTTAGCTTATTCTATAACACTTAGCTTATCCTATAACACTTAACTTATTCTATAACATTTAGCTTATAATATTTAGCTTATCCTATAAAACTTAACTTATTCTATAACATTTAGCTTATAACATTTAGCTTATCCTATAACATTTAGCATATTCTATAACATTAGCTTATTCTATAACATTTAGCTTATTCTATAGTATTTAGTATATAACATTTAGCTTATTCTATAACATTTAGCATATTCTATAACATTTAGCATATTCTATAACATTTAGCTTATTCTATAACATTTAGCTTATTCTATAACATTTAGTATATAACATTTAGCTTATTCTATAACATTTAGCTTATTCTATAACATTTAGCTTATTCTATAACATTTAGCTTATTCTATAACATTTAGCATATTCTATAACATTTAGCTTATTCTATAACATTTAACTTATTCTATAACATTTAGCTTATTCTATAACATTTAGCTTATTCTATAACATTTAGCATATTCTATAACATTTAGCTTATTCTATAACATTTAGCTTATTCTATAACACTTAGCTTATCCTATAACACTTAACTTATTCTATAACATTTAGCTTATAATATTTAGCTTATCCTATAACACTTAACTTATTCTATAACATTTAGCTTATAATAGTTAGCTTATCCTATAACACTTAGCTTATTCTATAACATTTAGCTTATCCTATAACATTTATCTTATTCTATAACATTTTCCTTATTCTATAATATTTAATATATAACATTTAGCTTATTCTATAACATTTAGCATATTCTATAACATTTAGCATATTCTATAACATTTAGCTTATTCTATAACATTTAGCTTATTCTATAATATTTAGTATATAACATTTAGCTTATTCTATAACATTTAGCTTATTCTACAACATTTAGCTTATTCTACAACATTTAGCTAATCTACAACATTTAGCTTATTCTACAACATTTAGCTTATTCTATAACATTTAGCTTATTCTATAACATTTAGCTTATTCTATAATATTTAGTATATAACATTTAGCTTATTCTATAACATTTAGCTTATTCTATAACATTTAGCATATTCTATAACATTTAGCATATTCTATATCATTTAGCTTATTCTATAACATTTAGCATATTCTACAACATTTAGCATATTCTATAACATTTAGCTTATTCTATAATATTTAGTATATAACATTTAGCTTATAGCATAACATTTAGCATATTCTATAACATTTAGCTAATTCTATAACATTTAGCTTATTCTATAACATTTAGCTTATTCTATAACATTTAGCTTATTCTATAACATTTAGCTTATTCTATAACATTTAGCTTATTCTATAACACTTAGCTTATCCTATAACACTTAACTTATTCTATAACATTTAGCTTATAATATTTAGCTTATCCTATAACACTTAACTTATTCTATAACATTTAGCTTATAATATTTAGCTTATCCTATAACACTTAACTTATTCTATAACATTTAGCTTATTCTATAACATTTAGTATATAACATTTAGCTTATTCTATAACATTTAGCTTATTCTATAGCATTTAGCTTATTCTATAACATTTAGCTTATTCTATAATATTTAGTATATAACATTTAGCTTATTCTATAATATTTAGCATATTCTATAACATTTAGTTTATTCTATAACATTTAGCATATTCTATAACATTTTGCATATTCTATAACATTTAGCTTATTCTATAACATTTATCTTATAACATTTAGCATATTCTATAATATTTTGCTTATTCTATAACATTTAGCATATTCTATAACATTTTGCTTATTCTATAATATTTAGTATATAACATTTAGCATATTCTATAACATTTAGCATATTCTACAACATTTAGCTTATTCTATAACATTTAGCTTATTCTATATCATTTAGCTTATTCTATAATATTTAGTATATAACATTTAGCTTATTCTATAACATTTAGCTTATTCTATAACATTTAGCATATTCTATAACATTTAGCATATTCTATAACATTTAGCTTATTCTATAACATTTAGCTTATTCTATAATATTTAGTATATAACATTTAGCTTATAGCATAATATTTAGCATATTCTATAACATTTAGCTTATTCTATAACATTTAGCTTATTCTATAACATTTAGCTTATTCTATAACATTTAGCTTATTCTATAACATTTAGCTTATTCTATAACATTTAGCTTATTCTATAACACTTAGCTTATCCTATAACACTTAACTTATTCTATAACATTTAGCTTATTCTATAACACTTAGCTTATCCTATAACACTTAACTTATTCTATAACATTTAGCTTATAATATTTAGCTTATCCTATAAAACTTAACTTATTCTATAACATTTAGCTTATAATATTTAGCTCATCCTATAACACTTAACTTATTCTATAACATTTAGCTTATAACATTTAGCTTATCCTATAACATTTAGCATATTCTATAACATTAGCTTATTCTATAACATTTAGCTTATTCTATAATATTTAGTATATAACATTTAGCTTATTCTATAACATTTAGCTTATTCTATAATATTTAGTATATAACATTTAGCTTATAGCATAACATTTAGCATATTCTATAACATTTAGCTTATTCTATAACATTTAGCTTATTCTATAACATTTAGCTTATTCTATAATTTTTAGTATATAACATTTAGCTTATTCTATAATATTTAGCTTATTCTATAATATTTAGTATATAACATTTAGCATATTCTATAACATTTAGCATATTCTACAACATTTAGCTTATTCTATAACATTTAGCTTATTCTATATCATTTAGCTTATTCTATAACATTTAGCATATTCTATAACATTTAGCATATTCTATAACATTTAGCTTATTCTATAATATTTAGTATATAACATTTAGCTTATAGCATAAGATTTAGCATATTCTATAACATTTAGCTTATTCTATAACATTTAGCTTATTCTATAACATTTAGCTTATTCTATAACATTTAGCTTATTCTATAACATTTAGCTTATTCTATAACATTTAGCTTATTCTATAACACTTAGCTTATCCTATAACACTTAACTTATTCTATAACATTTAGCTTATAATATTTAGCTTATCCTATAAAACTTAACTTATTCTATAACATTTAGCTTATAATATTTAGCTCATCCTATAACACTTAACTTATTCTATAACATTTAGCTTATAACATTTAGCTTATCCTATAACATTTAGCATATTCTATAACATTAGCTTATTCTATAACATTTAGCTTATTCTATAGTATTTAGTATATAACATTTAGCTTATTCTATAACATTTAGCATATTCTATAACATTTAGCATATTCTATAACATTTAGCTTATTCTATAACATTTAGCTTATTCTATAACATTTAGTATATAACATTTAGCTTATTCTATAACATTTAGCTTATTCTATAACATTTAGCTTATTCTATAACATTTAGCTTATTCTATAACATTTAGCATATTCTATAACATTTAGCTTATTCTATAACATTTAACTTATTCTATAACATTTAGCTTATTCTATAACATTTAGCTTATTCTATAACATTTAGCATATTCTATAACATTTAGCTTATTCTATAACATTTAGCTTATTCTATAACACTTAGCTTATCCTATAACACTTAACTTATTCTATAACATTTAGCTTATAATATTTAGCTTATCCTATAACACTTAACTTATTCTATAACATTTAGCTTATAATAGTTAGCTTATCCTATAACACTTAGCTTATTCTATAACATTTAGCTTATCCTATAACATTTATCTTATTCTATAACAGTTAGCTTATTCTACAACATTTAGCTTATTCTATAACATTTAGCTTATTCTATAACATTTTCCTTATTCTATAATATTTAATATATAACATTTAGCTTATTCTATAACATTTAGCATATTCTATAACATTTAGCATATTCTATAACATTTAGCTTATTCTATAACATTTAGCTTATTCTATAATATTTAGTATATAACATTTAGCTTATTCTATAACATTTAGCTTATTCTACAACATTTAGCTTATTCTACAACATTTAGCTAATCTACAACATTTAGCTTATTCTACAACATTTAGCTTATTCTATAACATTTAGCTTATTCTATAACATTTAGCTTATTCTATAATATTTAGTATATAACATTTAGCTTATTCTATAACATTTAGCTTATTCTATAACATTTAGTATATAACATTTTACTTATTCTATAACATTTAGCATATTCTATAACATTTAGCTTATTCTATAACATTTAGCTTATTCTATAACATTTAGCTTATTCTATAATATTTAGTATATAACATTTAGCTTATTCTATAACATTTAGCATATTCTATAACATTTAGCTTATTCTATAACATTTAGTATATAACATTTAGCTTATTCTATAACATTTAGCATATTCTATAACATTTAGCTTATTCTATAACATTTAGCATATTCTATAACATTTAGCTTATTCTATAACATTTAGTATATAACATTTAGCTTATTCTATAACATTTAGCTTATTCTATAGCATTTAGCTTATTCTATAACATTTAACCTATTCTATAGCATTTAGCATATTCTATAACATTTAGTTTATTCTATAACATTTAGCATATTCTATAACATTTTGCATATTCTATAACATTTAGCTTATTCTATAACATTTAGCTTATTCTATAACATTTATCTTATAACATTTAGCATATTCTATAATATTTTGCTTATTCTATAACATTTAGCATATTCTATAACATTTTGCTTATTCTATAATATTTAGCTTATTCTGTAACATTTAAATTATAACATTTAGCATATTCTATAACATTTTGCATATTCTATAACATTTAGCTTATTCTATAACATTTTGCATATTCTATAACATTTAGCTTATAACATTTAGCATATTCTATATCATTTTGCTTATTCTATAACATTTAGCATATTCTATAACATTTAGATTATTCTATAACATTTGATTATTCTATAACATTTAGATTATTCTATAACATTTAGCATATTCTATAACATTTAGCTTATAATATTTAGCATATTCTATAACATTTAGCATATTCTATAACATTTAGCATATTCTATAACATTTAGCTTATAACATTTTGCTTATTCTATAACATTTAGCTTATTCTATAACATTTAGATTATTCTATAACATTTAGCATATTCTATAACATTTAGCTTATTCTATAACATTTAGTATGTAACATTTAGCTTATTCTATAATATTTAGTATATAACATTTAGCTTATTCTATAACATTTAGCTGATTCTATAACATTTAGTATATAACATTTAGCATATTCTATAACATTTAGCATATTCTACAACATTTAGCATATTCTATAACATTTAGCTTATTCTATAACATTTAGCTTATTCTATAATATTTAGTAAATAACATTTAGCTTATTCTATAACATTTAGCTTATTCTATAATATTTAATATATAACATTTAGCTTATAGCATAATATTTAGCATATTCTATAACATTTAGCTTATTCTATAACATTTAGCTTATTCTATAACATTTAGCTTATTCTATAATATTTAGTATATAACATTTAGCTTATTCTATAACATTTAGCTTATTCTATAATATTTAGTATATAACATTTAGCATATTCTATAACATTTAGCATATTCTACAACATTTAGCATATTCTATAACATTTAGCTTATTCTATATCATTTAGCTTATTCTATAATATTTAGTATATAACATTTAGCTTATTCTATAACATTTAGCTTATTCTATAACATTTAGCATATTCTATAACATTTAGCATATTCTATATCATTTAGCTTATTCTATAACATTTAGCATATTCTACAACATTTAGCATATTCTATAACATTTAGCTTATTCTATAATATTTAGTATATAACATTTAGCTTATAGCATAACATTTAGCATATTCTATAACATTTAGCTAATTCTATAACATTTAGCTTATTCTATAACATTTAGCTTATTCTATAACATTTAGCTTATTCTATAACATTTAGCTTATTCTATAACATTTAGCTTATTCTATAACACTTAGCTTATCCTATAACACTTAACTTATTCTATAACATTTAGCTTATAATATTTAGCTTATCCTATAACACTTAACTTATTCTATAACATTTAGCTTATAATATTTAGCTTATCCTATAACACTTAACTTATTCTATAACATTTAGCTTATTCTATAACATTTAGTATATAACATTTAGCTTATTCTATAACATTTAGCTTATTCTATAGCATTTAGCTTATTCTATAACATTTAGCTTATTCTATAATATTTAGTATATAACATTTAGCTTATTCTATAATATTTAGCATATTCTATAACATTTAGTTTATTCTATAACATTTAGCATATTCTATAACATTTTGCATATTCTATAACATTTAGCTTATTCTATAACATTTATCTTATAACATTTAGCATATTCTATAATATTTTGCTTATTCTATAACATTTAGCATATTCTATAACATTTTGCTTATTCTATAATATTTAGTATATAACATTTAGCATATTCTATAACATTTAGCATATTCTATAACATTTAGCTTATTCTATAACATTTAGCTTATTCTATATATCTATAACATTTAGCTATCTATAACATTTAGCTATCAAACAATAACATTTAGCATATTCTATAACATTTAGCTTATTCTATAACATTTAGCTTATTCTATAACATTTAGCTTATTCTATAACATTTAGCTTATTCTATAACATTTAGCTTATTCTATAACATTTAGCTTATTCTATAACATTAGCTATCTATAACATTACTTATTCTATAACATTTAGCTTATTCTATAACACTTAGCTTATCCTATAACACTTAACTTATTCTATAACATTTAGCTTATAATATTTAGCTTATCCTATAACACTTAACTTATTCTATAACATTTAGCTTATAATATTTAGCTTATCCTATAACACTTAACTTATTCTATAACATTTAGCTTATAACATTTAGTATATAACATTTAGCTATTCTATAACATACTTATTCTATAACATTTAGCTTATTCTATAACATTTAGCTTATTCTATAACATTTAGCTTATTCTATAACATTTAGCTTATTCTATAACATTTAGCTTATTCTATAACATTTAGCTTATTCTATAACATTTAGTATATAACATTTAGCTTATTCTATAACATTTAGCTTATTCTATAACATTTAGCTTATTCTATAACATTTAGCTTATTCTATAACATTTAGCATATTCTATAACATTTAGCTTATTCTATAACATTTAGCATATTCTATAACATTTAGCTTATTCTATAACATTTAGCTTATTCTATAACATTTAGCTTATTCTATAACATTTAGCTTATTCTATAACATTTAGCTTATTCTATAACATTTAGCTTATTCTATAACATTTAGCTTATTCTATAACATTTAGCTTTTAACATTTAGCTGATAACATTTAGCTTATTCTATAACATTTAGCATATTCTATAACATTTTTAGCATATTCTATAACATTTAGCTTATTCTATAACATTTAGCATATTCTATAACATTTAGCTTATTCTATAACATTTAGCATATTCTATAACATTTAGCTTATTCTATAACATTTAGCATATTCTATAACATTTAGTATATAACATTTAGATTATTCTATAACATTTAGCTTATTCTATAACATTTAGCAACAACTATTCTATAACATTTAGCTTATAACATTTAGCATATTCTATAACATTTAGCATATTCTATAACATTTAGCATATTCTATAACATTTAGCTTATTCTATAACATTTAGCATATTCTATAACATTTAGCTTATTCTATAACATTTAGCATATTCTATAACATTTAGCTTATTCTATAACATTTAGCATATTCTATAACATTTAGCTTATTCTATAACACTTAGCATATTCTATAACATTTAGCTTATTCTATAACATTTAGCATACTATAACATTTTGCATATTCTATAACATTTAGCTTATTCTATAACATTTATCTTATAACATTTAGCATATTCTATAATATTTTGCTTATTCTATAACATTTAGCATATTCTATAACATTTTGCTTATTCTATAATATTTAGTATATAACATTTAGCATATTCTATAACATTTAGCATATTCTACAACATTTAGCTTATTCTATAACATTTAGCTTATTCTATATCATTTAGCTTATTCTATAATATTTAGTATATAACATTTAGCTTATTCTATAACATTTAGCTTATTCTATAACATTTAGCATACTATAACATTTAGCATATTCTATAACATTTAGCTTATTCTATAACATTTAGCTTATTCTATAATATTTAGTATATAACATTTAGCTTATAGCATAATATTTAGCATATTCTATAACATTTAGCTTATTCTATAACATTTAGCTTATTCTATAACATTTAGCTTATTCTATAACATTTAGCTTATTCTATAACATTTAGCTTATTCTATAACATTTAGCTTATTCAATAACATTTAGCTTATTCTATAACATTAGCTTATCCTATAACACTTAACTTATTCTATAACATTTAGCTTATAATATTTAGCTTATCCTATAACACTTAACTTATTCTATAACATTTAGCTTATAATATTTAGCTCATCTATAACACTTAACTATCCTATAACATTTAGCATATTCTATAACATTAGCTTATTCTATAACATTTAGCTTATTCTATAATATTTAGTATATAACATTTAGCTTATTCTATAACATTTAGCTTATTCTATAGCATTTAGCTTATTCTATAACATTTAGCTTATTCTATAACATTTAGCTACTATAACATTTAGCTTATTCTATAATATTTAGTATATAACATTTAGCTTATTCTATAACATTTAGCATATTCTATAACATTTAGCTTATTCTATAACATTTAGCTTATTCTATAACATTTAACTTATTCTATAACATTTAGCTTATTCTATAACATTTAGCTTATTCTATAACATTTAGCATATTCTATAACATTTAGCTTATTCTATAACATTTAGCTTATAATACTTAGCTTATCCTATAACACTTAACTTATTCTATAACATTTAGCTTATAATATTTATCTTATCCTATAACATAGCTTATAACGTTTAGCTGATAACTTTAGCTTATTCTGTAACATTAGCTTATTCTATAACATTTTAATAGCATATTCTAAAATATTTAGCTTATTCTATAACATTTAGCATATTCTATAACATTTAGCTTATTCTATAACATTTAGCATATTCTATAACATTTAGTATATAACAGTTAGCATATTCTATAACATTTAGCTTATTCTATAACATTTAGCTTATACCATTTAGCATATTCTATAACATTTAGCATATTCTAAACATTTAGCATATTCTATAACATTTAGCTATTCTATAACATTTAGCTTATTCTATAATATTTAGTATATAACATTTAGCTTATTCTATAACATTTAGCTTATTCTATAACATTTAGCTTATTCTATAACATTTAGCTTATTCTATAACATTTAGCATATTCTATAACATTTAGCTTATTCTATAACATTTAACTTATTCTATAACATTTAGCTTATTCTATAACATTTAGCTTATTCTATAACATTTAGCATATTCTATAACATTTAGCTTATTCTATAACATTTAGCTTATTCTATAACACTTAGCTTATCCTATAACACTTAACTTATTCTATAACATTTAGCTTATAATATTTATCTTATCCTATAACATTTAGCTTATAACGTTTAGCTGATAACATTTAGCTTATTCTGTAACATTTAGCTTATTCTATAACATTTTAATAGCATATTCTAAAATATTTAGCTTATTCTATAACATTTAGCATATTCTATAACATTTAGCTTATTCTATAACATTTAGCATATTCTATAACATTTAGCTTATTCTATAACAGTTAGCATATTCTATAACATTTAGCTTATTCTATAACATTTAGCTTATACCATTTAGCATATTCTATAACATTTAGCTTATACCATTTAGCTTATTCTATAACATTTAGCATATTCTATAACATTTAGCTTATTCTATAATATTTAGTATATAACGTTTAGCACATTCTATAACATTTAGCTTATTCTATAACATTTAGCATATTCTATAACATTTAGCTTATTCTATAACATTTAGCATATTTTATAACATTTAGCTTATACCATTTAGTTTATTCTATAACATTTAGCTTATTCTATAACATTTAGCTTATAACATTTAGCTTATTCTATAACATTTAGCATATTCTATAACATTTAGCATATTCTAAAATATTTATCTTATTCTATAACATTTAGCTTATTCTATAACATTTAGCATATTCTATAACATTTAGCTTATTCTATAACATTTAGCTTATTCTATAACATTTAGCATATTCTATAACATTTAGCATATTCTATAATATTTAGCTTATTCTATAACATTTAGCATATTCTATATCATTTAGCATATTCTATAATATTTAGCATATTCTATAACATTTAGTATATAACATTTATCTTATTCTATAACATTTAGCTTATTCTATAACATTTAGCTTATTCTATAACATTTAGCATATTCTATAACATTTAGCATATTCTATAAGATTTAGTATATAACATTTAGCTTATTCTATAATATTTAGCTTATTCTATAACATTTAGCTTATACCATTTAGCTTATTCTATAACATTTAGCTTATAACATTTAGCTTATTCTATAACATTTAGCATATTCTATAACATTTAGCATATTCTATAACATTTAGCTTATTCTATAACACTTAGCATATTCTATAACACTTAGCTTATTCTATAACATTTAGCATATTCTATAACATTTAGCTTATTCTATAACATTTAGCATATTCTATAACATTTAGCTTATTCTATAACACTTAGCATATTCTATAACATTTAGCTTATTCTATAACATTTAGCTTATAACATTTAGCACATTCTATAACATTTAGCTCATTCTATAACATTTAGCATATTCTATAACATTTAGCTTATTCTATAACATTTAGCTTATACCATTTAGCTTATTCTATAACATTTAGCTTATTCTATAACATTTAGCTTATAACATTTAGCTTATTCTATAACATTTAGCATATTCTAAAATATTTATCTTATTCTATAACATTTAGCTTATTCTATAACATTTAGCATATTCTATAACATTTAGCATATTTTATAATATTTAGCTTATTCTATAGCATTTAGCATATTCTATAACATTTAGCATATTCTATAACATTTAGCATATTCTATACCATTTAGCTTATTCTATAACATTTAGCTTATAACATTTAGCTTATTCTATAACATTTAGCATATTCTATAACATTTAGTATATAACATTTAGCTTATTCTATAACATTTAGCTATTCTATAACATTTAGCTTATTCTATAACATTTAGCTTATTCTATAACATTTAGCATATTCTATAACATTTAGCATATTCTATAATATTTAGTATATAACATTTAGCTTATTCTATAATATTTAGCTTATTCTATAACATTTAGCTTATACCATTTAGCTTATTCTATAACATTTAGCTTATAACATTTAGCTTATTCTATAAAAGTTAGCATATTCTATAACAGTTAGCATATTCTATAACATTTAGCTTATTCTATAACATTTAGCATATTCTATAACATTTAGCTTATTCTATAACACTTAGCATATTCTATAACATTTAGCTTATTCTATAGCATTTAGCTTATAACACTTAGCTTATTCTATATAACATTTAGCTTATTCTATAACATTTAGCTTATACCATTTAGCATATTCTATAACATTCAGCTTATTCCATAACATTTAGCTTATACCATTTAGCATATTCTATAACATTTAGCTTATTCTATAACATTTAGCATATTCTATAACATTTAGCATATTCAATAACACTTAGCTTATAACAGTTAGCATATTCTATGACATTTAGTATATAACATTTAGTATATAACATTTAGTATATAACATTTAGCTTATTCTATAACATTTAGCATATTCTATGACATTTAGTATATAACATTTAGTATATAACATTTAGTATACAACATTTAGCTTATAGCATAACATTTAGCTTATTCTATAACATTTAGTATACAACATTTAGCTTATTCTATAACATTTAGCATATTCTATGACATTTAGTATATAACATTTAGTATACAACATTTAGCTTATAGCATAATATTTAGCTTATTCTATAACATTTAACTTATTCTATAATATTTAGCAAACGAATACCTAATCAATACTTGTATTACATTTTGTTTCTCATGTCATGTATAATACCGGTATATGTATGTACCAAAGGCAGATTTTTTTGTAATAAAAAGATTTTCTGTTAAAAAAACAGCAAAAAAATAAAAACTACTGTTGCATATCAATAGTAGGAAATTACACAAAAATAGATACAAACAGGGTACATGTATATACGTTCATCGAAGGATTATGTTATATTTCGGGTTTTACGCCTGCATCAGCACCATTTCGGGCTATATCGCCGGTGGGCAGTTTACTTAACAACACCTTTCCTGGGCAGGCTCCAGCGGATAACCAGTACTTGGGTGTACCAACCTCCGTAAGAAACTGCCAACTTTTTTTCATATAAATGAGACACGGCCTGAGCGGGGCTCGAACCCGTGACCATCAGTGATGATAGGTTACAGTGGTATACAAGTCAGCGACCGTAACCACTCGACCACGTTGGCGGACTTCATCGAAGGAAATGCAATAGCTATGTAAATATAAAGTAAAGTGTTTGTTTATTATAGTGGCACACCTATTTAAAGGGCCAGCCATTTCTGACCTCTTTTATATGAATATCAGTACTTCCCGACTCCTATGCTTGTATGCCAGGCTGGTAGGCAATCGGTTACCATTATTTAACTAGCTGGCGGCTCACCAACCGGCCATATCAGAACGAACCCCTGACGAGATTCGAACCTTCGACCTCCCGCTCCGTAGGTGGACGCCTTAACCACTAGGCCATGCAGACGGTATGTAAATGAATACATTTTCCATTCAAATTGAAGCATATTGTTTATTTTTTCATTTCAAATAGCGAAGAGACACAGCTTTCAATAAACAACTTGAAGGAGATATTATATTGATTTGATAATATTTTCTTGCTCTATATACCAGGGCTCATTCTAGAGGGCGACATGGGCGTAGTAGTCGCCTTAGGGACCCTGACTTCGCCCCCTTTCTCCCTAAAATAAAATAATAATGTTTTCTTTTACATTTTTCAGACAAAATATTGTCCAGTAAGATACCCTGTAAAGCAATCCTTCTATTCAAATATTGTATTTAATGGTCATATTGTGAATTTTAGCCTTATTATGTTGGAAATTTATTATTAAATAATACCATTAGATGACGCAATCGCGTGCTTTCTCACTTCTCCCAAAGATTAGGGTCCATCTTGAGCCCTGTATACATGTACAGTCAAACCTGTCTTAAGCAGCCAGCCAAGCTTGAGCCCTGTATACATGTACAGTCAAACCTGTCTTAAGCAGCCAGCCAAGGGAGTCACAGAAAGTGGCTGCTTAACACAGGTGGCTGCTTAATAGAGGTCAAATGTATAATAAAACAGCATATTGGGAATCTGGAAACTGGCTGCTTAACACAGGTTGGCTGCTTAATAGAGGTGACCATTAACACAGGTTTGACTGTATACACATGTAACAATAACACTCGTATAACCGATAATTAATTAACAAATGGGTTGGGGCCACAAGTTCTGACAACATTAGTGATTAAATATAACATTGTAGATATAAACGTGCCGATGTTCCAAGAAATGGATATCATTGCGCGACATCGTGCCGATGTTCCAAGAAATGGATATCATTGCGCGACATCATGCAGATGTTCCTGGATATCATTGCGCGACATCGTGCCGATGTTCCAAGAAATGGATATCATTGAGTGACATCGTGCTGATGTTCCAAGAAATGGATATCATTGCGCGACATCGTGCAGATGTTCCAAGAAATGGATATCATTGAGTGACATCGTGCCGATGTTCCAAGAAATGGATATCATTGCGCGACATCATGCAGATGTTTCTGGATATCATTGAGTGACATCGTGCCGATGTTCCAAGAAATGGATATTATTGCGCGACATCATGCAGATGTTCCTGGATATCATTGAGTGACATCGTGCCGATGTTCCAAGAAATGGATATTATTGTGCGACATCGTGCCGATGTTCCAAGAAATGGATATCATTGCGCGACATCATGCAGATGTTCCTGGATATCATTGCGCGACATCATGCAGATGTCCTGGATATCATTGCGCGACATCGTGCCGATGTTCCAAGAAATGGATATCATTGCGCGACATCATGCAGATGTTCCTGGATATCATTGCGCGACATCATGCCGATGTTCCTGGATATCATTGCGCGACATCATGCCGATGTTCCTGGATATCATTGCGCGACATCATGCAGCTGTTCCTGGATATCATTGAGTGACATCGTGCCGATGTTCCAAGAAATGGATATCATTGCGCGACATCATGCCGATGTTCCTGGATATCATTGCGCGACATCATGCCGATGTTCCTGGATATCATTGCGCGACATCATGCAGCTGTTCCTGGATATCATTGAGTGACATCGTGCAGATGTTCCTGGATATCATTGCGTGACATCATGCAGATGTTCCTGGATATCATTGCGTGACATCATGCAGATGTTCCTGGATATCATTGAGTGACATCGTGCCGATGTTCCTGGATATCATTGCGCGACATCGTGCAGATGTTCCAAGAAATGGATATCATTGCGCGACATCATGCAGATGTTCCAAGAAATGGATATCATTGCGCGACATCGTGCAGATGTTCCAAGAAATGGATATCATTGCGCGACATCGTGCAGATGTTCCAAGAAATGGATATCATTGCACGACATCGTTGGTTTTTCTATTACCTCCCTTGGTAGATAAAGTCTGATTTATCCCGTAATGTATAACGGTCCATTTAGTTGGAATACTTTGTGTTTACTGTTGTTCCCTACCCAGATGTTGCTGTATGTTTAATGTGATTTTTTATAAACAACATGTCCATTGGATATGCTGTAGGGATATATATGCTGTCCATATTTAATATATTGACTAATGCAACTAATGACGGGTGGGTTTTTCCGGGTATTCCTGTTTCCTCCCACACAAACGAAGTTGTTAAAGCTTGTTTCGCAATCATTGTAATTAAATAAAGTTTATAATAATTTAATACTTATAAGATGAGAAAACGGATGAATATTTAATTATTTATAGCAAAAAGGAAACAACGATAAAAACAGAGGAAATCAATTAAGTGGCTACTTTTAGGAGTATTCAGGAGCAGTAACTTCCGATGCCTTTCATTACATCACTACAGTCAAACATGTGTTAGTGGTCACCTCTATTTAGCAGCAAACCTGCATTAAACAGCCAGTTTCCCAATATGTTGTTTTATTATATATTTGACCTCTATTAAGCAGCCACCTGTGCTAAGCAGCTAGTTTCTGAGATTCCCTTGTCTGGCTGCTTAAGACAGGTTTGACTGTACATCAAGCTGAAACTAAATCATTGGAAGGCCTTACATCATTGTTGTTTAAGGGTTTGCCGATACTACGCATGCTGTAGTGTTGCCAGGGATACAACATTGGACAAGCGATGGATCTCTACCCGGCTACACGGTCACCAACACAAACGGTTCGGGTAAGCTTGTAGAATGCGTCAGCTTTTGTGTGGGGTTTAAAGTCGCGTTAAAAAAAAAAATGTGTGTTTACAGTTTCGTGACTGACCCGTTTTTTTACCCCCTGACCTTCAATTTTTTATGAAATTTTGGGGGAAAATATTTCTGTGCTCAAGGTAAAAAAAGTCGCTACAGACCGTCCCTATTATTTTGCATGAAACGGTAAACACAGATTTCTATTTTTAGCCTTATATGGATACTTTGCAGCTGTTATTGGTTGAGTTGTCGATTGGTTGACCATGGGTTCCCTTCCGAGACGTACTTCCATAGTCTCTTCTGGTTCTACGGGTACGGTGTAAAGCACTGACACAAGTTGTCGATTGGTTGACCATGGGTTCCCTTCCGAGACGTATTTCCATAGTCTATTCTGGTTCTACGGGTACGGTGTAAAGCACTGACACAAGTTGTCGATTGGTTGACCATGGGTTCCCTTCCAAGACGTACTTCCATAGTCTCTTCTGGTTCTACGGGTACGGTGTAAAGCACTGACACAAGTTGTTGATTGGTTGACCATGGGTTCCCTTCCGAGACGTACTTCCATAGTCTCTTCTGGTTCTACGGGTACGGTGTAAAGCACTGACACGAGTTATTGATTGGCTGACCATGTGTTCCCTTCCGAGAGGTACTTCCATAGTCTCTTCTGGTTCTACGGGTACGGTGTAAAGCACCGACACGAGACCTTGGTTAGAATGGTGATCAAACCTGCGATCCCTCTATTCGCTGTCCACAGTGTTAACCACTGGTCTACTGACCAATCTCTTTGTGTGTGTGGTTTACGTTTATTTATCGTCGCTACCGGTTGCCCATATGAGCGACGCCTCCTGAAGAGATTAGTCATTTTAGATGTTGGAGGATAGTGCAATGATACAGACAGAGACTCATTCCAGAGTCTCCTCTGGTTCTTTTACGTGCACGGTGTAAAGCACCGACACGGAGACCTCGGTTTAACGTCCCATCTCAAAGACTGTTAATTTTTATTAGGGTCAGACGGTGGACCGAACCTCTGATCCCTGGATTAGGGTCAGACAGGACCCATCTCTTTTGTTGGGAACATATATTATATATATACACACGCAATACAATTCCGATCAACTGGTTTTTATAATATTTGGAGCAAACTATAATCATGTAATAGAAATACTTTTAGTTTATCATATTAATACATGTTGGCATTTGTTTAGCAGTATTGGTTGCTTCAGGTGCAAAGCAACGTATCGGAGTTCACGCCTAGCTGTAACCATTGCGATTGTGTCATGAAAATACCTGCGTGCTATATATAGACGATTACGGTAATACATGTTAGTGCTGATGATTACACACGGCAATTCATGAAAGGTATCAAATATGACGGTATTGATATTATATGGTTATATAGTTTTCTCCGGATACTGTAAAATACTCGATAGCGCAGTGGATGCGCGTTCGCTTCATGTGCGAAAGGCCCAGAGTTCGAGCCACGCTGGAGCCGTTACGATTGTGCCCTTAGGCAAGGCATTTAAATTCCACGTTTCCTTTTCTCTCCCTCGTGGCGATGGATTCCATCAGCAATGAGGTCTTGAGAGTGATTAATATAAGTTGAAAGAACTTGTTTCGCAATCAAGCTAAAATAAATTTGTATAAACTAAACTAGGTAACCACTTAGATTTATTTACAGTGATACTTGTGCTAGACGTATGCGTCCACCAGGGGGAGAAGGCATTAAACATCTCGGAGAATGAAGCCACATTACTCACAGAACCGTTCATTTTTATACAGGTATGCTAAGCTTATTTAATATCATGCACCAGTCCATGTCAGTTACTTGGTGTTGAATGAGTTAATATCATGCACCAGTCCATGTCAGTTACTTGGTGTTGAATGGGTTAATATCATGCACCAGTCCATGTCAGTTACTTGGTGTAGAATGGGTTAATATCATGCACCAGTACATGTCAGTTACTTGGTGTTGAATGAGTTAATATCATGCACCAGTCCATGTCAGTTACTTGGTGTTGAATGGGTTAATGTCATGCACCAGTCCATGTCAGTTATTTGGTGTTGATTGGGTTAATATCATGCACTAGTACATGTCAGTTACTTGGTGTTGAATGGGTTAATGTCATGCACCAGTCCATGTCAGCTACTTGGTGTTGAATGGGTGCACCAGTCCATGTCAGCTACTTGGTGTTGAATGGGTGCACCAGTCCATGTCAGCTACTTGGTGTTGAATGGGTGCACCAGTCCATGTCAGCTACTTGGTGTTGAATGGGTGCACCAGTCCATGTCAGTTACTTGGTGTTGAATGGGTTAATGTCATGCACCAGGTCATGTCAGTTACTTGGTGTTGAATGGGTTAATATCATGCACCAGTCCATGTCAGTTATTTGGTGTTGACTGGGTTAATATCATGCACCAGTACATGTCAGTTACTTGGTGTTGAATGGGTTAATATCATGCACCAGTCCATGTCAGTTACTTGGTGTTGAATGGGTTAATGTCATGCACCAGGTCATGTCAGTTACTTGGTGTTGAATGGGTTAATATCATGCACCAGTCCATGTCAGTTATTTGGTGTTGACTGGGTTAATATCATGCACCAGTACATGTCAGTTACTTGGTGTTGAATGGGTTAATGTCATGCACCAGTCCATGTCAGCTACTTGGTGTTGAATGGGTTAATATCATGCACCAGTCCATGTCAGTTACTTGGTGTTGAATGGGTTAATGTCATGCACCAGGTCATGTCAGTTACTTGGTGTTGAATGGGTTAATATCATGCACCAGTCCATGTCAGTTATTTGGTGTTGACTGGGTTAATATCATGCACCAGTACATGTCAGTTACTTGGTGTTGAATGGGTTAATGTCATGCACCAGTCCATGTCAGCTACTTGGTGTTGAATGGGTGCATCAGTCCATGTCAGCTACTTGGTGTTGAATGGGTGCACCAGTCCATGTCAGTTACTTGGTGTTGAATGGGTGCACCAGTCCATGTCAGTTACTTGGTGTTGAATGGGTGCACCAGTCCATGTCAGCTACTTGGTGTTGACTGGGTTAATATCATGCACCAGTTCATGTCAGTTACTTGGTGTTGAATGGGTTAATGTCATGCACCAGGTCATGTCAGTTACTTGGTGTTGAATGGGTTAATATCATGCACCAGTCCATGTCAGTTACTTGGTGTTGACAGGGTTAATATCATGCACCAGTACATGTCAGTTACTTGGTGTTGAAAGGGTTAATGTCATGCACCAGTTCATGTCAGTTACATGGTGTTGAATGGGTGCACCAGTCCATTTCAGCTACGTGGTGTTGAATGGGTGCACCAGTCCATGTCAGCTACTTGGTTTGAATGGGTGCACCAGTCCATGTCAGTTACTTGGTGTTGAATGGGTGCACCAGTCCATGTCAGTTACTTGGTGTTGAATGGGTGCACCAGTCCATGTCAGTTACTTGGTGTTGAATCGGTGCACCAGTCCATGTCAGTTACTTGGTGTTGAATGGGTGCACCAGTCCATGTCAGTTACTTGGTGTTGAATGGGTGCACCAGTCCATGTCAGTTACTTGGTGTTGAATGGGTGCACCAGTCCATGTCAGCTACTTGGTGTTGAATGGGTGCACCAGTCCATGTCAGTTACTTGGTGTTGAATGGGTGCACCAGTCCATGTCAGTTACTTGGTGTTGAATGGGTTAATATCATGCACCAGTCCATGTCAGTTACTTGGTGTTGAATGGGTTAATATCATGCACCAGTACATGTCAGTTACTTGGTGTTGAATGGGTTAATGTCATGCACCAGTTCATGTCAGTTACATGGTGTTGAATGGGTGCACCAGTCCATGTCAGTTACTTGGTGTTGAATGGGTGCGCCAGTCCATGTCAGCTATTTGGTGTTGAATGGGTGCACCAGTCCATGTCAGCTACTTGGTGTTGAATGGGTGCACCAGTCCATGTCAGTTACTTGGTGTTGAATGGGTGCACCAGTCCATGTCAGCTACTTGGTGTTGAATGGGTGCACCAGTCCATGTCAGTTACGTGGTGTTGAATGGGTGCACCAGTCCATGTCAGTTACTTGGTGTTGAATGGGTGCACCAGTCCATGTCAATTACTTGGTGCTGAATGTGTGCACCAGTCCATGTCAGTTATTTGGTGCTGAATGGGTGCACCAGTCCATGTCAGTTACTTGGTGTTGAATGGGTGCACCAGTCCATGACAGTTATGTGGTGCTGAATGGGTGCACCAGTCCATGTCAGTTACTTGGTGTTGAATGGGTGCACCAGTCCATGTCAGTTACTTGGTGTTGAATGGGTGCAACAGTCCATGTCAATTACTTGGTGTTGAATAGGTGCGCCAGTCCATGTCAGTTACTTGGTGTTGAATGGGTTAATATCATGCACCAGTCCATGTCAGTTTCTTGGTGTTGAATGGGTTAATGTCTTGCACCAGTTCATGTCAGTTACTTGGTGTTGACTGGGTGCACCAGTCCATGTCAGTTACTTGGAGTTGAATGGGTGCGCCAGTCCATGTCAGCTACTTGGTGTTGAATAGGTGCACCAGTCCATGTCAGCTACTTTGTGTTGAATGGGTGCACCAGTCCATGTCAGTTACTTGGTGTTGAATGGGTGCACCAGTCCATGTCAGTTACTTGGTGTTGAATGGGTGCACCAGTCCATGTCAGCTACTTGGTGTTGACTGGGTTAATATCATGCACCAGTCCATGTCAGTTACTTGGTGTTGAATTGGTTAATGTCATGCACCAGGTCATGTCAGTTACTTGGTGTTGAATGGGTTAATATCATGCACCAGTCCATGTCAGTTACTTGGTGTTCACTGGGTTAATATCATGCACCAGTACATGTCAGTTACTTGGTGTTGAATGGGTTAATGTCATGCACCAGTTCATTTCAGTTACATGGTGTTGAATGGGTGCACCAGTCCATGTCAGTTACTTGGTGTTGAATGGGTGCGCCAGTCCATGTCAGCTACTTGGTGTTGAATGGGTGCACCAGTCCATGTCAGCTACTTGGTGTTGAATGGGTGCACCAGTCCATGTCAGTTACTTGGTGTTGAATGGGTGCACCAGTCCATGTCAGTTACTTGGTGTTGAATGGGTGCACCAGTCCATGTCAGCTACTTGGTGTTGAATGGGTGCACCAGTCCATGTCAGTTACTTGGTGTTGAATGGGTGCACCAGTCCATGTCAGTTACTTGGTGTTGAATGGGTGCACCAGTCCATGTCAGCTACTTGGTGTTGAATGGGTGCACCAGTCCATGTCAGTTACTTGGTGCTGATTGTGTGCACCAGTCCATGTCAGTTATTTGGTGCTGAATGGGTGCACCAGTCCATGTCAGTTACTTGGTGTTGAATGGGTGCACCAGTCCATGACAGTTATGTGGTGCTGAATGGGTACACCAGTCCATGTCGGTTACTTGGTGTTGAATGGGTGCACCAGTCCATGTCAGTTACTTGGTGTTGAATGGGTGCAACAGTCCATGTCAATTACTTGGTGTTGAATAGGTGCGCCAGTCCATGTCAGTTACTTGGTGTTGAATGGGTTAATATCATGCACCAGTCCATGTCAGTTACTTGGTGTTGAATGGGTTAATGTCTTGCACCAGTTCATGTCAGTTACTTGGTGTTGACTGGGTGCACCAGTCCATGTCAGTTACTTGGAGTTGAATGGGTACGCCAGTCCATGTCAGCTACTTGGTGTTGAATAGGTGCACCAGTCCATGTCAGCTACTTGGTGTTGAATGGGTGCACCAGTCCATGTCAGTTACTTGGTGTTGAATGGGTGCACCAGTCCATGTCAGTTACTTGGTGTTGAATGGGTGCACCAGTCCATGTCAGCTACTTGGTGTTGAATGGGTGCATCAGTCCATGTCAGTTACTTGGTTTTGAATGGGTGCACCAGTCCATGTCAGATACTTGGTGTTGAATGGGTGCACCAGTCCATGTCAGTTACTTGGTGTTGAATGGGTTAATATCATGCACCAGTCCATGTCAGTTACTTGGTGTTGAATGGGTTAATGTCTTGCACCAGTTCATGTCAGTTACTTGGTGTTGACTGGGTGCACCAGTCCATGTCAGTTACTTGGAGTTGAATGGGTGCACCAGTCCATGTCAGTTACTTGGTGTTGACTGGGTGCACCAGTCCATGTCAGTTACATGGTGTTGAATGGGTGCACCAGTCCATGTCAGTTACTTGGTGTTGAATGGGTGCGCCAGTCCATGTCAGCTACTTGGTGTTGAATGGGTGCACCAGTCCATGTCAGCTACTTGGTGTTAAATGGGTGCACCAGTCCATGTCAGTTACTTGGTGTTGAATGGGTGCACCAGTCCATGTCAGTTACTTGGTGTTGAATGGGTGCACCAGTCCATGTCAGTACTTGGTGTTGAATGGGTGCACCAGTCCATGTCAGTTACTTGGTGTTGAATGGGTGCACCAGTCCATGTCAGTTACTTGGTGTTGAATGGGTGCACCAGTTCATCTCAGCTTCTTGGTGTTGAATGGGTGCACCAGTCCATGTCAGTTACTTGGTGCTGAATGGGTGCACCAGTTCCTGTCAGTTATTTGTTGCTGAATGGGTGCACCAGTCCATGTCAGTTACTTGGTGTTGAATGGGTGCACCAGTCCATGACAGTTATGTGGTGCTGAATGGGTGCACCAGTCCATGTCAGTTACTTGGTGTTGAATGGGTGTACCAGTCCATGTCAGTTACTTGGTGTTGAATGGGTGCAACAGTCCATGTCAATTACTTGGTGTTGAATAGGTGCACCAGTCCATGTCAGTTACTTGGTGTTGAATGGGTTAATATCATGCACCAGTCCATGTCAGTTACTTGGTGTTGAATGGGTTAATGTCTTGCACCAGTTCATGTCAGTTACTTGGTGTTGACTGGGTGCACCAGTCCATGTCAGTTACTTGGAGTTGAATGGGTGCGCCAGTCCATGTCAGCTACCTGGTGTTGAATGGGTGCAACAGTCCATGTCAGCTACTTGGTGTTGAATGGGTGCACCAGTCCATGTCAGTTACTTGGTGTTGAATGGGTGCACCAGTCCATGTCAGTTACTTGGTGTTGAATGGGTGCACCAGTCCATGTCAGCTACTTGGTGTTGAATGGGTGCACCAGTCCATGTCAGTTACTTGGTTTTGAATGGGTGCACCAGTCCATGTCAGATACTTGGTGTTGACTGGGTGCACCAGTCCATGTCAGTTACTTGGTGTTGAATGGGTGCACCAATCCATGTCAGCTACTTGGTGTTGAATGGGTACACCAGTCCATGTCAGTTACTTGGTGCTGAATGGGTGCACCAGTCCATGTCAGTTACTTGGTGTTTAATGGGTGCACCAGTCCATGTCAGTTATGTGTTGTTGACTGGGTTAATATCATGCACCAGTACATGTCAGTTACTTGGTGTTGACTGGGTTAATATCAAGCACCAGTACATTTCAGTTACTTGGTGTTGAAAGGGTTAATGCCATGCACCAGTTCATGTCAGTTACATGGTGTTGAATGGGTGCACCAGTCCATGTCAGTTACTTGGTGTTGAATGGGTGCGCCAGTCCATGTCAGCTACTTGGTGTTGAATGGGTGCACCAGTCCATGTCAGCTACCTGGTGTTGAATGGGTGCACCAGTCCATGTCAGTTACTTGGTGTTGAATCGGTGCACCAGTCCATGTCAGTTACTTGGTGTTGACTGGGTACGCCAGTCCATGTCAGCTACTTGGTGTTGAATGGTGCACCAGTCCATGTCAGCTACTTGGTGTTGAATGGGTGCACCAGTCCATGTCAGTTACTTGGTGATGAATGGGTGCACCAGTCCATGTCAGTTACTTGGTGTTGAATGGGTGCACCAGTCCATGTCAGCTACTTGGTGTTGAATGGGTGCACCAGTCCATGTCAGTTACTTGGTGTTGAATGGGTTAATGTCATGCACCAGGTCATGTCAGTTACTTGGTGTTGAATGGGTTAATATCATGCACCAGTCCATGTCAGTTACTTGGTGTTGACTGGGTTAATATCATGCACCAGTACATGTCAGTTACTTGGTGTTGAATGGGTTAATGTCATGCACCAGTTCATGTCAGTTACATGGTGTTGAATGGGTGCACCAGTCCATGTCAGTTACTTGGTGTTGAATGGGTGCGCCAGTCCATGTCAGTTACTTGGTGTTGAATGGGTGCACCAGTCCATGTCAGTTACTTGGTGTTGAATGGGTGCACCAGTCCATGTCAGTTACTTGGTGTTGAATGGGTGCACCAGTTCATCTCAGCTACTTGGTGTTGAATGGGTGCACCAGTCCATGTCAGCTACTTGTTGTTGAATGGGTGCACCAGTCCATGTCAGTTACTTGGTCTTGAATGGGTGCAACAGTCCATGTCAATTACTTCGTGTTGAATGGGTGCACCAGTCCATGTCAGTTACTTGGTGTTGAATGGGTTAATATCATGCACCAGTCCATGTCAGTGACTTGGTGTTGAATGGGTTAATGTCTTGCACCAGTTCATGTCAGTTACTTGGTGTTGAATGGGTTAATATCATGCATCAGTCCATGTCAGATACTTGGTGTTGACGGGGTGCACCAGTCCATGTCAGTTACTTGGTGTTGAATGGGTGCACCAGTCCATGTCAGCTACTTGGTGTTGAATGGGTACACCAGTCCATGTCAGTTACTTGGTGCTGAATGGGTGCACCAGTCCATGTCAGTTACTTGGTGTTGAATGGGTGCACCAGTCCATGTCAGTTATGTGTTGTTGACTGGGTTAATATCATGCACCAGTACATGTCAGTTACTTGGTGTTGACTGGGTTAATATCAAGCACCAGTACATGTCAGTTACTTGGTGTTGAAAGGGTTAATGCCATGCACCAGTTCATGTCAGTTACATGGTTTTGAATGGGTGCACCAGTCCATGTCAGTTACTTGGTGTTGAATGGGTGCGCCAGTCCATGTCAGCTACTTGGTGTTGAATGGGTGCACCAGTCCATGTCAGCTACCTGGTGTTGAATGGGTGCACCAGTCCATGTCAGTTACTTGGTGTTGAATCGGTGCACCAGTCCATGTCAGTTACTTGGTGTTGACTGGGTACGCCAGTCCATGCCAGCTACTTGGTGTTGAATCGGTGCACCAGTCCATGTCAGCTACTTGGTGTTGAATGGGTGCACCAGTCCATGTCAGTTACTTGGTGATGAATGGGTGCACCAGTCCATGTCAGTTACTTGGTGTTGAATGGGTGCACCAGTCCATGTCAGCTACTTGGTGTTGACTGGGTTAATATCATGCACCAGTCCATGTCAGTTACTTGGTGTTGAATGGGTTAATGTCATGCACCAGGTCATGTCAGTTACTTGGTGTTGAATGGGTTAATATCATGCACCAGTCCATGTCAGTTACTTGGTGTTGACTGGGTTAATATCATGCACCAGTACATGTCAGTTACTTGGTGTTGAATGGGTTAATGTCATGCACCAGTTCATGTCAGTTACATGGTGTTGAATGGGTGCACCAGTCCATGTCAGTTACTTGGTGTTGAATGGGTGCGCCAGTCCATGTCAGTTACTTGGTGTTGAATGGGTGCACCAGTCCATGTCAGTTACTTGGTGTTGAATGGGTGCACCAGTCCATGTCAGTTACTTGGTGTTGAATGCGTGCACCAGTTCATCTCAGCTACTTGGTGTTGAATGGGTGCACCAGTCCATGTCAGCTACTTGTTGTTGAATGGGTGCACCAGTCCATGTCAGTTACTTGGTCTTGAATGGGTGCAACAGTCCATGTCAATTACTTCGTGTTGAATGGGTGCACCAGTCCATGTCAGTTACTTGGTGTTGAATGGGTTAATATCATGCACCAGTCCATGTCAGTGACTTGGTGTTGAATGGGTTAATGTCTTGCACCAGTTCATGTCAGTTACTTGGTGTTGAATGGGTTAATATCATGCATCAGTCCATGTCAGATACTTGGTGTTGACGGGGTGCACCAGTCCATGTCAGTTACTTGGTGTTGAATGGGTGCACCAGTCCATGTCAGCTACTTGGTGTTGAATGGGTGCACCAGTCCATGTCAGTTACTTGGTGCTGAATGGGTGCACCAGTCCATGTCAGTTACTTGGTGTTGAATGGGTGCACCAGTCCATGTCAGTTATGTGTTGTTGACTGGGTTAATATCATGCACCAGTACATGTCAGTTACTTGGTGTTGACTGGGTTAATATCAAGCACCAGTACATGTCAGTTACTTGGTGTTGAAAGGGTTAATGCCATGCACCAGTTCATGTCAGTTACATGGTTTTGAATGGGTGCACCAGTCCATGTCAGTTACTTGGTGTTGAATGGGTGCGCCAGTCCATGTCAGCTACTTGGTGTTGAATGGGTGCACCAGTCCATGTCAGCTACCTGGTGTTGAATGGGTGCACCAGTCCATGTCAGTTACTTGGTGTTGAATCGGTGCACCAGTCCATGTCAGTTACTTGGTGTTGAATGGGTACGCCAGTCCATGCCAGCTACTTGGTGTTGAATCGGTGCACCAGTCCATGTCAGCTACTTGGTGTTGAATGGGTGCACCAGTCCATGTCAGTTACTTGGTGATGAATGGGTGCACCAGTCCATGTCAGTTACTTGGTGTTGAATGGGTGCACCAGTCCATGTCAGTTACTTGGTGTTGAATGGGTTAATATCATGCACCAGTCCATGTCAGTTACTTGGTGTTGAATGGGTTAATGTCATGCACCAGGTCATGTCTGTTACTTGGTGTTGAATGGGTTAATATCATGCACCAGTCCATGTCAGTTACTTGGTGTTGACTGGGTTAATATCATGCACCAGTACATGTCAGTTACTTGGTGTTGAATGGGTTAATGTCATGCACCAGTTCATGTCAGTTACATGGTGTTGAATGGGTGCACCAGTCCATGTCAGTTACTTGGTGTTGAATGGGTGCGCCAGTCCATGTCAGTTACTTGGTGTTGAATGGGTGCACCAGTCCATGTCAGTTACTTGGTGTTGAATGGGTGCAACAGTCCATGTCAGTTACTTGGTGTTGAATGGGTGCACCAGTTCATCTCAGCTACTTGGTGTTGAATGGGTGCACCAGTCCATGTCAGCTACTTGTTGTTGAATGGGTGCACCAGTCCATGTCAGTTACTTGGTCTTGAATGGGTGCAACAGTCCATGTCAATTACTTGGTGTTGAATGGGTGTACCAGTCCATGTCAGTTACTTGGTGTTGAATGGGTTAATATCATGCACCAGTCTATGTTAGTTACTTTGTTGTTGAATGGGTTAATGTCTTGCACCAGTTCATGTCAGTTACTTGGTGTTGAATGGGTTAATATCATGCACCAGTCCATGTCAGTTACTTGGTGTTGAATGGGTTAATATCATGCATCAGTACATGTCAGTTACTTGGTGTCGAATGGTTTAATGTCATGCACCAGTTCATGTCAGTTACATGGTGTTGAATGGGTGCACCAGTCCATGTCAGTTACTTGTTGTTGAATGGGTGCGCCAGTCCATGTCAGCTACTTGGTGTTGAATGGGTGCACCAGTCCATGTCAGTTACTTGGTGTTGAATGGGTGCACCAGTCCATGTCAGTTACTTGGTGTTGAATGGGTGCACCAGTCCATGTCAGCTACTTGGTGTTGAATGGGTGCACCAGTCCATGTCAGTTACTTGGTTTTGAATGGGTGCACCAGTCCATGTCAGATACTTGGTGTTGACTGGGTGCACCAGTCCATGTCAGTTACTTGGTGTTGAATGGGTGCACCAATCCATGTCAGCTACTTGGTGTTGAATGGGTACACCAGTCCATGTCAGTTACTTGGTGCTGAATGGGTGCACCAGTCCATGTCAGTTACTTGGTGTTTAATGGGTGCACCAGTCCATGTCAGTTATGTGTTGTTGACTGGGTTAATATCATGCACCAGTACATGTCAGTTACTTGGTGTTGACTGGGTTAATATCAAGCACCAGTACATTTCAGTTACTTGGTGTTGAAAGGGTTAATGCCATGCACCAGTTCATGTCAGTTACATGGTGTTGAATGGGTGCACCAGTCCATGTCAGTTACTTGGTGTTGAATGGGTGCGCCAGTCCATGTCAGCTACTTGGTGTTGAATGGGTGCACCAGTCCATGTCAGCTACCTGGTGTTGAATGGGTGCACCAGTCCATGTCAGTTACTTGGTGTTGAATCGGTGCACCAGTCCATGTCAGTTACTTGGTGTTGACTGGGTACGCCAGTCCATGTCAGCTACTTGGTGTTGAATCGGTGCACCAGTCCATGTCAGCTACTTGGTGTTGAATGGGTGCACCAGTCCATGTCAGTTACTTGGTGATGAATGGGTGCACCAGTCCATGTCAGTTACTTGGTGTTGAATGGGTGCACCAGTCCATGTCAGCTACTTGGTGTTGAATGGGTTAATATCATGCACCAGTCCATGTCAGTTACTTGGTGTTGAATGGGTTAATGTCATGCACCAGTTCATGTCAGTTACTTGGTGTTGAATGGGTTAATATCATGCACCAGTCCATGTCAGTTACTTGGTGTTGACTGGGTTAATATCATGCACCAGTACATGTCAGTTACTTGGTGTTGAATGGGTTAATGTCGTGCACCAGTTCATGTCAGTTACATGGTGTTGAATGGGAGCACCAGTCCATGTCAGTTACTTGGTGTTGAATGGGTGCGCCAGTCCATGTCAGTTACTTGGTGTTGAATGGGTGCACCAGTCCATGTCAGTTACTTGGTGTTGAATGGGTGCACCAGTCCATGTCAGTTACTTGGTGTTGAATGGGTGCACCAGTTCATCTCAGCTACTTGGTGTTGAATGGGTGCACCAGTCCATGTCAGCTACTTGTTGTTGAATGGGTGCACCAGTCCATGTCAGTTACTTGGTCTTGAATGGGTGCAACAGTCCATGTCAATTACTTCGTGTTGAATGGGTGCACCAGTCCATGTCAGTTACTTGGTGTTGAATGGGTTAATATCATGCACCAGTCCATGTCAGTTACTTGGTGTTGAATGGGTTAATGTCTTGCACCAGTTCATGTCAGTTACTTGGTGTTGAATGGGTTAATATCATGCATCAGTCCATGTCAGATACTTGGTGTTGACGGGGTGCACCAGTCCATGTCAGTTACTTGGTGTTGAATGGGTGCACCAGTCCATGTCAGCTACTTGGTGTTGAATGGGTACACCAGTCCATGTCAGTTACTTGGTGCTGAATGGGTGCACCAGTCCATGTCAGTTACTTGGTGTTGAATGGGTGCACCAGTCCATGTCAGTTATGTGTTGTTGACTGGGTTAATATCATGCACCAGTACATGTCAGTTACTTGGTGTTGACTGGGTTAATATCAAGCACCAGTACATGTCAGTTACTTGGTGTTGAAAGGGTTAATGCCATGCACCAGTTCATGTCAGTTACATGGTTTTGAATGGGTGCACCAGTCCATGTCAGTTACTTGGTGTTGAATGGGTGCGCCAGTCCATGTCAGCTACTTGGTGTTGAATGGGTGCACCAGTCCATGTCAGCTACCTGGTGTTGAATGGGTGCACCAGTCCATGTCAGTTACTTGGTGTTGAATCGGTGCACCAGTCCATGTCAGTTACTTGGTGTTGACTGGGTACGCCAGTCCATGCCAGCTACTTGGTGTTGAATCGGTGCACCAGTCCATGTCAGCTACTTGGTGTTGAATGGGTGCACCAGTCCATGTCAGTTACTTGGTGATGAATGGGTGCACCAGTCCATGTCAGTTACTTGGTGTTGAATGGGTGCACCAGTCCATGTCAGCTACTTGGTGTTGACTGGGTTAATATCATGCACCAGTCCATGTCAGTTACTTGGTGTTGAATGGGTTAATGTCATGCACCAGGTCATGTCTGTTACTTGGTGTTGAATGGGTTAATATCATGCACCAGTCCATGTCAGTTACTTGGTGTTGACTGGGTTAATATCATGCACCAGTACATGTCAGTTACTTGGTGTTGAATGGGTTAATGTCATGCACCAGTTCATGTCAGTTACATGGTGTTGAATGGGTGCACCAGTCCATGTCAGTTACTTGGTGTTGAATGGGTGCGCCAGTCCATGTCAGTTACTTGGTGTTGAATGGGTGCACCAGTCCATGTCAGTTACTTGGTGTTGAATGGGTGCACCAGTCCATGTCAGTTACTTGGTGTTGAATGGGTGCACCAGTTCATCTCAGCTACTTGGTGTTGAATGGGTGCACCAGTCCATGTCAGCTACTTGTTGTTGAATGGGTGCACCAGTCCATGTCAGTTACTTGGTCTTGAATGGGTGCAACAGTCCATGTCAATTACTTGGTGTTGAATGGGTGTACCAGTCCATGTCAGTTACTTGGTGTTGAATGGGTTAATATCATGCACCAGTCTATGTCAGTTACTTTGTTGTTGAATGGGTTAATGTCTTGCACCAGTTCATGTCAGTTACTTGGTGTTGAATGGGTTAATATCATGCACCAGTCCATGTCAGTTACTTGGTGTTGAATGGGTTAATATCATGCATCAGTACATGTCAGTTACTTGGTGTCGAATGGTTTAATGTCATGCACCAGTTCATGTCAGTTACATGGTGTTGAATGGGTGCACCAGTCCATGTCAGTTACTTGTTGTTGAATGGGTGCGCCAGTCCATGTCAGCTACTTGGTGTTGAATGGGTTCACCAGTCCATGTCAGCTACTTTGTGTTGAATGGGTGCACCAGTCCATGTCAGTTAATTGATGTTGAATGGGTGCACCAGTCCATGTCAGTTACTTGGTGTTGAATGGGTGCACCAGTCCATGTCAGCTAATTGGTGTTGAATGGGTGCACCAGTCCATGTCAGTTACTTGGTGTTGAATGGGTGGACCAGTCCATGTCAGGTACTTGGTGTTGAATGGGTGCACCAGTCCATGTCAGTTACTTGGTGTTGAATGGGTGCACCATTCCATGTCAGTTACTTGGTGTTGAATGGGTGCACCAGTCCATGTCAGTTACTTGGTGTTGAATGGGTGCACCAGTCCATGTCAGTTACTTGGTGTTGAATGGGTGCACCAGTCTATGTCAGTTATTTGGTGTTGAATGGGTGCACCAGTCCATGTCAGTTACTTGGTGTTGAATGGGTAAACATCATGGACCAGTCCATGTCAGTTACTTGGTGTTGAATGGGTGCACAAGTCCATGTCAGTTACTTGGTGTTGAATGGGTGCACCAGTACATGTGACTTACTTGGTGTTGAATGGGTGTACCAGTCCATGTCATTTACTTGGTGTTGAATGGGTGCACCAGTCCATGTTAGTTATTTGGTGTTGAATGTGTGCACCAGTCCATGTCAGTTACTTGGTGTTGAATGGGTAAACATCATGCACCAGTCTATGTTAGTTACTTGGTGTTGAATGGGTGCACCAGTCCATGTCAGTTACTTGGTGTTGAATGGGTGCACCAGTCCATATCAGTTACTTGGTGTTGAATGTGTGCACCAGTCCATGTAAGCTACTTGGTGTTGAATGGGTGCACCAGTCCATGTCAGTTACTTGGTTTTGAATGGGTGCACCAGTCCATGTCAGATACTTGGTGTTGACTGGGTGCACCAGTCCATGTCAGTTACTTGGTGTTGAATGGGTGCACCAGTCCATGTCAGCTACTTGGTGCTGAATGGTTGCACCAGTCTATGTCAGTTATTTGGTGCTGAATGGGTGCACCAGTCCATGTCAGTTACTTGGTGTTGAATGGGTGCACCAGTCCATGAGAGTTATGTGGTGCTGAATGGGTGCACCAGTCCATGTCAGTTACTTGGTGTTGAATGGGTTCACCAGTCCATGTCAGTTACTTGGTGTTGAATGGGTGCAACAGTCCATGTCAATTACTTGGTGTTGAATAGGTGCACCAGTCCATGTCAGTTACTTGGTGTTGAATGGGTTAATATCATGCACCAGTCCATGTCAGTTACTTGGTGTTGAATGGGTTAATGTCTTGCACCAGTTCATATCAGTTACTTGGTGTTGACTGGGTGCACCAGTCCATGTCAGATACTTGGAGTTGAATGGGTGCGCCAGTCCATGTCAGCTACCTGGTGTTGAATGTGTGCACCAGTCCATGTCAGCTACTTGTTGTTGAATGGGTGCTCCAGTCCATGTCAGTTACTTGGTGTTGAATGGGTGCGCCAGTCCATGTCAGCTACTTGGTGTTGAATAGGTGCACCAGTCCATGTCAGCTACTTGGTGTTGAATGGGTGCACCAGTCCATGTCAGTTACTTGGTGTTGAATGGGTGCACCAGTCCATTTCAGTTACTTGGTGTTGAATGGGTGCACCAGTCCATGTCAGCTACTTGGTGTTGAATGGGTGCACCAGTCCATGTCAGTTACTTGGTTTTGAATGGGTGCACCAGTCCATGTCAGATACTTGGTGTTGACTGGGTGCACCTGTCCATGTCAGTTACTTGTTGTTGAATGGGTGCACCAGTCCATGTCAGCTACTTGGTTTTGAATGGGTGCACCAGTCCATGTCAGTTACTTGGTGCTGAATGGGTGCACCAGTCCATGTCAGTTACTTGGTGTTGAATGGGTGCACCAGTCCATGTCAGTTATGTGGTGTTGACTGGGTTAATATCATGCACCAGTACAGGTCAGTTACTTGGTGTTGACTGGGTTAATATCATGCACCAGTACATGTCAGTTACCTGGTGTTGAAAGGGTTATTGTCATGCACCAGTTCATGTCAGTTACATGGTGTTGAATGGGTGCACCAGTCCATGTCAGGTACTTGGTGTTGAATGGGTGCGCCAGTCCGTGTCAGCTACTTGGTGTTGAATGGGTGCACCAGTCCATGTCAGCTACTTGGTGTTGAATGGGTGCACCAGTCCATGTCAGTTACTTGGTGTTGAATGGGTGCACCAGTCCATGTCAGTTACTTGGTGTTGAATGGGTGCACCAGTCCATGTCAGCTACTTGGTGTTGAATGGGTGCACCAGTCCATGTCAGTTACTTGGTGTTGAATGGGTGCACCAGTCCATGTCAGTTACTTGGTGTTGAATGGGTGCACCAGTCCATGTCAGCTACTTGGTGTTGACTGGGCTAATATCATGCACCAGTCCATGTCAGTTACTTGGTGTTGAATGGGTTAATGTCATGCACCAGGTCATGTCAGTTACTTGGTGTTGAATGGGTTAATATCATGCACCAGTCCATGTCAGTTACTTGGTGTTGAATGGGTTAATATCATGCACCAGTACATGTCAGTTACTTGGTGTTGAATGGGTTAATGTCATGCACCTGTTCATGTCAGTTACATGGTTTTGAATGTGTGCACCAGTCCATGTCAGTTACTTGGTGTTGAATGGGTGCGCCAGTCCATGCCAGCTACTTGGTGTTGAATGGGTGCACCAGTCCATGTCATCTACTTGGTGTTGAATGGGTGCACCAGTCCATGTCAGTTACTTGGTGTTGAATGGGTGCACCAGTCCATGTCAGTTACTTGGTGTTGAATGGGTGCACCAGTTCATCTCAGCTACTTGGTGTTGAATGGGTGCACCAGTCCATGTCAGTTACTTGGTGCTGAATGGGTGCACCAGTCCATGTCAGTTATTTGGTGCTGAATGGGTACACCATTCCATGTCAGTTACTTGGTATTGAATGGGTGCACCAGTCCATGAAAATTATGTGGTGCTGAATGGGTGCACCAGTCCATGTCAGTTACTTGGTGTTGAATGGGTGCACCAGTCCATGTCAGTTACTTGGTGTTGAATGGGTGCAACAGTCCATGTCAATTACTTGGTGTTGAATAGGTGCACCAGTCCATGTCAGTTACTTGGTGTTGAATGGGTTAATTTCATGCACCAGTCCATGTCAGTTACTTGGTGTTGAATGGGTTAATGTCTTGCACCAGTTCATGTCAGTTACTTGGTGTTGACTGGGTGCACCAGTCCATGTCAGTTACTTGGAGTTGAATGGGTGCGCCAGTCCATGTCAGCTACCTGGTGTTGAATGGGTGCACCAGTCCATGTCAGCTACTTGGTGTTGAATGGGTGCACCAGTCCATGTCAGTTACTTGGTGTTGAATGGGTGCACCAGTCCATGTCAGTTACTTGGTGTTGAATGGGTGCACCAGTCCATGTCAGCTACTTGGTAATGAATGGGTGCACCAGTCCATGTCAGTTACTTGGTTTTGAATGGGTGCACCATTCCATGTCAGTTACTTGGTTTTGAATGGGTGCACCAGTCCATGTCAGATACTTGGTGTTGACTGGGTGCACCATTCCATGTCAGTTACTTGGTGTTGAATGGGTACACCAGTCCATGTCAGCTACTTGGTGTTGAATGGGTGCACCAGTCCATGTCAGTTACTTGGTGCTGAATGGGTGCACCAGTCCATGTCAGTTATGTGGTGTTGACTGGGTTAATATCATGCACCAGTACAGGTCAGTTACTTGGTGTTGACTGGGTTAATATCATGCACCAGTACATGTCAGTTACTTGGTGTTGAAAGGGTTAATGTCATGCACCAGTTCATGTCAGTTACATGGTGTTGAATGGGTGCACCAGTCCATGTCAGTTACTTGGTGTTGAATGGGTGCGCCAGTCCATGTCAGCTATTGGTGTTGAATGGGTGCACCAGTCCATGTCAGCTACTTGGTGTTGAATGGGTGCACCAGTCCATGTCAGTTACTTGGTGTTGAATGTGTGCACCAGTCCATGTCAGTTACTTGGTGTTGACTGGGTACGCCAGTCCATGTCAGCTACTTGGTGTTGAATCGGTGCACCAGTCCATGTCAGCTACTTGGTGTTGAATGGGTGCACCAGTCCATGTCAGTTACTTGGTGTTGAATGGGTGCACCAGTCCATGTCAGTTACTTGGTGTTGAATGGGTGCACCAGTCCATGTCAGCTACTTGGTGTTGACTGGGTTAATATCATTCACCAGTCCATGTCAGTTACTTGGTGTTGAATGGGTTAATATCATGCACCAGGTCATGTCAGTTACTTGGTGTTGAATGGGTTAATATCATTCACCAGTCCATGTCAGTTACTTGGTGTTGAATGGGTTAATATCATGCACCCGTACATGTCAGTTACATGGTTTTGAATGTGTGCACCAGTCCATGTCAGTTACTTGTAGTTGAATGGGTGCGCCAGTCCATGTCAGCTACTTGGTGTTGAATGGGTGCACCAGTCCATGTCAGCTACTTGGTGTTGAATGGGTGCACCAGTCCATGTCAGTTACTTGGTGTTGAATGGGTGCACCAGTCCATGTCAGCTACTTGGTGTTGAATGGGTGCACCAGTCCATGTCAGTTACTTGGTGTTGAATGGGTGCACCAGTCCATGTCAGTTACTTGGTGTTGAATGGGTGCACCAGTTCATCTCAGCTACTTGGTGTTGAATGGGTGCACCAGTCCTTGTCAGTTACTTGGTGCTGAATGGGTGCACCAGTCCATGTCAATTATTTGGTGCTGAATGGGTGCACCATTCCATGTCAGTTACTTGGTGTTGAATGGGTGCACCAGTCCATGACAGTTATGTGGTGCTGAATGGGTGCACCAGTCCATGTCAGTTACTTGGTGTTGAATGGGTGCACCAGTCCATGTCAGTTACTTGGTGTTGAATGGGTGCACCAGTCCATGTCAGCTACTTGGTGTTGACTGGGTTAATATCATGCACCAGTCCATGTCAGTTACTTGGTGTTGAATGGGTTAATGTCATGCACCAGGTCATGTCAGTTACTTGGTGTTGAATGGGTTAATATCATGCACCAGTCCATGTCAGTTACTTGGTGTTGACTGGGTTAATATCATGCACCAGTACATGTCAGTTACTTGGTGTTGAATGGGTTAATGTCATGCACCAGTTCATGTCAGTTACATGGTTTTGAATGTGTGCACCAGTCCATGTCAGTTACTTGGTGTTGAATGGGTGCGCCAGTCCATGTCAGCTACTTGGTGTTGAATGGGTGCACCAGTCCATGTCAGCTACTTGGTGTTGAATGGGTGCACCAGTCCATGTCAGTTACTTGGTGTTGAATGGGTGCACCAGTCCATGTCAGTTACTTGGTGTTGAATGGGTGCACCAGTTCATCTCAGCTACTTGGTGTTGAATGGGTGCACCAGTCCATGTCAGTTACTTGGTGCTGAATGGGTGCACCAGTCCATGTCAGTTATTTGGTGCTGAATGGGTGCACCATTCCATGTCAGTTACTTGGTGTTGAATGGGTGCACCAGTCCATGAAAGTTATGTGGTGCTGAATGGGTGCACCAGTCCATGTCAGTTACTTGGTGTTGAATGGGTGCACCAGTCCATGTCAGTTACTTGGTGTTGAATGGGTGCAACAGTCCATGTCAATTACTTGGTGTTGAATAGGTGCACCAGTCCATGTCAGTTACTTGGTGTTGAATGGGTTAATTCATGCACCAGTCCATGTCAGTTACTTGGTGTTGAATGGGTTAATATCATGCACCAGTTCATGTCAGTTACTTGGTGTTGACTGGGTGCACCAGTCCATGTCAGTTACTTGGAGTTGAATGGGTGCGCCAGTCCATGTCAGCTACCTGGTGTTGAATGGGTGCACCAGTCCATGTCAGCTACTTGGTGTTGAATGGGTGCACCAGTCCATGTCAGTTACTTGGTGTTGAATGGGTGCACCAGTCCATGTCAGTTACTTGGTGTTGAATGGGTGCACCAGTCCATGTCAGCTACTTGGTGTTGAATGGGTGCACCAGTCCATGTCAGTTACTTGGTTTTGAATGGGTGCACCATTCCATGTCAGTTACTTGGTTTTGAATGGGTGCACCAGTCCATGTCAGATACTTGGTGTTGACTGGGTGCACCATTCCATGTCAGTTACTTGGTGTTGAATGGGTGCACCAGTCCATGTCAGCTACTTGGTGTTGAATGGGTGCACCAGTCCATGTCAGTTACTTGGTGCTGAATGGGTGCACCAGTCCATGTCAGTTATGTGGTGTTGACTGGGTTAATATCATGCACCAGTACAGGTCAGTTACTTGGTGTTGACTGGGTTAATATCATGCACCAGTACATGTCAGTTACTTGGTGTTGAAAGGGTTAATGTCATGCACCAGTTCATGTCAGTTACATGGTGTTGAATGGGTGCACCAGTCCATGTCAGTTACTTGGTGTTGAATGGGTGCGCCAGTCCATGTCAGCTATTTGGTGTTGAATGGGTGCACCAGTCCATGTCAGCTACTTGGTGTTGAATGGGTGCACCAGTCCATGTCAGTTACTTGGTGTTGAATGTGTGCACCAGTCCATGTCAGTTACTTGGTGTTGACTGGGTACGCCAGTCCATGTCAGCTACTTGGTGTTGAATCGGTGCACCAGTCCATGTCAGCTACTTGGTGTTGAATGGGTGCACCAGTCCATGTCAGTTACTTGGTGTTGAATGGGTGCACCAGTCCATGTCAGTTACTTGGTGTTGAATGGGTGCACCAGTCCATGTCAGCTACTTGGTGTTGACTGGGTTAATATCATGCACCAGTCCATGTCAGTTACTTGGTGTTGAATGGGTTAATGTCATGCACCAGGTCATGTCAGTTACTTGGTGTTGAATGGGTTAATATCATTCACCAGTCCATGTCAGTTACTTGGTGTTGAATGGGTTAATATCATGCACCAGTACATGTCAGTTACTTGGTGTTGAATGGGTTAATGTCATGCACCAGTTCATGTCAGTTACATGGTTTTGAATGTGTGCACCAGTCCATGTCAGTTACTTGTAGTTGAATGGGTGCGCCAGTCCATGTCAGCTACTTGGTGTTGAATGGGTGCACCAGTCCATGTCAGCTACTTGGTGTTGAATGGGTGCACCAGTCCATGTCAGTTACTTGGTGTTGAATGGGTGCACCAGTCCATGTCAGCTACTTGGTGTTGAATGGGTGCACCAGTCCATGTCAGTTACTTGGTGTTGAATGGGTGCACCAGTCCATGTCAGTTACTTGGTGTTGAATGGGTGCACCAGTTCATCTCAGCTACTTGGTGTTGAATGGGTGCACCAGTCCTTGTCAGTTACTTGGTGCTGAATGGGTGCACCAGTCCATGTCAATTATTTGGTGCTGAATGGGTGCACCATTCCATGTCAGTTACTTGGTGTTGAATGGGTGCACCAGTCCATGAAAGTTATGTGGTGCTGAATGGGTGCACCAGTCCATGTCAGTTACTTGGTGTTGAATGGGTGCACCAGTCCATGTCAGTTACTTGGTGTTGAATGGGTGCATCAGTCCATGTCAGTTACTTGGTGTTGAATGGGTGCACCAGTCCATGTCAGCTACTTGGTGTTGACTGGGTTAATATCATGCACCAGTCCATGTCAGTTACTTGGTGTTGAATGGGTTAATGTCATGCACCAGGTCATGTCAGTTACTTGGTGTTGAATGGGTTAATATCATTCACCAGTCCATGTCAGTTACTTGGTGTTGACTGGGTTAATATCATGCACCCGTACATGTCAGTTACTTGGTGTTGAATGGGTTAATGTCATGCACCAGTTCATGTCAGTTACATGGTTTTGAATGTGTGCACCAGTCCATGTCAGTTACTTGTAGTTGAATGGGTGCGCCAGTCCATGTCAGCTACTTGGTGTTGAATGGGTGCACCAGTCCATGTCAGCTACTTGGTGTTGAATGGGTGCACCAGTCCATGTCAGTTACTTGGTGTTGAATGGGTGCACCAGTCCATGTCAGCTACTTGGTGTTGAATGGGTGCACCAGTCCATGTCAGTTACTTGGTGTTGAATGGGTGCACCAGTCCATGTCAGTTACTTGGTGTTGAATGGGTGCACCAGTTCATCTCAGCTACTTGGTGTTGAATGGGTGCACCAGTCCTTGTCAGTTACTTGGTGCTGAATGGGTGCACCAGTCCATGTCAATTATTTGGTGCTGAATGGGTGCACCATTCCATGTCAGTTACTTGGTGTTGAATGGGTGCACCAGTCCATGAAAGTTATGTGGTGCTGAATGGGTGCACCAGTCCATGTCAGTTACTTGGTGTTGAATGGGTGCACCAGTCCATGTCAGTTACTTGGTGTTGAATGGGTGCATCAGTCCATGTCAATTACTTGGTGTTGAATAGGTGCACCAGTCAATGTCAGTTACTTGGTGTTGAATGGGTTAATATCATGCACCAGTTCATGTCAGTTACTTGGTGTTGACTGGGTGCACCAGTCCATGTCAGTTACTTGGAGTTGAATGGGTGCGCCAGTCCATGTCAGCTACCTGGTGTTGAATGGGTGCACCAGTCCATGTCAGCTACTTGTTGTTGAATGGGTGCACCAGTCCATGTCAGTTACTTGGTGTTGAATGGGTGCACCAGTCCATGTCAGTTACTTGGTGTTGAATGGGTGCACCAGTCCATGTCAGCTACTTGGTGTTGAATGGGTGCACCAGTCCATGTCAGTTACTTGGTTTTGAATGGGTGCACCAGTCCATGTCAGTTACTTGGTGTTGACTGGGTGCACCAGTCCATGTCAGCTACTTGGTGCTGAATGGGTGCACCAGTCCATGTCAGTTATTTGGTGCTGAATGGGTGCACCAGTCCATGTCAGTTACTTGGTGTTGAATGGGTGCACCAGTCCATGTCAGTGATGTGGTGCTGAATGGGTGCATCAGTCCATGTCAGTTACTTGGTCTTGAATGGGTGCAACAGTACATGTCAATTACTTGGTGTTGAATGGGTACACCAGTCCATGTCAGTTACTTGGTGTTGAATGGGTTAATATCATGCACCAGTCCATGTCAGTTACTTGGTGTTGAATGGGTTAATGTCTTGCACCAGTTCATGTCAGTTACTTGGTGTTGAATGGGTTAATATCATGCACCAGTCCATGTCAGTTACTTGGTGTTGAATGGGTTAATATCATGCATCAGTACATGTCAGTTACTTGGTGTCGAATGGGTTAATGTCATGCACCAGTTCCTGTCAGTTACATGGTGTTGAATGGGTGCACCATTACATGTCAGTTACTTGTTGTTGAATGGGTGCGCCATTCCATGTCAGCTACTTGGTGTTGAATGGGTTCACCAGTCCATGTCAGCTACTTTGTGTTGAATGGGTGCACCAGTCCATGTCAGTTAATTGATGTTGAATGGGTGCACCAGTCCATGTCAGTTACTTGGTGTTGAATGGGTACACCAGTCCATGTCAGCTAATTGGTGTTGAATGGGTGCACCAGTCCATGTCAGTTACTTGGTGTTGAATTGGTGGACCAGTCCATGTCAGGTACTTGGCGTTGAATGGGTGCACCAGTCCATGTCAGTTACTTGGTGTTGAATCGGTGCACCATTCCATGTCAGTTACTTGGTGTTGAATGGGTGCACCAGTCCATGTCAGTTACTTGGTGTTGAATGTGTAAACATCATGGACCAGTCCATGTCAGTTACTTGGTGTTGAATGGGTGCACCAGTCCATGTCAGTTACTTGGTGTTGAATGGGTGCACCAGTCCATGTGTGTTACTTGGTGTTGAATGGGTGCACCAGTCCAGGTCAGTTACTTGGTGTTGAATGGGTGCACCAGTCCATGTCAGTTATTTGGTGTTGAATGGGTGCACCAGTCCATGTCAGTTACTTGGTGTTGAATGGGTAAACATCATGCACCAGTCTATGTTAGTTACTTGGTGTTGAATGGGTGCACCAGTCCATGTCAGTTACTTTGTGTTGAATGGGTGCACGAGTCCATGTCAGTTACTTGGTGTTGAATGGGTGCACCAGTCCATGTCAGTTATTTGGTGTTGAATGGGTGCACCAGTCCATGTCAGTTACTTGGTGTTGAATGGGTGCACCAGTCCATGTCAGTTACTTGGTGTTGAATGGGTGCACCAGTCCATGTCAGTTACTTGGTGTTGAATGGGTGCACCAGTCCATGTCAGTTACTTGGTGTTGAATGGGTGCACCAGTCTATGTCAGTTATTTGGTATTGAATGGGTGCACCAGTCCATGTCAGTTACTTTGTGTTGAATGGGTGCACCAGTCCATGTCAGTTACTTGGTGTTGAATGGGTGCACCAGTCCATGTCAGTTACTTGGTGTTGAATGGGTTAAGATAAAATATGGATCAGTATCAGGAAAACGCCTCATGATATGAACGATAGAATCCCGAGGCTAAAAATAAACGTATAACGATTAGTAAATGGAACAAAAGAGAATTAATTTTCCGGTCATTAAGAAAATATATTGATTGGATTTGAATTCAGCCCATCGAGATAGAGAGATAATGGGTGTTAATATAAAATATGCCATAATATCTGCCTGGAATTTAGATGTTTGGAGAGATATTGGTGTGTTTTTATAGCTTAACCCATTTCATTCTGGATACCGTTCAAACAGTATTTGCAAAGAACATAGAGCCAGATCAGCCACCATGGAACGTGCCGTCTGACCATGCTCTATGATGTTTGCTATTCAGATGATCTTGCTAAGACACTTGGCTATGTAGCAAACAACATAGATCCTGATCAGCACGCAGCGTCACGCTGCGGCTGATCTGGATCTATGTTGTTTGCAAAAGCCTTTAAATGTATCCAGAATGAAATGGGTTAAGTACTATTAATGTACATGTAGATTAATGAGAAACATTAGTCAGTTACTGCCCCTGAATACGCCTAATAGTATAGTGGATCTCTAAATTGGATTCCTCTGTTTTTATCATTGTTTCCTTTGCACCACATGTTTGTTTTCCATTACTGTAAGAATTGGTTCAATTCAACACGATTTTGATAACATTACATTTATCCTAACACAACATCTGGTTAGACGACAACAGTAAAAACAAAGGATTCCAACCAAAAGGACCAATATACATTGAGGGATAAATCTGAGTTTATCCATCAAGGGAGGTAATAGAAAAACCAATAATGTCTCTCATTAAACAGAATCGCACATTTCAATGCATTATAGCAATTAAAACAGAGTATTCTAACTCTAATCTATAGAATTAAAAGAGAGTAGTTCTAACTCTAATCTATAGAATTAAAAGAGAGTAGTTCTAGCTCTAATCTATAGAATTAAAAGAGAGTAGTTCTAGCTCTAATCTATAGAATTAAAAGAGAGTAGTTCTAGCTCTAATCTATAGAATTAAAAGAGAGTAGTTCTAGCTCTAATCTATAAAATTAAAAGAGAGTATTTTAGCTCTAATCTATAGAATTAAAAGAGAGTAGTTCTAGCTCTAATCTATAGAATTAAAAGAGAGTATTTTAGCTCTAATCTATAGAATTAAAAGAGAGTATTTTAGCTCTAATCTAAAGTTATTATAATTATAAAGCGATGTTTTTCATCATCTGCGTGTGTGTTTTACGTTTATTTATCGTCGTTACCGGTTGCCTATATGAGAGACGCCTCCTGAAGAGATTAGTCATTTTAGATGTTTGGAGGATAGTGCAATGATACAGACAGAGACCCATTCCAGAGTCTCCTCTGGTTCTTTTACGTGCACAAGACCTCGGTTTAAAGTCCCATCTGAAAGACTGTGCATTTTATTAGGGTCAGGCGGGGGATCGAACCTGCGATCCCTGGATTACCAGTCCAGCGTGTTAACCACTGGACTACAGATCCATCTGTCTTACATTGATGATTAATAGTCATATATAAACGTATGAAAGTAAGAAAAACGTACAAATTGCAACGAATATATGATTTTTTCGTTTGGCCACAAAATAACAACAATTATTTGCCGAAATGGAAAATACAGATTACAAATTAATTCATATTAAAACCTGATAACATTAGCAATTTTTCAATCCATATTGTTTTTGTCATAATCACTCTTTCATGCTCCCTAACGGATATGTGGTATGCTGGAAGGGATGGATATTTGTTGGTGGCAGCGTCCATTAGTAAATCTTCAGAGAGCTGCTGTTTGATGGTTGATGTTTATTTGGATTACTGTTATATATTATTCAACAATTTACTTTGTATATCGTTTAATTTGATCTATTTTACAACAATTGCGCAACAAACTTTAACAATATTAATTATATTAATCACTCTCGTTGAAATGAAAATGTATATGCGTTTATTCATGTGGGAGGAAATCGGATAGACCCACGTGTTTGATCTTGTGAACACCGTACCATTTCACATACAGTCAAACCTGTCATAAGCAGCCAGCCAAGGGAGTCAGAGAAAGTGGCTGCTTAGCACAGGTGGCTGCTTAATAGAGGTCAAATGTATAATAAAACAACTGAATGGGAATCTGGAAACTGGCTGCTTAATACAGGTTGGCTGCTTAATGGAGGTGACCACTAACACAGGTTTGACTGTACTTCCTTGTCAGAGAATCAAGCTGCGCTAATTGGACAGTTTTACCACTGGACTACAGATCTGTCTGATGCCAGTGTGTGTTTTACGTTTATTTATCGTTACTACCGGTTGCCAATATGAGCGACGCCTCCTGAAGAGATTAGTCATTTTAGAGTTTTGGAGGATAGTGCAATGATACAGACAGAGACCCATTCCAGAAGCTCCTCTGGTTCTTTTACGTGCACGGTGAAAAGCACCGACACGAGATCTCGGTTTAGCGTCCCATCTGAAAGACTGTTAATTTTATTAAAGTCAGACGGGGGATCGAACCTGCGAACCCTGGATTACCAGTCCAGCGTGTTACCATTGGACTACAGATCCGTCTGTGCTGTGAACCGTCGCGTTGGTAGGCGTTATATTATATAAGTATCATATTACAATTATTGACGGATGTGACGTACCGCCGCCATTCCTGTAGCACAGACGGGGGATCGCACCTGCGAGTCCTCCAGTTGTCACCTTTAAATGCACCATCACAGGAAACTACCAAGACCATCAGCCTACAACACAACATTCAACCAATCAACCACATTTCACGAATAGCCGACGGTGCCAGGAACGCAGGAACATAATCTTGTATCATTCACACATAAATTCTAATGAAATTCCATGACACACCCGTAGTTGACTGTTTAACAATGCAGGAACATAATCTTGTATCATTCACACATACATTCTAATGAAATTCCATGACACACCCGTAGTTGACTGTTTGACATCGCAGGAACATAATCTTGTATCATTCACCCATAAATTCTAATGAAATTCCACGACACACCCGTAGTTGACTGTTTAACAATGCAGGAACATAATCTTGTATCATTCACACATACATTCTAATGAAATTCCATGACACACCCGTAGTTGACTGTTTAACAATGCAGGAACATAATCTTGTATCATTCACACATAAATTCTAATGAAATTCCACGACACACCCGTAGTTGACTGCTTAACAATATTACATTAGTTGCAAGATGAAAAATTCTTAGAATTTACAAACTATTGCATTAATTCTTAAATAACCTTAATTACACCTGGAGCCACTTCCTCAAATGGAACATATCCTTTATTTAAGCATGATCCTTTATTTAAGAATGGTTCTTTATTTAAGAATGGTTCTTTATTTAAGCATGATCCTTTATTTAAGAATGGTTCTTTATTTAAGAATGGTTCTTTATTTAAGCATGGTCCTTTATTTAAGCATGGTCCTTTATTTAAGAATGGTCCTTTATTTAAGCATGATCCTTTATTTAAGAATGGTTCTTTATTTAAGCATGGTCCTTTATTTAAGAATGGTTCTTTATTTAAGCATGATCCTTTATTTAAGAATGGTTCTTTATTTAAGCATGGTCCTTTATTTAAGAATGGTTCTTTATTTAAGCATGGTTCTTTATTTAAGAATGGTTCTTTATTTAAGAATGGTTCTTTATTTAAGAATGGTCCTTTATTTAAGCATGAACCTTTATTTAAGTATGGTTCTTGATTTAAGAATAGTTCTTTATTTAAGAATGATCCTTTACTTAAGAATGGTCCTTTATTTAAGCATGATCCTTTATTTAAGAATGGTTCTTTATTTAAGAATGGTCCTTTATTTAAGAATGGTCCTTTACTTAAGAATGGTCCTTTATTTAAGCATGATCCTTTATTTAAGAATGGTTCTTTATTTAAGCATGATCCTTTATTTAAGAATGGTCCTTTATTTAAGAATGGTCCTTTATTTAAGAATGGTCCTTTATTTAAGAATGGTTCTTTATTTAAGAATGGTTCTTTATTTAAGAATGGTTCTTTATTTAAGAATGGTCCTTTATTTAAGAATGGTCCTTTACTTAAGAATGGTCCTTTATTTAAGCATGATCCTTTATTTAAGAATGGTTCTTTATTTAAGCATGATCCTTTATTTAAGAATGGTCCTTTATTTAAGAATGGTCCTTTATTTAAGCATGGTCCTTTATTTAAGAATGGTTCTTTATTTAAGAATGGTTCTTTATTTAAGAATGGTTCTTTATTTAAGCATGGTCCTTTATTTAAGAATGGTTCTTGATTTAAGAATGGTGCTATATTTAAGCATGATCCTTTATTTAAGAATTGTCCTTTATTTAAGAATGGTGCTTTATTTAAGCATGATCCTTTATTTAAGAATTGTCCTTTATTTAAGAATGGTTCTTTATTTAAGAATGGTCCTTTATTTAAGAATTATACTTTATTTAAGAATGGTCCTTTATTTAAGAATTATACTTTATTTAAGAATTGTCCTTTATTTAAGAATGGTTCTTTATTTAAGAATGGTCCTTTATTTAAGAATTATACTTTATTTAAGAATGGTTCTTTATTTAAGAATGGTTCTTTATTTAAGAATGGTTCTTTATTTAAGCATGGTCCTTTATTTAAGAATGGTCCTTTATTTAAGAATGGTTCTTTATTTCAGAATGATTCTTTATTTAAGAATGGTTCTTTATTTAAGAATGGTCCTTTATTTAAGCATGATCCTTTATTTAAGAATGGTCAGTTATTTAAGAATGATACGTTATTTAAGAATGCTACTTTATTTAAGAATGATACGTTATTTAAGAATGCTACTTTATTTCAGAATGATTCTTTATTTAAGAATGTTCCTTTATTTATGCATGGTCCTTTATTTCAAAATGATCCTTTATTTCAGCATGTCCCTTTATTTCAGCATGATCCTTTATTTCATAATGATCCTTTATTTCAGCATGGTCCTTTATTTAAGAATGGTCCTTTATTTAAGAATGGCCCTTTATTTAAGAATGGTCCTTTATCTCAGCATGATGATCCTTATTTCAGAATGATCCATTATTTAAGAATGGCCCTTTATTTCAGCATGACCCTTTATTTCAGAAGGAGCCTTTATTTAAGAATGGTCTTTTATTTCAGCATGATCCTTTATTTCAGAATGGGCCTTTATTTCAGCATGACCCTTTATTTCAGAATGAGCCTTTATTTTAAGAATGTACCTTTATTTCAGCATGATCCTTTATTTCAGTACGGTCCTTTATTTCAGCATGTCCTTTATTTCAGCATGATCCTTTATTTCAGAATGATGATAGTGCTTGCCCTTTTATTGGCAACAATTCCAACCTAGAAGAAACATTACTGATTGAGCAAATGGAGAATGGAACCCTAACACAAACAGAAATAATACACATATGTTACTATAGTCCCCTTTCCTGGAACACCGGTATGTATGCTACAAACAATAGTCCCCTTTCCTGAAACACTGGTATGTATGCTACAAACTATAGTCCCCTTTCCTGTAACACCAGTATGTATGCTACAAACTATAGTCCCCTTTCCTGGAACACAGATATGTATGCTACAAACAATAGTCCCCTTTCCTGAAACACCGGTATGTATGCTACAAACAATAGTCCCTTTTCCTGGAACACCGGTATGTATGCTACAAACAATAGTCCCCTTTCCTGGAACACCGGTATGTATGCTACAAACTATAGTCCGCTTTCCTGGAACACCGGTATGTATGCTACAAACAATAGTCCCCTTTCCTTGAGCACCGGTATGTATGCTACAAACTATAGTCCGCTTTCCTGGAACACTGGTATGTATACTACAAACTATAGTCCCCTTTCCTTGAGCACCGGTATGTATGCTACAAACTATAGTCCGCTTTCCTGGAACACTGGTATGTATGCTACAAACTATAGTCCCCTTTCCTGGAACACCGGTATGTATGCTACAATCTATAGTCCCCTTTCCTGGAACACCGGTATGTATGCTACAAACAATAGTCCCCTTTCCTTGAACACCGTTATGTATACTACAAACACTAGTCCCCTTTCCTGGAACACCAGTATGTATGCTACAAACAATAGTCCCCTTTCCTGGAACACCGGTATGTATGCTACAAACTATAGTCCCCTTTCCTGAAACACTGGTATGTATGCTACAAACTATAGTCCCCTTTCCTGTAACACCGGTATGTATGCTACAAACTATAGTCCCCTTTCCTGGAACACCGGTATGTATGCTACAAACAATAGTCCCTTTTCCTGAAACACCTGTATGTATGCTACAAACAATAGTCCCCTTTCCTGGAACACCGGTATGTATGCTACAAACAATAGTCCCCTTTCCTGGAACACTGGTATGTATGCTACAAACTATAGTCCCCTTTCCTGGAACACCGGTATGTATGCTACAAACAATAGTCCCCTTTCCTGAAACACCGGTATGTATGCTACAAACAATAGTCCCCTTTCCTGGAACACCGGTATGTATGCTACAAACAATAGTCCCTTTTCCTGGAACACCGGTATGTATGCTACAAACTATAGTCCCCTTTCCTGGAACACCGGTATGTATACTACAAACTATAGTCCGCTTTCCTCGAGCACCGGTATGTATACTACAAACTATAGTCCCCTTTCCTGGAACACTGGTATGTATGCTACAAACTATAGTCCCCTTTCCTTGAGCACCGGTATGTATGCTACAAACTATAGTCCGCTTTCCTGGAACACTGGTATGTATGCTACAAACTATAGTCCCCTTTCCTGGAACACCGGTATGTATGCTACAAACAATAGTCCCCTTTCCTGGAACACAGTTATGTATACTACAAACACTAGTCCCCTTTCCTGGAACACCAGTATGTATGCTACAAACAATAGTCCCCTTTCCTGGAACACCGGTATGTATGCTACGAACAATAGACCCCTTTCCTGGAACACCAGTGCACAATTTGAGGATAGCACAATTTGAGGATAGCACAATTTGAGAATAGCACAATTTGAGGATAGCACAATTTGAGGATAATACGATCTGAGGATAACACGATTTGAGGATAGCACAATTTAGTATTACACAATTTGAGGATAGCACAATTTGAGGATAGCACAAATGGAGCTAAGCATTAAAGAGAATATATCAAGCAGTATACAACATGTGTTAGGAGCTACCCTTGATAATTTCTTTCTAACAGAATATATAATCACAATTAAATCCTCACTACAATACTAAATGATGCATGCACCCAATACGTCATCATAGACATATTATTTTATATATATATATGAAAAGTAATGTGTTTGTTTATTATAGTGTCACCCCTATTTAAAAGGCCAGCCATTTCTGACTTATGAGAAACGTCTTTTTATGAACATCAGCAGTTCCCGAATCCTATGCTTGTATGCCAGGCGCCAGGCTGGTAATCAACCAGTAACCATTATTTAACTAGCTAGCGATCACCAACCGGCCATATCAGAACGAACCGCTGATGAGGTTCGAACTTTCGATCTCCCGCGCCATAGGCGGTCGCATTAACCACTAGGCCACGGAGACGATACACCGTATATATTTATGTGTTATATAATTATATATATATACTGTATTTGCAGATATAGATGACATGTACATACATGTATATGTAACAGATGTAAATGCAGAAATTGACTGGTACCAACGTAATAATATAGGTATATCACGTTATTAAACCTGGCAATTTAAATGATGGTTTATATAAACACCATGTAAGAGATAACTCTAGATGTGAATGTGAATTTCCAATTGAAAATGCCGAACACTTTTTCTTTCAGTGTAATAGATATGATGTGCCAATAATTGTTTTATTTCACATACAAGAGTTTACCATCCACTTAAAGCAGCATTACATCGTAATAAAGGATGTTTTGGGTAAAATATAAATACTAATTGTGTGTTTCTAAAAATCGAAATAGTCGCTCAGAAACGATAAAATTCCAATAAATTTAAACCATCGTATACGCGAAAACATCCTTTATTACCATGTTATGCTGCTTTAAAATGTTTTTACCAGATTTATGGAATGCATCTCCCTGAGTGGTGGAGAGAAGGGCATGTGGAATTTATGTGCCTTTCCTGAGGTCATGATCATAATGAACTGCATTAGTGGTCATAGTATATGTAGATGTATTTAAAAAGCCTCGTTGAGTTTCGCCATAGATTATTATTGATGCACTGCTTCTTGTCAATCTTATTGCTCACTTTACCCAGTACTAGACATATATGGGGAGTTTCTTCTTTCTTTGTCCACTATCTCTTGTCAATCTTATTGCTCACTTTACCCAGTACTAGACATATATGGAGAGTTTCTTCTTTCTTTGTCCACTGCCTCTTGTCAATATACTAGACATATATGGGGAATTCCTTCTTTCTTTGTCCAATGCCTCATGTCAATCTTATTACTCACTTTACCCAGTACTAGACATATATGGGGAGTCTCTCCTTTCTTTGTCCACTGGCTCTTGTCAATCTTATTACTCACTTTACCCAGTACTAGACATATATGGGGAGTTTCTCCTTTCTTTGTCCACTGCCTCATGTCAATCTTATTACTCACTTTACCCAGTACTAGACATATATGGGGAGTCTCTCCTTTCTTTGTCCACTGGCTCTTGTCAATCTTATTACTCACTTTACCCAGTACTAGACATATATGGGGAGTTTCTCCTTTCTTTGTCCACTGCCTCATGTCAATCTTATTACTCACTTTACCCAGTACTAGACATATATGGGGAGTCTCTCCTTTCTTTGTCCACTGGCTCTTGTCAATCTTATTACTCACTTTACCCAGTACTAGACATATATGGGGAGTTTCTCCTTTCTTTGTCCACTGCCTCTTGTCAATATTATTGCTCACTTTACCCAGTACTAGACATATATGGGGAGTTTCTCCTTTCTTTGTCCACTGCCTCTTGTCAATATTATTGCTCACTTTACCCAGTACTAGACATATATGGGGAGTTTCTCCTTTCTTTGTCCACTGCCTCTTGTCAATATTATTGCTCACTTTACCCAGTACTAGACATATATGGGGAGTTTCTCCTTTCTTTGTCCACTGCCTCTTGTCAATATTATTGCTCACTTTACCCAGTACTAGACATATATGGGGAGTTTCTCCTTTCTTTGTCCACTGCCTCTTGTCAATATTATTGCTCACTTTACCCAGTACTAGACATATATGGGGAGTTTCTCCTTTCTTTGTCCACTGCCTCTTGTCAATATTATTGCTCACTTTACCCAGTACTAGACATATATGGGGAGTTTCTCCTTTCTTTGTCCACTGCCTCTTGTCAATCTTATTGCTCACTTTACCCAGTACTAGACATATATGGGGAGTTTCTTCTTTCTTTGTCCCCAACCGACCCACACCCTTAGGGCTCGCCAGTGATCTGCGACAATGGCGCCCAACGTGGGGATCATAGGGTGTAGTTATTATTAATGAAATACATAAAATTCTGAACACATATATTCGCTTGTCATTTTCTCCTATTGCATACATGCATACAAATTAGTTCTATTATAACAACATTTAGCGATATACAACACGCATACAATATTTGTCCTTACAATGTTCCACGGAAGATTTCCTTTCTTCTAATTCCTCTCTGTAAGTCTTATATGATTTTGTTTAAGCACGAACTACACGTGCACTCATGTTGAACATATACATTTATCTTGCAGAGTTTGTTTAAACACGCTACACACGTGCACTCACGTTGAACATGTACATTTATCTTGCAGAGTTTGTTTAAGCACGAACTACACACGTGCACTCACGTTGAACATGTACATTTATCTTGCAGAGTTTGTTTAAGCACGAACTACACACGTGCACTCACGTTGAACATGTACATTTATCTTGCAGAGTTTGTTTAAGCACGAACTACACACGTGCACTCACGTTGAACATGTACATTTATCTTGCATAGTTTGTTTAAGCACGAACTACACACGTGCACTCATGTTGAACATGTACATTTATCTTGCAGAGTTTGTTTAAGCACGAACTACACACGTGCACTCATGTTGAACATGTACATTTATCTTGCATAGTTTGTTTAAGCACGAACTACACACGTGCACTCATGTTGAACATGTACATTTATCTTGCAGAGTTTGTTTAAGCACGAACTACACACGTGCACTCACGTTGAACATGTACATTTATCTTGCAGAGTTTGTTTAAGCACGAACTACACACGTGCACTCACGTTGAACATGTACATTTATCTTGCATAGTTTGTTTAAGCACGAACTACACACGTGCACTCACGTTGAACATGTACATTTATCTTGCAGAGTTTGTTTAAGCACGAACTACACACGTGCACTCACGTTGAACATGTACATTTATCTTGCAGAGTTTGTTTAAGCACGAACTACACACGTGCACTCATGTTGAACATGTACATTTATCTTGCAGAGTTTGTTTAAGCACGAACTACACACGTGCACTCACGTTGAACATGTACATTTATCTTGCATAGTTTGTTTAAACACGCTACACACGTGCACTCACGTTGAACATGTACATTTATCTTGCATAGTTTGTTTAAACACGCTACACACGTGCACTCACGTTGAACATGTACATTTATCTTGCATAGTTTGTTTAAGCACGAACTACACACGTGCACTCACGTTGAACATGTACATTTATCTTGCATAGTTTGTTTAAACACGCTACACACGTGCACTCACGTTGAACATGTACATTTATCTTGCATAGTTTGTTTAAGCACGAACTACACACGTGCACTCACGTTGAACATGTACATTTATCTTGCATAGTTTGTTTAAACACGCTACACACGTGCACTCACGTTGAACATGTACATTTATCTTGCATAGTTTGTTTAAACACGAACTACACACGTGCACTCACGTTGAACATGTACATTTATCTTGCATAGTTTGTTTAAACAAGCTACACACGTGCACTCACGTTGAACATGTACATTTATCTTGCATAGTTTGTTTAAACACGAACTACACACGTGCACTCACGTTGAACATGTACATTTATCTTGCATAGTTTGTTTAAACACGCTACACACGTGCACTCACGTTGAACATGTACATTTATCTTGCATAGTTTGTTTAAACACGAACTACACACGTGCACTCACGTTGAACATGTACATTTATCTTGCATAGTTTGTTTAAACAAGCTACACACGTGCACTCACGTTGAACATGTACATTTATCTTGCATAGTTTGTTTAAACACGAACTACACACGTGCACTCACGTTGAACATGTACATTTATCTTGCATAGTTTGTTTAAACACGCTACACACGTGCACTCACGTTGAACATGTACATTTATCTTGCATAGTTTGTTTAAACACGAACTACACACGTGCACTCACGTTGAACATGTACATTTATCTTGCATAGTTTGTTTAAACAAGCTACACACGTGCACTCACGTTGAACATGTACATTTATCTTGCATAGTTTGTTTAAACACGCTACACACGTGCACTCACGTTGAACATGTACATTTATCTTGCATAGTTTGTTTAAACACGAACTACACACGTGCACTCACGTTGAACATGTACATTTATCTTGCATAGTTTGTTTAAACACGCTACACACGTGCACTCACGTTGAACATGTACATTTATCTTGCAGAGTTTGTTTAAACACGAACTACACACGTGCACTCATGTTGAACATGTACATTTATCTTGCAGAGTTTGTTTAAGCACGAACTACACACGTGCACTCACGTTGAACATGTACATTTATCTTGCATAGTTTGTTTAAACACGCTACACACGTGCACTCACGTTGAACATGTACATTTATCTTGCATAGTTTGTTTAAACACGCTACACACGTGCACTCACGTTGAACATGTACATTTATCTTGCAGAGTTTGTTTAAGCACGAACTACACACGTGCACTCACGTTGAACATGTACATTTATCTTGCATAGTTTGTTTAAACACGCTACACACGTGCACTCACGTTGAACATGTACATTTATCTTGCATAGTTTGTTTAAGCACGAACTACACACGTGCACTCACGTTGAACATGTACATTTATCTTGCATAGTTTGTTTAAGCACGAACTACACACGTGCACTCACGTTGAACATGTACATTTATCTTGCAGAGTTTGTTTAAACACGAACTACACACGTGCACTCATGTTGAACATTTATCTTGCAGAGTTTGTTTAAACACGAACTACACACGTGCACTCACGTTGAACATGTACATTTATCTTGCAGAGTTTGTTTAAGCACGAACTACACACGTGCACTCACGTTGAACATGTACATTTATCTTGCATAGTTTGTTTAAACACGCTACACACGTGCACTCACGTTGAACATGTACATTTATCTTGCATAGTTTGTTTAAACACGCTACACACGTGCACTCACGTTGAACATGTACATTTATCTTGCAGAGTTTGTTTAAGCACGAACTACACACGTGCACTCACGTTGAACATGTACATTTATCTTGCAGAGTTTGTTTAAGCACGAACTACACACGTGCACTCATGTTGAACATGTACATTTATCTTGCATAGTTTGTTTAAGCACGAACTACACACGTGCACTCACGTTGAACATGTACATTTATCTTGCAGAGTTTGTTTAAGCACGAACTACACACGTGCACTCATGTTGAACATGTACATTTATCTTGCAGAGTTTGTTTAAGCACGAACTACACACGTGCACTCACGTTGAACATGTACATTTATCTTGCAGAGTTTGTTTAAGCACGAACTACACACGTGCACTCACGTTGAACATGTACATTTATCTTGCATAGTTTGTTTAAGCACGAACTACACACGTGCACTCATGTTGAACATGTACATTTATCTTGCAGAGTTTGTTTAAGCACGAACTACACACGTGCACTCACGTTGAACATGTACATTTATCTTGCAGAGTTTGTTTAAGCACGAACTACACACGTGCACTCACGTTGAACATGTACATTTATCTTGCAGAGTTTGTTTAAAAACCACACGTGCATCACGTTGAACATGACATTATCTTGCAAGTTGTTAAACACACTACACACGTGCACTCACGTTGAACATGTACATTTATCTTGCATAGTTTGTTTAAGCACGAACTACACACGTGCACTCACGTTGAACATGTACATTTATCTTGCATAGTTTGTTTAAACACGCTACACACGTGCACTCACGTTGAACATGTACATTTATCTTGCATAGTTTGTTTAAGCACGAACTACACACGTGCACTCACGTTGAACATGTACATTTATCTTGCATAGTTTGTTTAAACACGCTACACACGTGCACTCACGTTGAACATGTACATTTATCTTGCATAGTTTGTTTAAACACGAACTACACACGTGCACTCACGTTGAACATGTACATTTATCTTGCATAGTTTGTTTAAACACGAACTACACACGTGCACTCACGTTGAACATGTACATTTATCTTGCATAGTTTGTTTAAACACGAACTACACACGTGCACTCACGTTGAACATGTACATTTATCTTGCATAGTTTGTTTAAACACGCTACACACGTGCACTCACGTTGAACATGTACATTTATCTTGCATAGTTTGTTTAAACACGAACTACACACGTGCACTCACGTTGAACATGTACATTTATCTTGCATAGTTTGTTTAAACAAGCTACACACGTGCACTCACGTTGAACATGTACATTTATCTTGCATAGTTTGTTTAAACACGAACTACACACGTGCACTCACGTTGAACATGTACATTTATCTTGCATAGTTTGTTTAAACACGCTACACACGTGCACTCACGTTGAACATGTACATTTATCTTGCAGAGTTTGTTTAAACACGAACTACACACGTGCACTCATGTTGAACATGTACATTTATCTTGCAGAGTTTGTTTAAGCACGAACTACACACGTGCACTCACGTTGAACATGTACATTTATCTTGCAGAGTTTGTTTAAACACGCTACACACGTGCACTCACGTTGAACATGTACATTTATCTTGCAGAGTTTGTTTAAACACGAACTACACACGTGCACTCACGTTGAACATGTACATTTATCTTGCAGAGTTTGTTTAAGCACGAACTACACACGTGCACTCACGTTGAACATGTACATTTATCTTGCATAGTTTGTTTAAACACGCTACACACGTGCACTCACGTTGAACATGTACATTTATCTTGCATAGTTTGTTTAAGCACGAACTACACACGTGCACTCACGTTGAACATGTACATTTATCTTGCAGAGTTTGTTTAAACACGAACTACACACGTGCACTCACGTTGAACATGTACATTTATCTTGCAGAGTTTGTTTAAACACGAACTACACACGTGCACTCACGTTGAACATGTACATTTATCTTGCATAGTTTGTTTAAGCACGAACTACACACGTGCACTCACGTTGAACATGTACATTTATCTTGCATAGTTTGTTTAAACACGCTACACACGTGCACTCACGTTGAACATGTACATTTATCTTGCATAGTTTGTTTAAACACGAACTACACACGTGCACTCACGTTGAACATGTACATTTATCTTGCATAGTTTGTTTAAACACGCTACACACGTGCACTCACGTTGAACATGTACATTTATCTTGCATAGTTTGTTTAAGCACGAACTACACACGTGCACTCACGTTGAACATGTACATTTATCTTGCATAGTTTGTTTAAGCACGAACTACACACGTGCACTCACGTTGAACATGTACATTTATCTTGCAGAGTTTGTTTAAACACGAACTACACACGTGCACTCATGTTGAACATTTATCTTGCAGAGTTTGTTTAAACACGAACTACACACGTGCATTCACGTTGAACATGTACATTTATCTTGCAGAGTTTGTTTAAACACGCTACACACGTGCACTCACGTTGAACATGTACATTTATCTTGCAGAGTTTGTTTAAACACGAACTACACACGTGCACTCACGTTGAACATGTACATTTATCTTGCAGAGTTTGTTTAAACACACTACACACGTGCACTCACGTTGAACATGTACATTTATCTTGCAGAGTTTGTTTAAGCACGAACTACACACGTGCACTCACGTTGAACATGTACATTTATCTTGCAGAGTTTGTTTAAGCACGAACTACACACGTGCACTCACGTTGAACATGTACATTTATCTTGCATAGTTTGTTTAAGCACGAACTACACACGTGCACTCACGTTGAACATGTACATTTATCTTGCAGAGTTTGTTTAAACACGCTACACACGTGCACTCACGTTGAACATGTACATTTATCTTGCAGAGTTTGTTTAAGCACGAACTACACACGTGCACTCACGTTGAACATGTACATTTATCTTGCATAGTTTGTTTAAACACGCTACACACGTGCACTCACGTTGAACATGTACATTTATCTTGCATAGTTTGTTTAAACACGAACTACACACGTGCACTCACGTTGAACATGTACATTTATCTTGCATAGTTTGTTTAAACACGCTACACACGTGCACTCACGTTGAACATGTACATTTATCTTGCATAGTTTGTTTAAACACGAACTACACACGTGCACTCACGTTGAACATGTACATTTATCTTGCAGAGTTTGTTTAAACACGAACTACACACGTGCACTCACGTTGAACATGTACATTTATCTTGCATAGTTTGTTTAAACACGCTACACACGTGCACTCACGTTGAACATGTACATTTATCTTGCAGAGTTTGTTTAAACACGAACTACACAC
>CM026400.1:49067462-49086040 GCA_014843695.1 Archivesica marissinica
TCCACACGGTGTAGCGACAAATGGAGATATACCATAAATCTGTACTAACTCTGCCGTACTAACATCCACACGGTGTACCGATAACTGGAGATATAACATAAATCTGTACCAACTCGGTGGTACTAACATCCACACGGTGTAGCGACAAATACAGATATAACATAAATCTGTACCAACTCGGCCGTACTAACATCCACACGTTGTAGCGACAACTGGAGATATAACATAAATCTGTACCAACTCGGCCGTACTAACATCCACACGGTGTAGCGACAAATAGAGATATAACATAAATCTGTACCAACTCGGCCGTACTAACATCCACACGGTGTAGCGACAAATGGAGATATAACATAAATCTGTAACAACTCGGCCGTACTAACATCCACACGGTGTAGCGACAAATGGAGATATAGCATAAATCTGTACCAACTCGGCCGTACTAACATCCACACGGTGTAGCGACAAATGGAGATATAACATAAATCTGTACCAACTCGGCCGTACTAACATCCACACGGTGTAGCGACAAATGCAGATATAAAATAAATCTGTACCTCCTCGGCCGTACTAACATCCACAGGGTGTAGCGTCAACTGGAGATATAACATAAATCTGTAACAACTCGGCCGTACTAACATCCACACGGTGTAGCGTCAACTGGAGATATAACATAAATTTGTAACAACTCGGCCGTACTAACATCCACACGGTGTAGCGACAAATGGAGATATAACATAAATCTGTACCAACTCGGCCGTACTAACATCCACACGGTGTAGCGACAACTGGAGATATAACATAAATCTGTACCAACTCGGCCGTACTAACATCCACACGGTGTAGCCACAAATGGAGATATAACATAAATCTGTACCAACTCGGCCGTACTAACATCCACACGGTGTAGCGACAAATGGAGATATAACATAAATCTGTACCAACTCGGCCGTACTAACATCCACACGGTGTAGCGACAACTGGAGATATAACATAAATCTGTACCAACTCGGCCGTACTAACATCCACACGGTGTAGCGACAAATGCAGATATAACATAAATCTGTACCAACTCGGCCGTACTAACATCCACACGGTGTAGCGACAAATGGAGATATAACATAAATCTGTACCAACTCGGCCGTACTAACATCCACACGGTGTAGCGACAAATGGAGATATAACATAAATCTGTACCAACTCGGCCGTACTAACATCCACACGGTGTAGCGACAAATGGAGATATAACATAAATCTGTAACAACTCGGCCGTACTAACATCCACACGGTGTAGCGACAACTGGAGATATAGCATAAATCTGTACCAACTCGGCCGTACTAACATCCACACGGTGTAGCGACAACTGCAGATATAGCATAAATCTGTACCAACTCGGCCGTACTAACATCCACACGGTGTAGCGACAAATGCAGATATAACATAAATCTGTACCAACTCGGCCGTACTAACATCCACACGGTGTAGCGACAAATGGAGATATACCATAAATCTGTACCAACTCGGCCGTACTAACATCCACACGGTGTAGCGACAAATGGAGATATAGCATAAATCTGTACCAACTCGGTCTTACTAACATCCACACGGTGTAGCGACAAATGGAGATATAACATAAATCTGTACCAACTCGGCCGTACTAACATCCACACGGTGTAGCGACAAATGCAGATATAACATAAATCTGTACCAACTCGGCCGTACTAACATCCACACGGTGTAGCGACAAATGGAGATATAACATAAATCTGTACCAACTCGGCCGTACTAACATCCACACGGTGTAGCGACAAATACAGATATAACATAAATCTGTACCAACTCGGCCGTACTAACATCCACACGGTGTAGCGACAACTGGAGATATAACATAAATCTGTACCAACTCGGCCGTACTAACATCCACACGGTGTAGCCACACATAGAGATATAACATAAATCTGTACCAACTCGGTCGTACTAACATCCACACGTTGTAGCGACAAATGGAGATATAACATAAATCTGTACCAACTCGGCCGTACTAACATCCACACGGTGTAGCCACAAATAGAGATATAACATAAATCTGTACCAACTCGGTCGTACTAACATCCACACGGTGTAGCGACAAATGGATGTATAGCATAAATCTGTACCAATTCGGCCGTACTAACATACACACGATGTAGCGACAAATGCAGATATAACATAAATCTGTACCAACTCGACCGTACTAACATCCACACTGTGTAGCCACAAATGGAGATATAACATAAATCTGTACCAACTCGGCCGTACTAACATCCACACGGTGTAGCGACAACTGCAGATATAGCATAAATCTGTACCAACTCGGCCGTACTAACATCCACACGGTGTAGCGACAAAGGCAGGTATAACATAAATCTGTACCAACCCGGCCGTACTAACATCCACACGGTGTAGCGACAAAGGGAGATATACCATAAATATGTACCAACTCGGCCGTACTAACATCCACACGGTGTAGCGACAAATGGAGATATAGCATAAATCTGTACCAACTCGGTCTTACTAACATCCACACGGTGTAGCGACAAAGGGAGATATAACATAAATCTGTACCAACTCGGCCGTACTAACATCCACACGGTGTAGCGACAAATGCAGATATAACATAAATCAGTACCAACTCGGCCGTACTAACATCCACACGGTGTAGCGTCAACTGGAGATATAACATAAATTTGTACCAACTCGGCCGTACTAACATCCACACGGTGTAGCGACAAATACAGATATAACATAAATCTGTACCAACTCGGCCGTACTAACATCCACACGGTGTAGCGACAACTGGAGATATAACATAAATCTGTACTAACTCGGCCGTACTAACATCCACACGGTGTAGCCACACATAGAGATATAACATAAATCTGTACCAACTCGGTCGTACTAACATCCACACGGTGTAGCGACAAATGGAGATATAACATAAATCTGTACCAACTCGGCCGTACTAACATCCACACGGTGTAGCGATAACTGGAGATATAACATACATCTGTACCAACTCGGCCGTACTAACATCCACACGGTGTAGCGACAAATGCAGATATAAAATAAATCTGTACCAACTCGGCCGTACTAACATCCACACGGTGTAGCGTCAACTGGAGATATAACATAAATTTGTACCAACTCGGCCGTACTAACATCCACACGGTGTAGCGACAAATACAGATATAACATAAATCTGTACCAACTCGGCCGTACTAACATCCACACGGTGTAGCGACAAATGGAGATATAACATAAATCAGTACAACTCGGCCTTATAACTCCACACGGTGTAGCGACACTGCAGATATAGCATAAATCTGTACCACTCGGCCGTACTAACATCCACACGGTGTAGCGACAACTGCAGATATAGCATAAATCTGTACCAACTCGGCCGTACTAACATCCACACGGTGTAGCGACAAAGGCAGGTATAACATAAATCTGTACCAACCCGGCCGTACTAACATCCACACGGTGTAGCGACAAAGGGAGATATACCATAAATATGTACCAACTCGGCCGTACTAACATCCACACGGTGTAGCGACAAATGGAGATATAGCATAAATCTGTACCAACTCGGTCTTACTAACATCCACACGGTGTAGCGACAAATGGAGATATAACATAAATCTGTACCAACTCGGCCGTACTAACATCCACACGGTGTAACGATAACTGGAGATATAACATACATCTGTACCAACTCGGCCGTACTAACATCCACACGGTGTAGCGACAAATGCAGATATAACATAAATCTGTACCAACTCGGCCGTACTAACATCCACACGGTGTAGCGTCAACTGGAGATATAACATAAATTTGTACCAACTCGGCCGTACTAACATCCACACGGTGTAGCGACAAATACAGATATAACATAAATCTGTACCAACTCGGCCGTACTAACATCCACACGGTGTAGCGACAACTGGAGATATAACATAAATCTGTACCAACTCGGCCGTACTAACATCCACACGGTGTAGCCACACATAGAGATATAACATAAATCTGTACCAACTCGGTCGTACTAACATCCACACGTTGTAGCGTCAAATGGAGATATAACATAAATCTGTACCAACTCGGCCGTACTAACATCCACACGGTGTAGCGACAAATGCAGATATAACATAAATCTGTACAACTCGACCGTACTAACATCCACACTGTGTAGCCACAAATGGAGATATAACATAAATCTGTACCAACTCGGCCGTACTAACATCCACACGGTGTAGCACAAATGCAGATTTACATAAATCTGTACCAACTCGACCGTACTAACATCCACACGGTGTAGCGACAAAGGGAGATATACCATAAATATGTACCAACTCGGCCGTACTAACATTCACACGGTGTAGCAACAAATGGAGATATAGCATAAATCTGTACCAACTCGGTCTTACTAACATCCACACGGTGTAGCGACAAAGGGAGATATACCATAAATCTGTACCAACTCGGCCGTACTAACATCCACACGGTGTAGCGACAAATGGAGATATAGCATAAATCTGTACCAACTCGGCCGTACTAACATCCACACGGTGTAGCGACAAATGCAGATATAGCATAAATCTGTACCAACTCGGCCGTACTAACATCCACACGGTGTAGCGATAAATGCAGATATAGCATAAATCTGTACCAACTCGGCCGTACTAACATCCACACGGTGTAGCGACAAATGCAGGTATAACATAAATCTGTACCAACCCGGCCGTACTAACATCCACACGGTGTAGTGACAACTGCAGATATAGCATAAATCTGTACCAACTCGGCCGTACTAACATCCACACGGTGTAGCGACAAATGGAGGTATAACATAAATCTGTACCATCTCGGCTGTACTAACATCCACACGTTGTAGCGACAAATGCAGATATACCATAAATCTGTACCAACTCGGCTGTACTAACATCCACACGGTGTAGCGACAAATGCAGATATAGCATAAATCTTTACAACTCGGCGTACTAATGAATTGAAAATTATTTTGTTGGATAACGATAGGAACTCAAACTTTGCATAACAATGAACAGTGTAGTGGTGCAATCTGATACAATATAAATTCCTGCGATACTCACCTGAATATGGCGTAGCGACGAAATGACCTGCTCCAATAAAGAACAACATCAGTCCATATGAATTAGCTATTGTCTCCTTACCGCACATGTCCGCAAGAACCACTTGCTGTAATGTTATAAATCCACCTGCAAAAATTCATGTCAACATACAATGTGATGATACAATCTACATCCGATAAGTCAATTAAGTCGAATTATGCGGTTATCTCGAAGTCGGATCAAAGTCCGTTTCAAACACTATCATTTTACATATAACTGGCTCCGTCAAAGTCAAACTTCGGTTATGTCGAACTATTTTGTTCGGTCCAACGGAATTCGACATAACGGATGTAGTCTTATATGCATTATATATATATTATATGTCCGAAATTTAGAGATCTTAGACAGGAATATTTAAAACATTATTACTATACATGGCCAACAACTATTAATAAATTCATTAATTTAATGTCACAAAAATCAAAAACCATTGGTAGAAATTTAGCAAAATACATATATTTTGCAAATGTATATAGAAACTAAAATTAGTATAAGAGGAGAGTATATTAACATCTTGCTCTTTTGTAAATCCATGTCGTTACATGTATACATGTACTTGCTACAGACATTGTATGACTGTGTAATGCAATAAAGGTATTGTTGTTGTTGTTGTTGTTGTTTTATATAAATGTAATACAATGTGATGATACAGTCTACATCCGTTATGTCAAAGTCGGTTATGTCGAATTATCCGGTTATCTCGAAGTCGGATCAAAGTCCCGTTTCAGACACTATCATTCTACATATAACTGGCTCCGTTTATATCGAATTTCGCTAAGTCAAACTTCGGATATGTCGAAGTATTTTGTTTTAACGGATGTAGTCTTATATGGATTCTATAAATGCTAATAAGTACAATAGCCATTACAAATATTAATGACCTTGACCTTTGATTGAAAGTTTATTATATGTCTTGTGTTCACGTCATTGACATCTTGGTGCGTCATTTTATTATATCTATGTTTATACTTGTTGTATACTAGAGGACAAAGAAAACGCACACTTCATATTATCTATATTATATATATTTTTTCACATGGGCCTATGGCTTACTGAATTTTGAAATAAAGTGTATATCTATATATAGCTGACAGAAATGCATGGTAAACATAATATATCATGATATAATGTCGCTTTAACCTTCTTAGCCGTGATTAAAATTTGTCAAAAGATTGTACCCATGCTATTTTTACCATTTTACCAAAACATTGTTGAATAAAATTATAATCGGATGTGTCCAGCAGATTCCTAGCTATCAAACTCATAGTCTTAGCCACGAAGATCATGCCTCTATCACACTTAGATTAGACGTTACTGGCGTTTTAATTTTATGTTGGCGGCCATTTTGTTTTTTGAAAATATTTCATGCAAAGACATCATATTTCAGCATGATTAAAACAAATATTCGTTTTAGCATGCCCAAGTACATTAGATAAAACTATTTACCAACTCTTCCTCAATAATTGTCCTTGTCTATGCATTGTAAATTATAATAACGAATCCTTCGATCACATACCAATAGCAACTCCATATAAGCATGTATATATGAGTTTAGTTGCAAACGTTGTGAGCAGAATTGACATCCCTGTTGACGTAGCGGCTAGAAGCAACATCATTTCCAACAAAACAAATCTACTGACTTTCGGATGGTCCCCAATCCAACCTATACAGATCCGGCTAATTGTGTTCGTGATTCCTGAAATAAATAACCTCAACTAAATATAGACTGAATTGTATTTACATCACTTAAGTCTGTTCTGTAAATGTGGCATAAATGTGCGTCTGTATCCGTTATGTCAAAGTCAGTCATGTCGAATTCTCCGGTTATCTCGAAGTCAGGTCAAAGTCCCGTTTCAGACACTATCAGTTTACATATAACTGGTTCCGTTTATATCGAATTTCGAATTTTTCGTTATATCAAATTTAATTTAATCCCTTCAGTATAAATATACAGTATTTCACACTCGTTATGTTAAAGTGCCACTTTGTCACCAAACAGTGCGACTTACCTAATCAAAGACGGACCGCCGTGCCTGTGCAAACAATCAATAAAGATTGTTGAATGAGTTTACCGTGACAGTATGTTCACACTTAGACAGGTACAAACCTATATTGCCAAGTTTGTGGTGTATCAAAATGTTCTTTAAAAATATTTATATTTATTTTGGTTTTGAACCCGAAACAATTTATCCAGACCCCAGGCGTCTCGTCTGTGTTTAAATCGGCTGTTATGTGGTCATTGTATCTTATAGACGGATCTGTAGTCCAGTGGTAACACGCTGGACTGGTAATCCAGGGATCACAGGTTCGATCCCCCGTCTGACCCTAATACAATTAACAGTCTTTCAGAGGGGACGTTAATCGAGGTCTCGTGACGGTGCTTTACACCGTGCACGTACAACAACCAGAGGAGACTCTGGAATGGGTCTCTGTCTGTATCATTGCACTATCCTCCAAAATCTAAAATTACTAATCTCTTCAGGACTGGTAATCCAGTGATCGCAGGTTCGATCCCCCATCTGGCCCTAATAAAATTAGCAGTCTTTCAGATGGGACTTTAAACCGAGGTCTCGTGTCCGTGCTTTACACCGTGCACGTAAACGAAGCAGAGGATACTCTGTCTGGAATGGGTCTCTGTCTGTATCACTGCACTATCCTCTAAAGATCTAAATGACTAATCTCTTCAGGAGGCGTCGCTCATATCGGCAACCGGTAGCGACGATAAATAAACGTAAAACACGCCAAGAGCCTGTGATGCTTAGAATCATGACCTTCACCAATCGAAGAGGATAACTCACGATGTTTGGGGAAGAGCATTCAATATGATAGTCAAGCATGAGTAGTACATTTACTCACATACGCTTGGAGTCTGGACAAATAGATTCGGGTTATAAACCAAAATACTTTGTTTTTGCTTTTTGTTGTTTCTAAGAACATTTGACATTATGCATACAATTGTTTGGGCCATTCCAAGTCTATGTACGGATAGTGACGGGTTGTCATTTTTAAACTTGCTTGGAGTGGCCTAAAAAGTGTATGTTTTTTACTTTTTTGGTTATGAATCAGAAACCATTTGTCCAGGCCCCCAACGGTGATATATTCAAGGCATGTAGTAGTACAATGACCTATTTCACGTCGATACCCTGCAGGCTTGGAAAAGCATATCTCTCAATCGGCGAGAGGACAAACACTACGCTTGGAGAAGTACATTTACCAATCGGCGAGAGGACATACACTACGCTTGGAGAAGTACATTTACCAATCGGCGAGAGGACAAACACTACGCTTGGAGAAGTACATTTACCAATCGGCGAGAGGACAAACACTACGCTTGGAGTTGTACATGTTTCTATATACGGGATAAACACGAGACGTGTTGTATGATATTTACCTATCGTCGATGTTAACCACGCGGCTTCGTACTTTGTCATGCCTGATTGCACAGCCTGGTCTGGAATAAAACTGAATGGAACGATTAGTGCTAGATTTATCACAAATCCTGAAAGCATATACATTGAAACTTTCAACTCGCTTAGAAGCTCAACATGGAAAATAGACTGGCAGTATTGTCGTATAGAATGACTATCAGGCAATGGGTTGATACTTTCGGATATAATTATTTCAATGTTTTGTGGATGTGCTATTGTGGCTATCCTAGTATTTGAAACCTTAGATATGTGCGTACAAGAAGTTAATTTCACTTCATCCATAGCAAGTACGTTAATTAGTGCAGTCCCATCTACAAATTTAATTTCGCCTGAATATGAACCAGTTCCAGTAATTGCTCTAATGCTACCATTACGGCACGTTTCACTAGATATGTCTAGGGCGGTATTAGACAGTCCATTTGCAAGTGTTGTGTTTCTGCGCGGGGCAGGTAGTAAAAATATTCCCAATATAGCACCATTCAAGACAATGCCTGCCTCCAGCAAAAGTGTTCCTCTCCATCCGTACTGCTGTATTAGGTAGTGTGCAATTTGATTGAAAGCAACTGTTCCGAGACCTGAAATGTAGTACAATGTTTGCATATTAGTATGTATACTAGAGGACATAGCAAACGCACCTTCGGGTATGTGTGTTTTTACATGAAAAACAATAACTATATAAATACATAGTTTTAAACATTTTGGAATATTTTAGTTGTTCAGTTTGTGTTTTGTAATAAAGCTGTGATATATCTTTGATGGAATCCTTCGTATTTCGTTTTCATGTAATAATAATCATATAATGTCGGTGTGCGTGTTCTATGTCCTCTAGTACATTAGTTGTTAATTATTACATAATGACATTAAGTACAAATGAAGATTCTATCACAAATAGGACCTGACCGAAAATAGGACGGTAGTCTATCTCTCTTCTTGTAATGTCAAACCCCTCGCGGGGTAGTGTAGGATAACATAGCCACATGTTTTCATACGACACCTGTACATACATATTGATTTCCTTATTTGGTATAGTATTATGATTTTAACTGTCTGGTATTACAGTTCACTGTATTTTGGGACTTTAACATAAATTTTGTTTTAATTTTTTTTATCATAATTATGTATAATGAAATTATTAACAATCAGGTGAAGTCCATATAGTATATAAATATATAAAGAAAATAATTATTATATGAAATCGAATGATGATGATCTAATCTATGATAGGATGAGGGTGGGGATGGACTAGATATGACATGGTTTTTGCACATATGAATGATTTCCATCAATATAGTACTGATTTCACCGATGAAAGACAATCGAAGACATGTTAACGGATTCTGTTGGCAAACCGCTTATAAACTATGCACAAAAAACCTATCTTAAACAGCCATTGAAGGGAATCGCAGAAAGTGGTTGTATAGCACAGGTGAACTGTATAATAACATAGATTGGGTGCTTAATGGGGGCGACCACTAACACGGGTTTCACTGTACCATTATTTACATATTGATACAGCTACAGTACTGCAGGTTTACTGTTGAACAGTGCTCTGATGTAATATTTCGCTTCACCAGACCATCACTCACTTCTTTTAATTATATACGGCAACGGTAGCGATGATAAATAAACGTAAGCCACACACACACGTGATTCTTATGCGATATGTTTTGTTGCAATATGTCTCTTATAATTCTATTCAGAATGGCTATGTACTTTCAATATGGTTGTTCACGTTTGTCCTTGAATTAGTTGTACGTGCACAGATGTGACTTAGCATAAAGATGAAAACTGTAAAAGTACGATTGCACTTACATTTTAATAGTTGTATCGGATTTCTATGTGAAGGATACGAACCCATCTGCATACTTACGTGACATATTTCACTACACCCCACATGTTATCACGCAGCTGATAGATGTCTGGTTTTTATATAATTCTAATTAAACTGTTTTTATTTTACAACGATTGCGAAGCTAGTTTTAACAACTTATATTAATCACTCTCATTGGCACGAATGAAAGCGTATATGTGGTCATTCGTGTGGGAGGAAACAGGAATACCCGGAGAAAACCCACCTGTCCGATCTGGCGACAACCGTACCATCTCACATACTGCCAGGTCCGAGTATCGAACCCGGGTTGCGTTGGTGAGAAGAGAGCGCGCTAACCACTGCGCTAATCGGACAGCCATTAGTTTCAGAGGGCTTATCAATCAACAACGTTTATTCAAATAAACAAATATTGTTTAAACTAACAATTTGAATTCAAGATTCAAGTTCATTTGGAATTATCAGCATTATAGTGCGATTGGCCATTTACACAAGCATAAACTATGGCAAAAGACATACACCAATACATCAATACATACATACACATTTTAAGAAACAGTGATATTATCTAGGGTATTTTCTTAGCAACATAGATTCCTTTATATATTTCGATATACTAATCAATTCCATTTTATTCTTAGATATATATTTCGATATACTAAGCAATTCCATTTTATTCTTAGATTTATATTTATATAATTATACTGAACAATTCCATTTTATTCTTAGATTTATATTTATGTAATTATACTAAGCAATTGCATTTTATACTTAGATTTATATTTATATAATTATACTGAACAATTCCATTTTATTCTTAGATTTATATTTATATAATTATACTGAACAATTCCATTTTATTCTTAGATTTATATTTATATAATTATACTAAGCAATTCCATTTTATTCTTAGATTTTTATATTTATATAATTATACTAAGCAATTGCATTTTATGCTTAGATTTATATTTATATAATTATACTGAACAATTCCATTTTATTCTTAGATTTATATTTATATAATTATACTGAACAATTCCATTTTATTCTTAGATATATATTTCGATATACTAAACAATTCCATTTTATTCTTAGATATATATTTCGATATACTAAGCAATTCCATTTTATTCTTAGATTTATATTTATATATTATCTAACAATTCCATTTTATTCTTAGATTTATATTTATATAATTATACTAAGCAATTCCATTTTATTCTTAGATTTTTATATTTATATAATTATACTAAGCAATTGCATTTTATACTTAGATTTATATTTATATAATTATACTGAACAATTCCATTTTATTCTTAGATTTATATTTATATAATTATACTGAACAATTCCATTTTATTCTTAGATTTGTATTTATATAATTATACTGAACAATTCCATTTTATTCTTAGATTTATATTATATAATTATACTAAGCAATTCCATTTTATTCTTAGATTTTTATATTTATATAATTATACTAAGCAATTCTTTATTCTTAGATTTTTATATTTATATAATTATACTAAGCAATCATTTTATCTTAGATTTATATTTATATAATTATACTGACAATTCCATTTTATTCTTAGATTTATATTTATATAAATACGAACAATCCATTTATTCTTAGATTTATATTTATATAATTATACTAAGCAATTCCATTTTATTCTTAGATTTTTATATTTATATAATTATACTAAGCAATTGCATTTTATACTTAGATTTATATTTATATAATTATACTGAACAATTCCATTTTATTCTTAGATTTATATTTATATAATTATACTGAACAATTCCATTTTATTCTTAGATTTATATTTATATAATTATACTGAACAATTCCATTTTATTCTTAGATTTGTATTTATATAATTATACTAAGCAATTCCATTTTATTCTTAGATTTATATTTATATAATTATACTAAGCAATTCAATTTTATTCTTAGATGACATGCTATTATTCAATTGCTGTACACAAGGCCATGATATGTTACCAATGGCATGATGAATTGATTAACTAATTTACGGTATTGTTCTTGAAACGGGGAACACAATAGTTCACTGTCTTTGTAATTGCAAAGAGCGATCTTGCTTGTTAATATCGAGACACCATATTTAGTGTTTGGTTAAAATGTCGCAGGCCCTCTGTATTCCAAACTGAATAGTTAATTACAGGTTTTATTATTTCATAGTACAATCCGGCTAAGGAGTTTCGGTGAATAGCTTCTAGTCTGTCCATTTTACCGTAGGTGAAATAATAGAACTAAGTAACGTGGTCATTCTTGCATGTAATGTAATTGTCTAAGCTGGAATTGCAGAACATATGTCTAAAATAAAGTACACGTTTAATCGCTTGTGATTTCAGATGGCGTCGAAATCGACCGATTTATGAACATACATGTAACGGAAATGTTGGTTACAGTTAGTTCCAGAAAGCTAATTGACATTGGGTATAGTAATAATTGTTACTTGCAACTGAGGAGTTTAACACCAGCAACTTATGATTACTCTACAATATGAGGTTAGCTGTGACCTGGAGAGAAATGTTGCTTGGTAAACTAACTGCCCGTCGCTTATACGACCGGTAGCGATTATAAATAATTGTTTTAAAAAAGTTAACATAAATATTATGTAAAATGTTACTAACATAACATGACAACACAGTCTGTGAAACATCTGATAAGATATTATCTTGACCGCCATCTTGTATGGCAAGTTTTATAAACAGCAAGTTCAGGATTGTCCTACTAATCGTGTATTACAAAGAATGTTACAGAAACTATTTTGAATTTATACAATTAAATGACGATGGAAATATATGGTTTAAATAGCACAAGGAGTATTCACAATCCATATCTGATGCATATTTTTGTGTATGCTATGAGAGTTCTGTCATGTATAGGAATGTACATTCCACTTTATTTGAGTTTGATTGTTTCGAAGCTCTTAACACTGATATATGAAACTATAATGACCTTGGTGATGTATATTTATCTGGTGACCTAAATTCTCGCACGAGCGACCAGCTAGATTACGTATTTGATCTACATTTAGACTGTTGTGTTGATCTTCCACAGCCTAGTGCGCATGCACTTAGCTTACCAGTGCACCGAAATCAAGATAAGTATGTGAACAATTTTGGGGGGAAATTATTAACACTTTGCAAAGAAAATCAACTCTGTATTGGTTGGATGAAGGAAAATGTACTTTCCATGCAACTTATAGAAATAGACCGGTTTCTAGCTTAGTTGATTATGTGATTACTAGTTACGAATGTTATAGCAGTATAAATGGTATGCATGTGTTTGATTTAACCGAATATTCGGACCACTGTCCTATTACTTTTACTATGAAATGCAACATAGATTTACCACAAGATAGTCGCATTGAATAAGTATTGTGTGTGTGTTGTGCGTGTGTGTGTTGTGTGTGTGTGTGTGTTGTATGTGTGTTATGTGTGTGTGTTGTGTGTATTGTGTTGTGTTGTGTTGTGTAGTGTAGTGTGTGTATTGTGTGTGTGTGCGCGCGCACGCGTGCGTGCGTGCGTGTATATATATGTCTTTGCCATAGTTTATATTTATGTAAATGGCCAGACAATGTATTGCTGATAATAACGTGCAACTATTTTTGAAAGTCTATGTTCACAGTTGTCCGATTAGCGCAGTGTTTATCCAATGGGTTAGTATGTGAGATGGTATGGTGGTCACCAGATCGGACAGGTGGGTTTTCTCCGAGTACTCGGGTTTCCTCCCACACGAATGACCACATATACGCTTTCATCCGCGCCAACGAGAGCGATTAATATAAGTTGTTAAAACTTGCTTCGCAATCGTCGTAAAATAAATAACGTTACAGTGGTCATTGATACTAGTAAACAGATTAAGTGATATGAATTTTTTGGGGAAATAATACAATAAATATGTTCATATTAAGCTTTTCAGCAAGCATACCAGTAGTATGGTCAGCTCTTTGAATGGTAAACAAACGGGCGCCATTTTGAATACGCTTTATAGTAACTCATTTGCATATAAGGTAATATAAAGTAGGTCAAGCGCGTGCGCGTATATTTTTAGTATATTGATGATATATCGCGCAATTACCGATCTCTTTACTTGTTGCGTATACGTCACCACTACCTAGCTCTTTACTTGTTGTGTATACGCGTCACTATATAGCCTATTGGTAATAGCTTTATAAATAGCGATCTCGTACCATTCTATAAATATAGACTACGAACCGATCCATAAATAACCAACGCTTCTATATAAATATAGTCCTATTAGAACGGTCTTAGTACTCAAGCGGCTTCAACGAATATACGGGTAAGTTCATTATATTATTCGAGCTAGGCGTACGTTTTTATCGAGTAAGAAATCCTAATTATACTCTATATACAAACTTAACCTATGTACGAAAATGAATAATATATATCTTACCTCGTTACGTATAATTCCATAAAAACGCGATATATTATTAATAATCCGTAATGTACGTTTTAGAGGGCCATGTCACTAGACACCTCATAGCCATAGCGTATATGAAACACGAATAAAGTACACGTATTTTATCGTATAGAGTGATTCAACGATTAATATAAATGTCCGATTAGGCATTGTTCCATGCCCGTCTTCAAGATACGGAGCACAGCTACAACCGCACGATACATCTCAGTTTAGGCACCTCACCCAACAACATCAGTACAGAAAATGAATTCGAAAACCGTTTGCACCAGTATTTACTACAAAATCCGTCATTAGTGTCATGGAAGGCCATAGAAATACGTAAACATAGAGAACACAGCATGGAACCATAAATCCTATCATTTCGTATGACGCACGTTAATTATCTGCTCAATATATCGGAATGGCTCCAATAATGAATCCAAGCGGTATGTCTGCTTGTATATATGTCAGTTGGTCCTAAATAATCTTATCCGGGAATGCGAGAAATATTTCTAGCCCAACTGACGCAGTTAATTATAAATAGCTCGAGTCATGATTCTAAACAAATCCAAGTAATTAATACGTTTACATATCGAGGTTGCTTTCACATGACAACTGAAGTGTTCCAAATTGGACAGGTCGTAAACAACTATACCTGACAAATTTCTCTGGGCTACAACATAACGGTTTATCTGATAAGCCCGGAGCGCGTACATAACTTAATCCTCGGCTAATTGGTCTTAATTGATACGGAGATATCCCAACGATGTTGAAGACAGGGCTTGCTTCTGAATCATCACAACTACGCTATCTCATAAAACAAGAACCGGCTGTGATGATTCATTAATGGACACTATTTTTAACACCCAAACAAGATTGTCTTTAAGACGTATCTACAAATAATTAAAATCGCTTTCGTTCGCTAAATGTATGCGTACTTGGCGTGGGCAATTCTTATAATCACTGCCTACCTGTCTCTCTGTCTCTCTGTCTCTCTGTATGTCTGTCTGTCTGTCTGTACGTCTGTCTGTCTGTCTGTCTGTCTGTCTGTCTGTCTGTCTGTCTGCCTGCCTGCCTGCCTGCCTGCCTGCCTGCCTGCCTGCCTGCCTGCCTGCCTGTATGTCTGTCCGTCCGTCCGCCCGTCCGTCCGTCTGTCTGTCTGTCTGTCTGTCTGTCTGTCTGTCTGTCTGTCCGTCCGTCTGTCTGTCCGAACCTTTTATTCTAAAAAATCATGCGCACCTTATCAATATATCTGATAAGAACTAAAAATGTCGTAGCTCCCATCTAATTTATACGCATATAGGATTAATTGCAACAGGAATAACAGTCGGAATGACTGGAAAATGCAATGTCAAAAATGAGAACGAAATATTTATTTCGCTATAAATCCCGACATTATACAGCAATATGTGTGTAGTTCATTAGTACACGTATATTTACCACCGTGAGGGTAACATAAGGCTGTCCGATTAACGCATTGGATAGCATTTCGTTAGTGTTGGACTAAGAGAATTAACTCGTAAACGTTCCTATCTGCAACATAAAAAGGGTTATTTCCCTTTACTGCATAGCTGTAATGACCGCATTTATGTCGTTATCTTAACAGTGTATAGCCCTTACTGTTCGTCTCTCCTATTGTATCGATGTTATTTAATTAGTTTATACAAATTTATTTTAGCTCGATCAGGAATGACAACATGTATACTTTCATTCCCACCAGTGAGAGTGATTCATATAAGTTGTTAAAGCTTCTTTTCCCAATTGGGTTTAAAGTCCCGTTTATGAAAATAAAAAAAATATTTAAACGTAACTATAAGTTAGTTCTAATATACGCGTATCGACGTCACGAGTCCGACGCTACCCTTCATTTTGATCTTTCGATATATCTATAATACTGATTATCTCCCTTTAATCGTAAATAAGTTTGAAGAAAAATAAACTTTCGAGGAAACTGTCCTTGGTCCGACCTCATACCGGAAGTAGTGATCCGAAAAACCGGAAATAACTATATAAATTCGTTATAAAAGCTTTATTATAGGTCTATCTATCCGGGGGTTTCGATAAAAGATTATACGTTCCGAGCCTACGATTTTCAAAATGGAGGATAAAAATGGCGGCAAAACACTATCTCGATTATTAATGGTCCATTCGAATCGGTGTGTGCCATTTCTGTCCGTACCTATGGCCGTGTTTGGTATCGTCGGAAAGATCTCGAAGAGACAATGACGAATCCTCGACTCAATTAATGGTCCGACCTCATACCGGAAGTAGTGATCCGAAAAACCGGAAGTACCGATATAAATTCTTTATATAAGCTTTATTATAGGTCCTATCTATCCGGGGGTTTCGATAAACGATGTCCGTACACACTCCCTCTACGCATTCTCGTTATACCGATTATATTTATTATCTTCATTTCGATCGTAAGATGTTGATATTATATAATTCGTATAGGTACCTAAATATCCTTACACTTTGGCATCCGATACTTAAGTCGCTGAGCGTTTCCGGAATATTGCGTCAGTCAGTCGTTGGCGTAACGAAATCATGTCCAGACACGTATAGACCTATCCTATAAATGACCTAAGGTACTATAAATAGAAAACTAGTTGGAACGGGCTATTTATATTCATCCGATCAGAACGTATTGCTATAAATAACAATGACATACGTTACTATAAATAGAAAACTAGTTAGATCCGGTATTGCTATTTTTATTTATCCGAGGAGAGCGTATTGCTATAAATAACAATTAACTACGTTACTATAAATAGAAAACTAGTTAGAACCGGTATTGCTATTTTTATTTACCCAATGACGTTATAAACGACCGATCAGAATCCATGATAGTGACATATACCGATAAAATGATTATATTACTACAATATATACACGCTATCTCACCATATTTACGTACATTACTACAAGATACACACACTATCTCACCATATATACATACATTACTACAATATATACGCGCTGACTCACCATATCTACATACATTCCTACAAGATATATCCACTATCTCACCATATCTACGTACATTAATACAAGATATACACACTATCTCACTATATATACGCACATTACTACAAGATATACACGATGTCTCACCAAATATACATACATTACTACAATATATACACACTATATCACCATATCTGCATATATTACAACAATATATATCCACTATCTCACCATATATACATACATTTCTACAAGATATACACACTATCTCACCATATATACATACATTGCTACTAAATATACGCATTATCTTACCATACCTACATACATTACTACAAGATATATCCACTATCTCACCATATCTACGTACATTACTACAAGATATACACACTATGGCACCATATCTACAAACATTGCTACAAGATCTACACACAATATCACCATATCTACATACATTCCTACAAGATATATACACTATCTCACCATATCTAAATACATTTCTACAAGATATACACGCTATCTCACCATATATACGCACATTACTACACGATATACACGCTGTCTCACCATATCTACATACATTCATACAAGATATATCCACTATCTCACCATATTTACATACAGTACTACAAGATATACACACTATCTCACTATATATATATATATACGCACATTACTACACGATATACACGCTGTCTCACCAAATATACAT
>CM026400.1:49088110-49106314 GCA_014843695.1 Archivesica marissinica
TACTATGGCCCAACGATAACGTGTTATTTACAAGCATTACTATAAATAGGTTTGGAATACTATGGCCCAACGATAACGTGTTATTTACAAGCATTACAATAAATATGTTTGGAATACTATGGCCCAACGATAACGTGTTATTTACAAGCATTACAATAAATAGGTTTGGAATACTATGGCCCAACGATAACGTGTTATTTACAAGCATTACAATAAATAGGTTTGGAATACTATGGCCCAACGATAACGTGTTATTTACAAGCATTACAAAAAAGGTTTGGAATACTATGGCCAACGATAACGTGTTATTTACAAGCATTACAATAAATAGGTTTGGAATACTATGGCCCAACGATAACGTGTTATTTACAAGCATTACAATAAATAGGTTTGGAATAAGCCAAATCAATACGTAGGGTGTAATAAACAATCCTGTGTGCCAAGTAATGCATACATAAGTAGTACATGCAGCTCTTTGTATGTTGTGTATACGTCATCACTTGTTGCTTATACGTCACCACCACCACTACAGAGCTCTTTGTATGTTGTGTATACGTCATCACTTGTTGCGTATACGTCACCACCACCACTACCGAGCTCTTTGCTTTTTTTGGTATACGCGTCACTATATAGCCTATTGGTAATAGCTTTATAAATAGCGATCTCGTACCATTCTATAAATATAGACTACGAACCGATCCATAAATAACCAACGCTTCTATATAAATATAGACCGATTAGAACGGTCTCAGTCCTCAAGCGGCTTCAACGAATATACGGGTAAGTTCATTATATTATTCGAGCTAGGCGTACGTTTTTATCGAGTAAGAAATCATAATTACAAACTTAACCTATGTACGAAAATGAATAATATATATCCTTACGTTAACTTCCATAAAAACGCGATAAATTATTAATAATCCGTAATGTACGTTTTAGAAGGGCATGTCACTAGACATAGCCATAGCGTATATGAAACACGTGGTGTTCCATGCCCTGTAACATAATTAACTGAATCCAAGCGGTATGAGGTTATATGTTTGTCAGGTGACCCTAAATAACCTTATCTAGAAATGCGAGAGAAATACACGGAGCACAGCTACAACCGTACGATACATCTCAGTTTAGCCACCTCACACCACACCATCACTACAGAAAATGAAGTCGAAACCGTTTGCAACAGTATTTACTACAACATACGTCATTAGTGTCATGGAATGCCATAGAAATGCATAAGCACGGAACCAAACACTGACGCACGTTAATTCTCTGCTCGGAATGCCTCCAATAATGAATCCAAACGGCATGAGGTTATATGTTTGCCAGTTGACCCTAAATAATCTTATCCGGGAATGCGAGAAATATTTATAAACATCACCAGACAGTAGGTACACACCATGAACACAGCATGGAACCAAACACTGACGAGAGCGTACATAACTTAATCCTCAGTTAATTGGTCTTAATTGATGAGATGTAGCTGATCCTATAGCCTCAATGAGAACGAAATATTTATTTCTGTCTGCTTATCAACTCGAAGGTATTTTCCATGCAACATTATTAGACTCGTTTCAAGTTTGATTTATTTGACATCTTGCCACGCGTACATTTGAATCGCAAAACCCACGCTGTATCTCAGCGGGAGGTCGATTTTGTTAAATGTCAAACACTCTTTTCGCTATCTAGCTAACATAAATTTGTAATTTCATCACCGGTTCAATAAAATAATCCAAGCGTTCATAAAATATTACGTTAGTGTGTGTGCGTGCGTGCGTGCGCGTGTGTGTGTCTGTGCGCGTGCGTGTGTGTGTATGTGTGTGCGTGCGTGCCTGCGTGCGCGTGTGTGTGTCTGTGCGCGTGCGTGTGTGTGTATGTGTGTGCGTGTGTGCGTGCGTGCGCGTGTGTGTGTATGTGCGCGTGCGTGTGTGTGTATGTGTGTGCGTGTGTGTGCGTGCGTGCGTGCGTGCGTGAGTGCGTGCGCGCGCGCGTGCGTGTGTGATAACAATGTAATATTTGGCAAGTTACTGATTCCCTCTATCAGGTTGTATGTTGTTTGCGGTTATTTTATATAATGTATATCTATTTACCTTACCACACGCCCGTCTGTCCGTCCGTCCGTCCGTACGTCCATGCACTATCCTCCATCTTAACCACTAGGCCACGGAGACGGTGTATGTATGTTTCAACACAAGCGGTTGAAACTATAAATGGATGCTTCAACACCTGAGTTTGAAACTATGAATGTATATTTCAAACCAAACTATCAATATAGCCTATACATACATATGCAACACAGAGTTATAACACGCGTCGGTTTATACGAATAGCAGACGTAATGCCAACGAGTCCGACGCTACCCTTCATTTTGATCTATCGATATATCTATAATACTGATTATCTCCCTTTAATCGTAACTGAGTTTGAAGAAAAATGAACTTTAGAGGAAACTGGCCTTGTTTGGTATCGTCGGAAAGATCTCGAAGAGACAATGACGAATCCGCGACTCAATTAATGGTCCGACCTCATACCGGAAGTAGTGATCCGAAAAACCGGAAATACCTATATAAATTCGTTATAAAAGCTTTATTATAGGTCTATCTATCCGGGGGTTTCGATAAACGATTATACGTTCCGAGCCTACGATTTTCAAAATGGAGGATAAAAATGGCGGCAAAACACTATCTCGATTATTAATGGTCCATTCGAATCGGTGTGTGCCATTTCTGTCCGTACCTATGGCCGTGTTTGGTATCGTCGGAAAGATCTCGAAGAGACAATGACGAATCCTCGACTCAATTAATGGTCCGACCTCATACCGGAAGTAGTGATCCGAAAAACCGGAAGTACCGATATAAATTCGTTATATAAGCTTTATTATAGGTCCTATCTATCCGGGGGTTTCGATAAACGATGTCCGTACACACTCCCTCTACGCATTCTCGTTATACCGATTATATTTATTATCTTCATTTCGATCGTAAGATGTTGATATTATATAATTCGTATAGGTACCTAAATATCCTTACACTTTGGCATCCGATACTTAAGTCGCTGAGCGTTTCCGGAATATTGCGTCAGTCAGTCGTTGGCGTAACGAAATCATGTCCAGACACGTATAGACCTATCCTATAAATGACCTAAGGTACTATAAATAGAAAACTAGTTGGAACGGGCTATTTATATTCATCCGATCAGAACGTATTGCTATAAATAACAATGACATACGTTACTATAAATAGAAAACTAGTTAGATCCGTTATTGCTATTTTTATTTATCCGAGGAGAGCGTATTGCTATAAATAACAATTAACTACGTTACTATAAATAGAAAACTAGTTAGAACCGGCATTGCTATTTTTATTTACCCAATGACGTTATAAACGACCGATCAGAATCCATGATAGTGACATATACCGATAAAATGATTATATTACTACAATATATACACACTATCTCACCATATTTACGTACATTACTACAAGATACACACACTATCTCACCATATATACATACATTACTACAAGATATACGCGCTGACTCACCATATCTAAATACATTCCTACAAGATATATCCACTATCTCACCATATCTACGTACATTAATACAAGATATACACACTATCTCACTATATATACGCACATTACTACAAGATATACACGCTGTTCTCACCAAATATACATACATTACTACAATATATACACACTATATCACCATATATGCATATATTACAACAATATATATCCACTATCTCACCATATATACATACATTTCTACAAGATATACACACTATCTCACCATATATACATACATTGCTACTAAATATACGCGCTATCTCACCAAATCTACATACATTACTACAATATATATCCACTCTCTCACCATATCTACGTACATTACTACAAGATATACACACTATGGCACCATATCTACAAACATTGCTACAAGATCTACACACAATATCACCATATCTACATACATTCCTACAAGATATATCCACTATCTCACCATATCTAAATACATTTCTACAAGATATACACGCTATCTCACCATATATACGCACATTACTACACGATATACACGCTGTCGCACCATATCTACATACATTCATACAAGATATATCCACTATCTCACCATATTTACATACAGTACTACAAGATATACACACTATCTCACTATATATATATATATACGCACATTACTACACGATATACACGCTGTCTCACCAAATATACATACACTACTACAATATATACACACTATATCACCATATCTGCATATATTACAACAATATATATCCACTAGCTCACCAAATATACATACATTTCTACAAGATATACACGCTATCTCACCATATATACATACATTGCTACTAAATATACACACTTTCTCACCATATCTACATACATTACTACAAGATATATCCACTATGGCTATGTCTAGTGACATGCCCTTCTAAAACGTACATTACGGATTATTAATAATTTATCGCGTTTTTATGGAAGTTAACGTAAGGATATATATTATTCATTTTCGTACATAGGTTAAGTTTGTAATTATGATTTCTTACTCGATAAAAACGTACGCCTAGCTCGAATAATATAATGAACTTACCCGTATATTCGTTGAAGCTCGTGAAGCTGCTTGAGGACTGAGACCGTTCTAATCGGTCTATATTTATATAGAAGCGTTGGTTATTTATGGATCGGTTCGTAGTCTATATTTATAGAATGGTACGAGATCGCTATTTATAAAGCTATTACCAATAGGCTATATAGTGACGCGTATACCAAAAAAAGCAAAGAGCTCTGTAGTTGAGCGCTACGTCATCAATAGTGACGTATATACCAAAAAAGCAAAGAGCTGCCCGTTACTAGATCGTCCGATACGCCTTCGTACACAGAGCTCGATAGTTGCGCGATACGTCATCAGGTGACTAACAATAAACGCGCACGCGCGTGATCTACGTTATATTACCTTATATGCAAATGAGTTACTATAAATAGAAAAAAGCAAAGAGACGCATGTACTATCATGCATGCAGCTTAACGTTGTGTTTTATTTGAAGAACAATATAAAGACTCGGGATAGGCGTTATATTTGGACAGCTTTGTACAACATTGTTTCAGATAGGGCCATTTTACTGATCGATGTGAAATCTGACATCCCACAGAGTAGAATTCCTGTACTTAAATATATATACTAGTACCCCCAAACGTGCCGAATCCCTGTGGTTTGACCTATATCACGTAAATAATGAATTTTTAAACCAATTACGATAATAATATCTTCAGAACCCAAGCTATGTCCAGTACAGGCTCTCAAGCGCTATTTAGCTTGTAGGGGTGATACAGAGGGTCCACTATTTATTAGTTCCACGATAGTGCCCATCACACTAGCTAAGTTCAGAGGAATATTCAACAACTTGTTGGATTTCAATAACATGTCCAGGTCACAATACAAACTTCACAGTTTCCGTATTGGCGCTTGTACTCAGGCCATTTTGTCCGGTATTCCGGAACATACAATTATGCAATTGGGGAGATGGAAATCTCAGGCATATAAAAGTTACATTAGGGTCCCTCATGTGTCCATGTCTAAGGATAACAGTTCATAATGGTATACCAAATATCTAAACTTGCTTACAGGCTCTGCCCAATTGGGACCCTATACCTTGCAAATCGGTTTACTCAATCCGTCTAGATTAATAATAGGTGTCTGTGGTTGAAATGTCTTAATCATCGGGGTGTGATTACGACAGTAACTAACCACTTGATAATTGATCGCAATGGGTAATTATTGGTGTACTATCCTGTCAATAATTTGTATTGTTTTAACAATTTGCTAGCAATCATCATTGTTAACTGATGGTCACAGTCATTGGTGTGTGATTCGTCATCATCAGTTATTTATCCATGTCCACATTACCTGTTTCCGCCATCTCTGCATACGCATATTGTATACTTGATTTGATTATTACACTTGTCATGTATTAGGCATCGGGGTGTGCCGACCTTCATTACATTGTTCGATTATTAAAACTAGTCAACGTGTGCCATTTAACCCACCATACATACATAGTATTAATGAGGGACATGCATCAGGATGTGTATGCTCCCATTTTCCCATTGGGTTGTCTCATATATTGTGTCATGTTTTCAATATGTGATTATGTATGTTTTCCATTGTGTCCTAAGGACCTAATGTGTCTATCGCATTGCTGCCATATTTATTATGTGCTATAATCTTGCCTAGTCAGCTACAGTTGACAAATTGTCAGATGTTTGTTCATTCTATGTGGTTGATTTGTCAAGTTCATTGGAAATGTTTCATTGTATATACTAGAACTGCTGTGGGTTGTTTGTTAATTGTCACTTAGATGTCCAGTTGTTATAACATCTGATCATTGAACATTGGAGTAACTATAACTTGTTACCTGTGCAACATTACCATTGTATTCAGCATAACTGGTTACCAATTACTCATTTCACTATGTATAGTGTTTACTTTTTGTTTTCATGTGGTTTTATATTTGTTTCCTGGTCTCTTTCGGTTGGACTGGGTGTTTGGACTCTCTCTCTCTCTATATATATATATATACGTTTTTTCTGTTATTTTGATCTTATTTTATGATTACAACGTCTGGCATGGGTTACATGTCAGATATAGTCAATTCCACCATACCAAATGACGTTTGTGGAATTATAAAAATGCAGATTTTTATTAAACTTAATGAGCTAATGTATGCAATTTCGTATACTCCGCGCCACGAGGGAGAGAGGCAGCGTGGAATTTAAATGCCTTGCATAAGGGTACACTCCTAACTGATCCAGCGGTGCTTGGCGTGGAATTTAAATGCCTTGCATAAGGGCACAATCATAACTGCTCCAGCGGTGCTTGAACTCCGGGTAGTTCGCACCTGAAGCGAATGCGCTACTACTGCGCTATTACGACTTGTATGCTGTTTGCAAAAGCGACTCAACTGTTGTGATTGACAGGTTAAGAGTTAAACCAATTGTTTGTATTAGGTAGACTCAAGGACGAAACTAAAGAATTACGATTTACCTTTGTGTGGTAGAACTTGGGAGTCCATTCAACATTTCGTTTGAGGTCACTTTGAGGGTTGTGAAATTTCTCGTCAAATATTCTTCCAACTCAGAAACGACTTTGCCCCTTGAGACTGGTGCATCTCTTCCACGTGCAGACGACATAGTGCCATCAATATATGAGCTGAAAACGTGTGTCTATTCTTGCTGTGACATATTTGCCTCGAGTGACCAAATTGTGTAATCTGCGCTTGAATAGGTACACAGATAAGAAATCACGAAAAATGCGTGCGATAAACATGAATAGAAAGCATAGACCAATCAATGCTGTAGACATGTTGCACAAAGGCAAGAAATAAATTCGGACTGGAGTAGTGTAACAATTGGAAACGTGAATAATTTTATTTAGATTTTGGAATGCAATGCATTGATACAGACATAGACCCATACCAGAGTCTCCTCTGGGTCATATACGTGCACGGTGTAAAGCACCGACTCGAGACCTCGGTTTAATGTCCACTCTGAAAGACTATGATATGGGTCATTTTGGTATGGAATAGGGATGGATCGAACCTGCGATCGTTGGATGACAAGTCCAGCGTATTATCTACTAGGCATCTGGTCGACTACAAGGTCTAGGGGTCAGATTAAGGCCTATTGATACTTTATATGCCATACATTGCTATAGAGAACAATGGGGGTAACTACTTAAGTACATAATGTTTAGGACGCCCATTCCTTAGTTCGAGCCCCGCTCAGACCGTGTCTCATTATATGAAAAAGTTGGCAGTTTCTTACGGAGGTTGGTGTACCAAGTATTGGTTAACCGCTTGAGCAGTCCATGAAAGGTACCGTTAGGTGAACTTCCCGTCGCTCAAATGGGCAACTGGTAGCGACGTTAAATAAACGTAAATATGCAATGTAGTACAGTGGTTAACATGTTAGATTGGTAATACTGGGATTGCAGGTTCGATCCCCCACCTGACCCTAATAAAATTAAGTCTTTCAGATGGGACTTTATCTTTCTGTAATGTCATATCCCTCGCTGGGTGTAGACATGTGTAAACTTTATACCGAGGTCTCGTGTCGGTGCTTTACACCGTGCACGTAAAAGAACAAGAGGATACTCTGGAATAGTTCTCTGTCTGTATCATGCATTATACTCCAAATATCTAAAAAAATGACTAATCTCTTCAGGAGGCGTCGCTCATATTGGCAACCAGTAGTGCCGTTTGTTGACATACCAAAATAATGTAAATAGGGTCAACATCAATGTGTAATACAATGCATGTTTACTGATTAGCACGATTTGTGGAACAGATTTATCGTTATATCTCACATTTGTGACTCTAAATGACAGTATCAAGAGCTTGTATAAACGCCAATAATAATCAATCTTCAATTCAGGAGCGTGGCTGACCGATGTATGAAATCCTACTTTCACTTTTGAGAGTTTGTATACCTCAAAAACACTGCTGAATAATTGAACATTAGTATTCGTATTCTTTCGTAAGGATTTGTAATAGCAATGTTATGTATGCGTGAAAAATGCATGTTGGGCCTTTTTGCGATGTAATGTCGCTTTAAAACATTGCCGATCTGAAATCCAAGATGAATATACAATGGCGGTCATCTTAAAAATTAATATGCTTCAATAAAGGACTAGGAACTCATCAGCAATGACACGCCACGTGGAAGTCATGATAGCGCAGTGGATGCGCGTTTGCTTCAGGTCCGGAGTTCGAGCCCCGCTGGAGCCGTTACGATTATGCCCTTAGGCAAGGCATTTAAATCCCATGTTGCCTCTTCTCTCTCCATCGTGGTGATGGATTACATCAGGAATGAGGTCTCAAGAGTGATTAATATAAGTTTAAGAACTTGTTTCGCAATCGAGCTAAAATAAATGTGTATAAACTATTGACACGCCATTCGTCTTGTGTTGTTGGACAGGATAGTTGTATGCTGGGCAAAACATAGTTCAAATAATTGTAGCAGACGACAATTCGTTAATGTGTTGTTCTTATTTGCAACCGAAATCTTTGGAAATATGTCGTGCATTTTCATTAGGATTTGTGGAAGTCGTGATAGCTCCGTCGTCGAGTGGTTACGGTCGCTGACTTAAAATCACTGCTACTGTAGTTTCGATTCTCACCCCTTTACTTTCGACTCGTAGATCTAAGCATCAGACATGGATCCGTGTCCACCAATATCCATCCACAGAAACGTATGGTCAGCATCCAGTAAAGCATGAAGCACAGCATCAGACATGGACCCACCAATATCCATCCACAGAAACGTATGGTCAGCATCCAGTAAAGCACAGCATCAGACATGGACCCACCAATATCCATCCACAGAAACGTATGGTCAGCATCCAGTAAAGCATGAAGCACAGCATCAGACATGGACCCACCAATATCCATCCACAGAAACGTATGGTCAGCATCCAGTAAAGCACAGCATCAGACATGGACCCACCAATATCCATCCACAGAAACGTATGGTCAGCATCCAGTAAAGCACAGCATCAGACATGGACCCACCAATATCCATCCACAGAAACGTATGGTCGGCATCCAGTAAAGCATGAAGCACAGCATCAGACATGGACCCACCAATATCCATCCACAGAAACGTATGGTCAGCATCCAGTAAAGCATGAAGCACAGCATCAGACATGGACCCACCAATATCCATCCACAGAAACGTATGGTCAGCATCCAGTAAAGCATGAAGCACAGCATCAGACATGGACCCACCAATATCCATCCACAGAAACGTATGGTCAGCATCCAGTAAAGCACAGCATCAGACATGGACCCACCAATATCCATCCACAGAAACGTATGGTCAGCATCCAGTAAAGCATGAAGCACAGCATCAGACATGGACCCACCAATATCCATCCACAGAAACGTATGGTCAGCATCCAGTAAAGCACAGCATCAGACATGGACCCACCAATATCCATCCATAGAAACGTATGGCCAGCATCCAGTAAAGCATGAAGCACAGCATCAGACATGGACCCACCAATATCCATCCACAGAAACGTATGGTCAGCATCCAGTAAAGCATGAAGCACAGCATCAGACATGGACCCACCAATATCCATCCACAGAAACGTATGGTCAGCATCCAGTAAAGCACAGCATCAGACATGGACCCACCAATATCCATCCACAGAAACGTATGGTCAGCATCCAGTAAAGCATGAAGCACAGCATCAGACATGGACCCACCAATATCCATCCACAGAAACGTATGGTCAGCATCCAGTAAAGCATGAAGCACAGCATCAGACATGGACCCACCAATATCCATCCACAGAAACGTATGGTCAGCATCCAGTAAAGCACAGCATCAGACATGGACCCACCAATATCCATCCATAGAAACGTATGGTCAGCATCCAGTAAAGCATGAAGCACAGCATCAGACATGGACCCACCAATATCCATCCACAGAAACGTATGGTCAGCATCCAGTAAAGCATGAAGCACAGCATCAGACATGGACCCACCAATATCCATCCACAGAAACGTATGGTCAGCATCCAGTAAAGCATGAAGCACAGCATCAGACATGGACCCACCAATATCCATCCACAGAAACGTATGGTCAGCATCCAGTAAAGCATGAAGCACAGCATCAGACATGGACCCACCAATATCCATCCACAGAAACGTATGGTCAGCATCCAGTAAAGCATGAAGCACAGCATCAGACATGGACCCACCAATATCCATCCACAGAAACGTATGGTCAGCATCCAGTAAAGCATGAAGCACAGCATCAGACATGGACCCACCAATATCCATCCACAGAAACGTATGGCCAGCATCCAGTAAAGCATGAAGCACAGCATCAGACATGGACCCACCAATATCCATCCACAGAAACGTATGGTCAGCATCCAGTAAAGCATGAAGCACAGCATCAGACATGGACCCACCAATATCCATCCACAGAAACGTATGGTCAGCATCCAGTAAAGCATGAAGCACAGCATCAGACATGGACCCACCAATATCCATCCACAGAAACGTATGGTCAGCATCCAGTAAAGCATGAAGCACAGCATCAGACATGGACCCACCAATATCCATCCACAGAAACGTATGGTCAGCATCCAGTAAAGCATGAAGCACAGCATCAGACATGGACCCACCAATATCCATCCACAGAAACGTATGGTCAGCATCCAGTAAAGCATGAAGCACAGCATCAGACATGGACCCACAAATATCCATCCACAGAAACGTATGGCCAGCATCCAGTAAAACATGAAGCACAGCATCAGACATGGACCCACCAATATCCATCCACAGAAACGTATGGCCAGCATCCAGTAAAGCATGAAGCACAGCATCAGACATGGACCCACCAATATCCATCCACAGAAACGTATGGTCAGCATCCAGTAAAGCATGAAGCACAGCATCAGACATGGACCCACCAATATCCATCCACAGAAACGTATGGCCAGCATCCAGTAAAGCATGAAGCACAGCATCAGACATGGACCCACCAATATCCATCCACAGAAACGTATGGCCAGCATCCAGTAAAACATGAAGCACAGCATCAGACATGGACCCACCAATATCCATCCACAGAAACGTATGGTCAGCATCCAGTAAAGCATGAAGCACAGCATCAGACATGGACCCACCAATATCCATCCACAGAAACGTATGGCCAGCATCCAGTAAAGCATGAAGCACAGCATCAGACATGGACCCACCAATATCCATCCACAGAAACGTATGGCCAGCATCCAGTAAAACATGAAGCACAGCATCAGACATGGACCCACCAATATCCATCCACAGAAACGTATGGCCAGCATCCAGTAAAGCATGAAGCACAGCATCAGACATGGACCCACCAACTGAGCAGATAACCTCATACTTATGATACAAGGAGCTAGTATTCGGTGGAAAATCTGGGTGACACTGGTTAGGCAGCGAAAACAAATGTATAAAAACCTCTTAAAACAATTGAGACAATCAATTTATATATGGATATGACGTAGCATATATGTTCTCCAAAACAATTACAAACGTTTTTTTTTTGGTTTAAAGCGACATTACATTGCAAAAAGCAAATAAAATGGATGTTTTCTCGTATAAATGCTATGGTACTACGCATTCTTCCGAATACACTTGAACACTAACATTGAATCAATAAAGTGTTTTTGTGGTCTACAAACTTGTGAAAGTAGGATTTCATATAACGGTCATCGACACTCCTGAAATGACACTGGAGTCAATACTAAGCGCGCGATACTTTCATTTAGAGATAATTTAACTAAGCTTAGTCTACAAATAAATATGCATAGGCACAAATGTGAGATATAACGGTAAATATGTACGATAAATTGCATTATTCAGGATACATGCATTGTATTACGCATGAATGTCGACCCTATTTACATTATTTTGTTATGTTTACGACGCTTGTTTATTTGTTGAAATACTCAGTTTTTGAGGCAAACATTGGGAAAAAATTATACCATTAATTATAATAAAACATTACATTCTGCAGACATTTGCGTTTTCACCGATGTAGTGTCGCTTTAATTTTATTGCAAAACATAAATAATATATATCATACAACATACATACATAATACAAAGGATCAAGTACCGTAGGAAGCTAAATATAGCTTTTATAAAAACTCTTACTGTAAGCACAGGGATTCGGCACATTTGGGGGTACTAGTATATATATTTAAGTACAGGGATTCTACTCTGTGGGAAGTCAGATTTCGCATCGATCAGTAAAATGGCCCTATCTGAAACAATTTTGTACACATCTGTCCAAATATAACGCCTATTATTGTTCTTCAAATAAAACACAACTTTAAGCTACATGCATGTATACTTTGCAAACAATTGCCACAGACATTGGCCATAGCAGGTCACATTTCCATACTAGGAAACGGGTTCTGTCAGCAACAAAAAAATATCTGCGACGGGAGAACTTTAACAGTGAATAACATTATCAATAAAATGTGTTTCCACTAACGTGTAGGTTTATTCGGCAAAAATGTACGTCAAAAAGAGATTTCGTTGAATTTTTCAATTTGTTTTGAACATTTCTCAAGCAGCGCATTTCGCGTTGAAGTGAGCGTTCTGATTGAGAAATTCCCGTAAAAAAAGACAAAAAATCGTGCAGGCTTACGTCCGGAATTGCATGGTTTTGAAAAATCCAGAACGCCGTACTGTGTTCCGACCTTGCGATTGCCACAAGCGGGTCTACGTGCAGCGGTACACGGTTCTACGAAACTGTAGCATAAATGACAATATGAGAGATTTCTTACGAAATGTTTGGTTAGTCCTGAAAAGGACTGTTGGAAAGCCAGAAAGGATACTGGCAGCTGTCTATCTCATTGACGGATGTCTTCTGGGCCAAATCCCTCAAACTCGTTGTCGCTATCTTCGTCGTCGAACAGTCGTTGCACTTCTGCGTCGGTAAGTCCAGTTGGTGTCGCTTCATAATAGCAGTCGTTTACATCCGATTCCTCGTCACTGGCGTCATCAGTCGGTGGGCGTAGCTGTACATGATCTTCCCAGAGGACATCATCGTCGGTTCCGTCGAGAGCATTCGAAATACAGCATGTCTTGAAGGCGTGAATAATGATGTTCGGGTCTATGTCTGTCCATGCATCCAATATCCATTGGCAGATATCCACTAACTCAGGCTTTCGCATATGACCAGCCGGTGTATATGTGTGGAGTCCCTCGCTGTACCACGTGTTCCAACGCCGCTGCAAGAGGACTTTCATGGGTTTGTTGATGGAGACGTCCAAATGTTGCAAACTACTTGTCATGCCGCCGGGGATGATGACTGGTGATGTCCGCAGTTCAGACTTCATTATGTTCAGGGCCGCCTTCGTTTTGTGACACCGAAATGCGTCCAGTACCAGTAGACCCTTCTTCGTTAATCCCTCTGGTCGATTCCCCCAGACTGTATGAAGCCAATCTTTAGTAATGGCATCATCGAACCAGCCCTTCTGTTGGCAACGTATGTGCATACCTTTTGGCCAGGTAGTTCCCTTCGGCAGTGTCTTTCTCTTGAAAATGACATATGGAGGTAGTTTGTTACCGTCAGCAGTACATGCAAGCATGACGGTGAAACGGTTTTTTCGTTCCCGGTTGTGTTGATGTGTACAGTTTTGGCTCCTTTCATGTTGACTGTTGTTTGATATGGAAGGTCAAATGTTAATGGCGTCTGGTCTGCGTTCCTAATTTGCAATAAGTCGTAGGAGTTCTGGCGTTGCTTGATGATGAATCGTTGAAAGTCGAATAATTTGGCATCAAAGTCGTCTGGAAGTTTCTGGGCTATGTGTGTACGTCGGCGGATGGATGACTCACAAATGCAATATGGGTTTGATCCTCGGACTGAGAAGGATTATGAACTGTAGTCGATCATTTTACATAAATCATGGTCTATTACAGTATGAATCGTGCTCGTCGTTGTCGTTATTGTAGTAAAAAATGTCACATTGAAAAAATAATAAATGCAACAATATGAAATCCTTATTTACGCCCTGCAATGGTATGGTTCATGTATACCTGCCCTTATTTACGCCCTGCAATGTCATTGGTGCATGTACACCTGCTCTTATTTACGCCCTGCAATGGTACGGTGCATGTATACCTGCTCTTATTTACGCCCTGCAATGGCATGGTGCATGTATACCTGCTCTTATCTACGCCCTGCAATGGTATGGTGCATGTATATTTGCTCTTATTTACGCCCTGCAATGGCATGGTGCATGTATACCTGCTCTTATTTACGCCCTGCAATAGTATGGTGCATGTATACCTGCTCTTATTTACCCCCTGCAATGGTATGGTGCATGTATATCTGCTCTTATTTACGCCCTGCAATGGCATGGTGCATGTATACCTGGATGCACACCACTGAATATTACTCCTTCTTCGCGCTATAGTAAATCGATCAACTTTCACAGTCAAATCCTCAGTTCCAAACAAGAATCGACATTTACCGCATGCAGTTCTGTAAACTCCAGGGCTGCTGCTTGCTGTTAGACACAAGTAAGCCATGGCATCACCATCACAGTTTTTCACAATTTTCAAATGTAAACAAACACCGGTTAAAAATGGAGCGCGTAGGAATCCTAGCTGTCATGTAGGGCTGTTTACTCATCAATGCGCTGGAGCAAGTAATTCTGAAATAAATGCACAAAAAGTCTTCTTTAAATGAGCACAAATGCCACAGATGCACCACAATCACAGTAAGAAATGCAAACAGTCTCTGGTTCTACAGTAAAACATCATCAAATTATGGTCTGCTTGATTGTAAAAACTACTTTTTAGGCTACAACGACCCGGAATCAATTCCCCAGTGGGGTCACACGAAGAGTAAAGTGGAAATCGAAAGTTGGAGAAATTTACGAATATTCGAATATTCGTTCGGAAGATCATCCGAATATTCGAATATCACAATCACCATTCGTTGCCATCCCTAATAATAATACATCATGGACATATAATAATACATGTACAGATAATACATGTACAGATAATACATGTACAGATAATACATGTACAGATAATACATGTACAGATAATAATACATGTACAGATAATACATGTACAGATAATACATGTACAGATAATACATGTACAGATAATAATACATGTACAGATAATACATGTACAGATAATACATGTACAGAAATAATACATGTACAGAAATAATACATGGACAGATAATACATGTACAGATACATGTACAGAAATAATACATGTACAGATAATACATGTACAGATAATACATGTACAGATAATACATGTACAGATAATACATGTACAGATAATAATACATGTACAGAAATAATACATGCACAGATAATACATGTACAGAAATAATACATGTACATATAATACATGTACAGATAATACATGTACAGATAATACATGTACAGATAATACATGCACAGATAATAATACATGCACAGATAATAATACATGCACAATAATACATGTACAGATAATAATACATATACAGATAATAATACATGCACAGATAATAATACATGTACAGATAATACATGTACAGATAATACATGTACAGAAAACAAAATAAACAACAATAATACATGTACAGATAATAATACATGTACAGATAATAATACATGTACAGATAATACATGTACAGATAATAATACATGTACAGATAATACATGTACATATAATACAACAAAAACAACAAAAAAACAACAAAAACAACAAAAACAACAAAAACAACAAAAAAACAACAAAAACAACAAAAACAACAAAAACAACAAAAAAACAACAAAAACAACAAAAACAACAAAAACAACAAAAAAACAACAAAAACAACAAAAACAACAAAAACAACAAAAAAACAACAAAAACAACAAAAACAACAAAAACAACAAAAAAACAACAAAAAAACACACAAAAACCACAAAAACACACAAAATAATACATGCACAGATAAACACACAATAATACATGTACAGATAATAATACATGCACAATAATACATGTACAGATAATACATGTACATATAATACATGTACAGATAATACATGTACAGATATACATGTACAGATAATACATGTACAGATAATACATGTACAGATAATATACATGCACAGATAAACACACAATAATACATGTACAGATAATAATACATGTACAGATAATACATGTACAGATAAAAATACATGTACATATAATACATATACAGATAATAATACATGCACAGAAAAAACACACAAAAAAACACACAAAAAAACAACAAAATAATACAAATACAATAATAATACATGCACAGAAATAATACATGTACAGATAATACATGTACAGATAATACATGTACAGATAATACATGTACAGATAATAATACATGTACAGATAATAATACATGTACAGATAATAATACATGACAAAAACAGACAGATAATAATACATGTACATATAAAAACAACAATAATACATGTACAGATAATACATGTACAGATAATACATGCACAGATAATACATGTACAGATAGTACATGTACGGATAATAATACATGCACATATAATACATGTACAGATAATACATGCCCAGATAATACATATACAGATAATAATACATGTACAGATAATACATATACAGATAATAATATATGTACAGATAATAATACATGCACAGATAATAATACATGTACAGATAATACATGTACAGATAATACATGTACAGATAATACATGCCCATATAATACATGTACAGATAATAATACATGTACAGATAATAATACATGCCCAGATAATACATGCACAGATAATACATGTACAGATAATAATACATGTACAGATACATGTACAGATAATAATACATGTACATATAATACATGTACAGATAATACATGTACAGATAATACATGTACAGATAATACATGTACAGATAATAATACATGCCCAGATAATACATGCACAGATAATACATGTACAGATAATAATACATGTACAGATAATACATGTACAGATAAAAATACATGTACATATAATACATGTACAGATAATAATACATGCACAGATAATAATACATGCACAGATAATAATACATGTACAGATAATAATACATATACAGATAATAATACATGCACAGATAATAATACATGTACAGATAATACATGTACAGATAATACATGTACAGATAATACATGTACAGATAATAATACATCTACAGATAATAATACATGTACAGATAATAATACATGTACAGATAATACATGTACAGATAATAATACATGTACAGATAATAATACATGTACATATAATAATACATGTACAGATAATACATGTACAGATAATACATGTACATATAATACATGCACAGATAATACATGTACAGATAGTACATGTACAGATAATACATGTACAGATAATACATGTACAGATAATAATACATGTACAGATAATAATACAGATAATAATACATGTACATATAATACATGCACAGATAATACATGTACAGATAATAATACATGTACAGATAATACATGTACAGATAATACATGTACAGATAATACATGTACAGATAATAATACATGAACATATAATAATACATGTACAGATAATAATACATGTACAGATAATAATACAGATAATA
>CM026400.1:49107314-49137993 GCA_014843695.1 Archivesica marissinica
ATAGTGTGTAGATCTGGTAGTAATGAATGTAAATATGGTGAGCTAGTGTGTAAATTTAGTAGCAATGTATGTATATATGGTGAGATAGTGTGTATATCTTGTAGAAATGTATGTAGATATGGTGAGATAGTGGATATATATTGTTGTGATATATGTAGATATGGTGATATAACGTGTATATATTGTAGTAATGTATTTAGATATGGTGAGACAGCGTGTATATCTTGTAGTAATGTACGTATATTTGGTGAGATAGTGCTTATATCTTGTAGTAATGTACTTAGATATGATGAGATAGTGCGTATATCTTGCAATAATGAATGTAGATATGATGCGATAGTGCGTTTATCTTGTAGAAATGTATGCAGATATGGTGAGACAGCGTGTAGTTATTGTAGTAATATATGTAAATATGGTGAGATAGTGGATATATCTTGTAGGAATGTATGTAGATATGGTGATATAGTTTGTAGAGCTTGTAGTAATGAATGTAGATATGGTGAGATAGTGTGTAAAGTTAGTATCAATGTATGTATATATGGTGAGATAGTGGATATATCTTGTAGGAATGTATGTAGATATGGTGATATAGCGTGTAGATCTTGTATTAATGCATGTAAATATGGTGAGATAGTGGATATATTTTGTAGGAATGTACGTAGATATGGTGATATGGTGTGTAGATCTTGTAGTAATGAATGTATATATGGTGAACTAGTATGTAGATCTTGTAGTAATGAATGTATATATGATGAAATAGTGTGTAGATCTTGTAGTAATGTACGTATATTTGGTGAGATAGTGCGTATATCTTGTAGTAATGTATGTAGATATGGTGAGATAGTGTGTATATCTTGTAGGAATGTATGTAGATATGGTGATATAGTGTGTAGATCTTGTAGCAATGTTTGTAGATATGGTGATATAGTGTGTATTTATTGTAGTAATGTATGTAGATATGGTGAGACAGCGTGTATATCTTGTAGTAATGTGCGTATATATGGTGATATGGCGTGTATATCTTGTAGTAATGTATGTAGATATGGTGAGATAGTGGATATATCTTGTAGGAATGTATGTAGATATGGTGATATAGTGTGTAGATCTTGTAGCAATGTTTGTAGATATGGTGATATAGTGTGTATATCTTGTAGTAATGTATGTATATATAGTGAGATAGTGGATATATCTTGTAGTAATGAATGTAGATATGGTGAGATAGTGTGTATATTTTGTAGTAATGTATGTATATATGGTGAGATAGTGTGTATATCTTGTAGTAATGTATGTAGATATGGTGAGATAGTGTGTATTTATTGTTGTAATGTATGTAGATATGGTGATATAGTGTGTATTTAGTGTAGTAATGTATGTATATATGGTGAGATAGTGTGTATATCTTGTAGTAATGTATGTATATTATGGTGATATAGTGTGTATATCTTGTAGTAATGTATGTAGATATGGTGAGATAGTGTGTATATCTTGTAGCAATGTACGTAGATATGGTGAGATAGTGTGTATATCTTGTAGAAATGTATGTAGATATGGTGAGATAGTGTGAAGTTATTGTAGTAATGTATGTAGATATGGTGAGATAGTGTATATATCTTGTAGTAATGTATGTATATATGGTGAGACAGCGTGTATATCTTGTAGTAATGTACGTATATATGGTGAGATAGTGCGTATATATTGTAGTAATGTATTTAGATATGATGAGATAGTGCGTATATCTTGCAGTAATGTATGTAGATATGGTGAGATAGCGTGTAGATCTTGTAGTAATGTATGTAGATATGGTGAGATAGTGTGTATATCTTGTAGTAATGTATGTAGATATGGTGAGATAGTGGATATATCTTGTAGTAATGTATGTAGATATGGTGATATAGTTTGTAGATTTTGTAGTAATGTATGTATATATGGTGAGATAGTGGATATATTTTGTAGTAATGTATGTAGATATGGTGATATAGTGTGTATATCTTGTAGTAATGTATGTAGATATGGTGAGATAGCGTGTATATCTTGTAGTAATGTGTGTATATATGGTGAGATAGTGTGTATATCTTGTAGTAATGTACGTATATATGGTGATATAGTGTGTATATCTTGTAGTAATGTATGTATATATGGTGAGATAGTGTGTATATCTTGTAGTAATGTATGTAGATATGGTGATATAGTGTGTAGATCTTGTAGTAATGTATGTAGATATGGTGAGATAGTGTGTATATATTGTAGTAATGTATGTAGATATGGTGAGATAGTGTGTATATCTTGTAGTAATGTATGTAGATATGGTGAGATAGCGCGTATATCTTGTAGTAATGTATGTAGATATGGTGAGATAGTGGATATATCTTGTAGGAATGTATGTAGATATGGTGATATAGTGTGTATATCTTGTAGCAATGTGCGTAGATATGGTGATATAGTGTGTATATCTTGTAGTAATGTGCGTATATATAGTGAGATAGTGGATACATCTTGTAGGAATGTACGTAGATATGGTGATATAGTGTGTATATCTTGTAGTAATGTATGTAAATATGGTGAGATAGTGGATATATCTTGTAGTAATGTATGTAGATATGGTGAGATAGTGTGAATTATTGTAGTAATGTATGTAGATATGGTGAGATAGTGTGTATTTAGTGTAGAAATGTATGTATATATGGTGAGATAGTGTATATATCTTGTAGTAATGTATGTATATATGGTGATATAGTGTGTATATATTGTAGTAATGTATGTATATATGGTGAGATAGTGTGTATATTTAGTAGTAATGTATGTATATATGGTGAGATAGTGTGTATATCTTGTAGTAATGTATGTAGATATGGTGAGATAGTGTGTATATTTGTAGTAATGTACGTAGATATGGTGAGATAGTGTGAATATCTTGTAGGAATGTACGTAGATATGGTGAGACAGCGCGTATATCTTGTAGAAATGTATTTAGATATGGTGAGACAGTGTGAAGTTATTGTAGTACTGTATGTAAATATGGTGAGATAGTGGATATATCTTGTATGAATGTATGTAGATATGGTGAGACAGCGTGTATATCGTGTAGTAATGTGCGTATATATGGTGAGATAGCGTGTATATCTTGTAGAAATGTATTTAGATATGGTGAGATAGTGGATATATCTTGTAGGAATGTATGTAGATATGGTGATATTGTGTGTAGATCTTGTAGCAATGTTTGTAGATATGGTGCCATAGTGTGTATATCTTGTAGTAATGTACGTAGATATGGTGAGATAGTGGATATATCTTGTAGTAATGTATGTAGATTTGGTGAGATAGCGCGTATATTTAGTAGCAATGTATGTATATATGGTGAGATAGTGTGTATATCTTGTAGAAATGTATGTATATATGGTGAGATAGTGGATATATATTGTTGTAATATATGCAGATATGGTGATATAGTGTGTATATATTGTAGTAATGTATGTATATTTGGTGAGACAGCGTGTATATCTTGTAGTAATGTGCGTATATATAGTGAGATAGTGTGTATATCTTGTATTAATGTACGTAGATATGGTGAGATAGTGGATATATCTTGTAGGAATGTATGTAGATATGGTGAGTCAGCGCGTATATCTTGTAGTAATGTATGTATATATGGTGAGATAGTGTGTGTATCTTGTAGTAATGTACGTAAATATGGTGAGATAGTGTGTATATATTGTAGTAATATAATCATTTTATCGGTATATGTCACTATCATGGATTCTGATCGGTCGTTTATAACGTCATTGGGTAAATAAAAATAGCAATACCGGTTCTAACTAGTTTTCTATTTATAGTAACGTAGTTAATTGTTATTTATAGCAATACGCTCTCCTCGGATAAATAAAAATAGCAATAACGGATCTAACTAGTTTTCTATTTATAGTAACGTATGTCATTGTTATTTATAGCAATACGTTCTGATCGGATGAATATAAATAGCCCGTTCCAACTAGTTTTCTATTTATAGTACCTTAGGTCATTTATAGGATAGGTCTATACGTGTCTGGACATGATTTCGTTACGCCAACGACTGACTGACGCAATATTCCGGAAACGCTCAGCGACTTAAGTATCGGATGCCAAAGTGTAAGGATATTTAGGTACCTATACGAATTATATAATATCAACATCTTACGATCGAAATGAAGATAATAAATATAATCGGTATAACGAGAATGCGTAGAGGGAGTGTGTACGGACATCGTTTATCGAAACCCCCGGATAGATAGGACCTATAATAAAGCTTATATAACGAATTTATATCGGTACTTCCGGTTTTTCGGATCACTACTTCCGGTATGAGGTCGGACCATTAATTGAGTCGAGGATTCGTCATTGTCTCTTCGAGATCTTTCCGACGATACCAAACACGGCCATAGGTACGGACAGAAATGGCACACACCGATTCGAATGGACCATTAATAATCGAGATAGTGTTTTGCCGCCATTTTTATCCTCCATTTTGAAAATCGTAGGCTCGGAACGTATAATCGTTTATCGAAACCCCGGATAGATAGACCTATAATAAAGCTTTTATAACGAATTTATATAGGTATTTCCGGTTTTTCGGATCACTACTTCCGGTATGAGGTCGGACCATTAATTGAGTCGCGGATTCGTCATTGTCTCTTCGAGATCTTTCCGACGATACCAAACAAGGCCAGTTTCATCGAAAGTTCATTTTTCTTCAAACTCAGTTACGATTAAAGGGAGATAATCAGTATTATAGATATATCGACTAATGATAGATCAACATGAAGGGTAGCGTCGGACTCGTGACGTAGATACGCGTATATTAGAACTAACTTATAGTTACGTTTAAATATTTTTTTTATTTTCGAAAACGGAACTTTAAGAATATATCAAATCTTTAAATCGCGCTATCTCTAAAACTACTGGCCGTATAAATAAAGGAAAGATATCGTCGTCATTGTCTCTTCGAGATCTTTCCGACGATACCAAACAAGGCCAGTTTCCTCTAAAGTTCATTTTTCTTCAAACGTATTTACGATTAAAGGGAGATAATCAGTATTATAGATATATCGATAGATCAAAATGAAGGGTAGCGTCGGACTCGTTGGCATTACGTCTGCTATTCGTATAAACCGACGCGTGTTATAACTCTGTGTTGCATATGTATGTATAGGCTATATTGATAGTTTGGTTTGAAATATACATTCATAGTTTCAAACTCAGGTGTTGAAGCATCCATTTATAGTTTCAACCGCTTGTGTTGAAACATACATACACCGTCTCCGTGGCCTAGTGGTTAAGATGGAGGATAGTGAATGGACGTACGGACGGACGGACGGACGGACAGACGGGCGTGTGGTAAGGTAAATAGATATACATTATATAAAATAACCGCAAACAACATACAACCTGATAGAGTGAAGCAGTAACTTGCCAAATATTACATTCTTATCACACACGCACGCACGCGCACGCACGCGCGCAGGCACAGACGTACGGACATACAGACAGACAGACAGACGGACATACGGACGGCCAGACGGATGGACAGACGGACGGACGGTCGGACGGACGGACAGACAGACGGGCGTGTGGTAAAGTAAATAGATATACATTATTAAAAATAACCGCAAACAACATACAACCTGATAGAGGGAATCAGTAACTTGCCAAATATTACATTGTTATCACACACCCACGCACGCGAACGCACGCGCGCACGCGCGCACTCACGCACTCACGCACGCACGCACACACGCGCACACACGCACACACATACACACACACGCACGCGCACAGACACACACACGCGCACGCAGGCACACACTCACGCACACACGCACACACATACACACACGCACGCGCACAGACACACACACGCGCACGCAGGCACGCACGCACACACGCACACACACTAACGTAATATTTTATGAACGCTTGGATTATTTTATTGAACCGGTGATGAAATTACAAATTTATGTTAGCTAGATAGCGAAAAGAGTGTTTGACATTTAACAAAATCGACCTCCCGCTGAGATACAGCGTGGGTTTTGATGTCAAATAAATCAAACTTGAAACGAGTCTAATAATGTTGCATGGAAAATACCTTCGAGTTGATAAGCAGACAGAAATAAATATTTCGTTCTCATTGAGGCTATACAAGCCGCTACATCGCATCAATTAAGACCAATTAGCCGATGATTAAGTTATAGTTGTTTACGACCTGTTCAATTTGGAACACTTCAGTTGTCATGTGAGAGCAACCTCTGTATGTAAACGTATTAATTACTTCGATGTCATGTTGTGTACCTACTGCGCTGGTGATTTTTCTCGCATTTCCCAGATAAGGTTATTTAGGGTCAACATAGAAACATGCTAGCAGACAGGATATCCCATTCATTCCGATGTATCGAGCAGACGCGATAGTATGCGTCATACTAACCGATATGATTTATTCGGATATATACGCGTTATTTATATGACTAACCTCTATTGCCACCAGCCATACGTTCGCGCAGACGTGTTTTATAATTTGAACATTTATATTAATCGTTGCGTCCAGTGTCTCATATAGAATGGATAATATTATTTTATTACAAAATTGCTAGATCGCGAAACAAGTTGTTACGACTTATCGCTCCGTATATCTCATTCCTGATGGAATCCATCGCCCTGCAAAACGTACATTACGGATTATTAATAATTTATCGCGTTTTTATGGAAGTATACGTAACGATATATATTATTCATTTTCGTACATAGGTTAAGTTTGTAATTATGATTTCTTACTCGATAAAAACGTACGCCTAGCTCGAATAATATAATGAACTTACCCGTATATTCGTTGAAGCCGCTTGAGGACTGAGACCGTTCTAATCGGTCTATATTTATATAGAAGCGTTGGTTATTTATGGATCGGTTCGTAGTCTATATTTATAGAATGGTACGAGATCGCTATTTATAAAGCTATTACCAATAGGCTATATAGTGACGCTTATACCAAAAAAAGCAAAGAGCTCGGTAGTGGTGGTGGTGACGTATACGCAACAAGTGATGACGTATACACAACACCCAAAGAGACGCATGTACTACTGATCACAATGAGTGTTTCATACAGACTTGGCGATATATCTCACTCCTTAAACCTAAGTATAATGTATTGTGGCTAATCTGAATTTAATTACCTCTACAAGCCAATATCACAGGATTGCCTCCACTGTAGAGCCACATTTGTTTACCCTATAGTAAGTATTGATTAATGTAAACATTATGCTAATTAGAAGCGTCTAAGAATAGCCTTAAAGTAAACATTATGCAAATTGGAAGCGTCTATGAATAACCTCTAACTAAACATTATGCATTTTAAAGCGTCTATTAATAGCCTCTAAGTAAACATTATGCAAATTGGAAACGTCTATGAATAGCCTCTAAGAAAACATTATGCAAATTGGAAGCGTCTATGAATAGCCTCTAAGAAAACATTATGCAAATTGGAAGCGTCTATGATTAGCCTCTAAGAAAACATTATGCACATTGGCAGCGTCTATGATTAGCCTATAAGTAAACATTATGCAAATTGGAAGCGTCTATGATTAGCCTCTAAGAAAACATTATGCACATTGGCAGCGTCTATGATTAGCCTATAAGTAAACATTATGCAAATTGGAAGCGTCCATGATTAGCTTCTAGGTAAACATTATGCACATGGGAAGCGTCTATGATTAGCCTATAAGTAAACATTATGCAAATTGGTAGCGTCTATGATTAGCTTCTAAGTAAACATTATGCAAATTGGAAGCGTCTATGATTAGCTTCTAAGTAAACATTATGCAAATTGGATGGACGCGTCTGTGATTAGCTTCTAAGTAAACATTATGCAACTTGGAAGCGTATATGATTAGCCTCTAAGTAAACATTATGCACATTGGCAGCGTCTATGATTAGCCTCTAAGTAAACATTATGCAAATTGGAAGCGTCTATGATTAGCCTCTAAGAAACAATCCGGACAAAGTTTGATAACTCTTTCAAAAATCAAATGGACTGAACATCATGAAGTTATGCACACCTCGACTTGCTACTGATCATCTATGATATGTCCTTAGCGAGGATATATAGTATTGGTTAATTTTATGAATAAGATGAATTGTTATCAAACCAATCAGCAATGCAAATCTCACAATATATTATACAAAGGTACAAACATACACACTCTAACACGTCATGTTATACAAATGTACAAACACATACACATTCTAAGACGTCATGTTATACAAAGGTACACACATATACACATTCTAACACGTCATGTTATACAAATGTACAAACATATACACACTCTAACACGTCATGTTATACACATGTACAAACATATACACATTCTAACACGTCATGTTATACAATGGTAAAAACATATACACACTCTAACACGTCATGTTATACAATAGTACAAACATATACACACACTAACACGTCATGATATACAAAGGTACACACATATACACACTCTAGCACGTCATGTTATACAAAGGTACACACATATACATACTCTAACATGTCATGCTATGCAAAGGTACAAACATATACACATTCTAACATGTCATGTTATACAAAGGTACAAACATATACACATTCTAACACGACATATTATACAATGGTACAAACATATACACATTCTAACACGTCATGTTATACAATGGTACAAACATATACACACTCTAACACGTCATGCTATACAATGGTACAACCATATACACACTCTAACACGTCATGATATACAAAGGTACACACATATACACACTCTAACACGTCATGTTATACAAATGTACACACATATACATACTCTAACATGTCATGCTATGCAAAGGTACAAACATATACACATTCTAACATGTCATGTTATACAAAGGTACACACATATACACATTCTAACACGTCATGTTATACAAATGTACAAGCATATACACACTTTAACACGTCATGTTATACAAGGGTACACACATATACACACTCTAACACGTCAGGTTATACAAAGATACACACATATACACACTCTAACACGTCATGTTATACAAATGTACAAACATATACACATTCTAACACGTCATGTTATACAAATGTACAAGCATATACACACTTTAACACGTCATGTTATACAAATGTACACACATATACACAATCTAACACGTCAGGTTATACAAAGGTACAAACATATACACTCTAACATGTCATAAACTATACAATAATTTAAATCCAAGTAATTTAGAGGTTATTTATAGACGCTTTCGATTTGCATAATGTATTATATGGCATGCGCCACACACAACATGGCAATCCTGCAATCTGCAGAACAATGTGAAGAAAATGTTTAATGAGACTAAAATTGCACATTTCCCCACCTCGTTACATTACGTTATAGTTTCCAGTGATCATTAGTTAAAGCTATTAAACATTTCCACAATATTTCTAAGCCCATCACTGTTAGAAAAAGATATTTGATCAAATTATGAAAATAAAGTTATGGACTATAAATGTTATGGATGATGTGGAAAGAGATTCTGGAAAAAGTAGTAAATAGTCGAATTGATGAACATTTGACAAGTAATAACTTACACGAGGTACATCAGTCTGCGTACAGGAAGTTTCATTCCACAGAAACTGCCTTAATGAAAGTCCAAAACGATATACTCCAATATCTGGACCAGAACAATGCTACACTCCTTGTGCTTTTGGACCTATCTGCTGCATTTGATACCATCGACCATAGAACACTTTTACACCGTCTCGAATTTCATTTTGGACTTACTGGAAAACCTCTCCAATCTTACCGACCGTTATCAAGCAGTATGTATCGATGGAAAACTATCCAACTCATTGCTAATGAATTTCAGTGATCCACAGGGGTCTGTTTTAGGCCCGAAATTTTACACTATGTATACCAAGCCTGTAGGAGCCATTTGTATACATCATGGACTGAACCATCACTTTTATGCTGACGATTCCCAGCTTTACCTTTCAATCAAACCAACCGTTCAAGCCTCACAAGCAGAGACACTATTTCGAGTGGAAAACTGTCTACAAGACATTGTTGCTTGGATGCATGCCAATATGTTAAAACTCAATACTGATAAAACTGAAATGATTATGTTTTCTAGTCAGCGAAATGTTCAACACATTGAAAACTTAAATGTGAAAGTAGGAGATTCAAATACAGAACCATCAACATGTGTAAGAAATCTAGGGGCTTTCCTAGACTCAAGAATGGATATGGACAAACATGTAAAGCAGATCCGGCGGATTGGACACATTCGGCAGTAATTAACAACAGACGCCACGAAAACTCTCATAAACTCACTCGTTACATCCAGGCTCGACTACTGTAATTCACTTTTGTACGGCGTGCCGAAAAAACTTCCAATAAATTACAAACTGTTCAAAACACAGCAGCTCGCATCATAACCAGAATATCCCGTTTCAGTCACGTAACGCCCATTCTAAAAGAACTTCATTGGCTACCAGTTCAAGAAAGAATAAAGTATAAAATACTGACTCACACATATAAAGCATTGAATGGAGAAGCACCGATTTATATAAGACACTTGATTGAGGTTTATATACCAAGGAGAGACGTACGGTCTAAAAATGAAGCAGCTACTCTTGTGTTACCAAGAAGTCGGACTGTCACATACGGAGATAGAAGTTTCATGTATACTGCCCCAAAACTTTGGAAGTCTCTTCCATCAAATCTTAGAAGTGCAACAACATTGTGTTCTTTCAAAAATGCTTTGAAGACACACCTTTTAAATGTTCATATGGAACATAAATATCGAACCGTGTATGTGCTCAATCAGGATTAAGACTGCAAATGAACACATTTTATTTAATTATGACCTATATTTTAATTGTTATAATTTTAGATCAGAATACTTTATAGCATATTTAGAATCCATTGTAATTGTGTTTGCTATTTTTGTCTTGTTTATCTCATTGTATGTGGACGTTTTTATCAATATTTGTGATATTTAGGCTGTAAAGCGCTTTTGAACGTTTTATATTTAGATGAAAAGAGCGCTATATAAGTTTGGTATATAATAATAATAATAATGTGAACAATAGGAATAGAAATGTCTTATCTTATCTAATATCATGTGCATTTCTTAAATTAATAGTAAAAATAAATGCAGACAAAGTAAGCGACCAATACTACACAGATCATAGAACGTCATATGTATGTGTGTCACTAAATAAGTCACAATGTTTTTAATTCGTAACATATTGAGTTGAGATATGTACATAGTGTTTTTTAGATATTGTTAAAAAGTTATTTGTGTTAATCATTTTCAAGTGCTCATTTTTCGTGTACCGCCACCGGTCATATATCATCACCTCCAATGCAATGCTTAAACATGTGTTCGTTTGACACAACGCTACCCATACAGTTGGAGATGGGTAGGTAGGTAGGCAATACATGTTTATGGGGGACTCTATTATTTGAGACAACCAAGAAATGCAAATCTATTTTAAAGATTCATTATTTTTGCAAGATGTTATTATCTTCTGGAACACCATTAAACTTCTGCCAAAATGCAAATATTAAAGCAAACAATAAGACTTGGTTCTATAAAAATAATGGGCAGAGAAGGGAATTATAAGAACATCTTTATGACTTTAGAAAACATTTTTTTATATTCCTTTAGAGATATACAAAATGTATACAATATACCCAATGGTTATTTTTTAAGATATATGTCTTTAATAGAAAGAATGACTTAAAAACCAAATTAAAATAGAATGTGTTGTTAATTCAAGCCAAAATAGGTTGATATTGGAAACATTTCGAGATAATCAGAAATCAAACGAATATGTTTATGAACACCTCATGAAAACCAAGCAACAAGTTAACACGGCAGAAGACAAATGGTCAACTCTATTTCATAATAACAATTTAAACTGGAAACTTATAAGAACATCTTGACATCAACAATAGGCAGTAAATTTAGGAATTTTCAATTTAAATTTCTACACCGAATAATTGCAACACATAAATTGTTACTCAAGCAAAAACTAGTACACCCAAACTTGTGCGATATTTGTTCTATGGGTATATAATCCATGGAACATTTGTTCTGGGAATGTGAACATATACACACTTTTTGGGGAGTATTAAAGAGTTATTTCCTTTAAAAAAATAAAATCGTAGATATAAATTATGAAACAATCTGCTGCTTAAATAATAACAAAACGTGACGCCGAAAAGGATTTGTAAAAAATCGTTATTCTCGAAGCCAAATACATCATATACTTAAGTAATATTAAAAAATCCACATACAGACATATTTATCAAATACCTAAAAGGTCGATTGGAAATCGATAAAACGATCGCATTGATGCATGACATATTGGAAAAGCATAGTGCAAAATGGAATAAATTCCACACATATTAATTGGTTTATTAGTTTTAGGACTTAATTATAAACATGTTCCAACAAATGTATATAAACATATATTTGGAATACCGTAGCAGTAGCTCGTACATATATTTAATTTGCTTCTGTACCTGCTGATACGTGCGTATGCTGTATGAATGCGTGTATGGTTGTGAGAGTGCTTCTGTACCTGCGGATATGTGCGTATGCTGTATGAATGGTGTATGGTTGTGAGAGTGCTTCTGTACCTGCTGATACGTGCGTATGCTGTATGAATGCGTGTATGGTTGTGAGAGTGCTTCTGTACCTGCTGATACGTGCGTATGCTGTATGAATGGTGTATGGTTGTGAGAGTGCTTCTGTACCTGCTGATACGTGCGTATGCTGTATGAATGGTGTATGGTTGTGAGAGTGCTTGGTGTGAGTAATTGAGAGGACGAGAGTGGATGAGAGCTACAAAATATTCTATGTCAATATCTTATCATATTTGAATGTTTAGATTATGTACTTAGATACATATAGATTGTTAATAAATTAAATAGTAAAAAAGGTAGGTAGGTAAAGAAAATAATTTTAACATTTATTCGCGGGGTGTATGCAGTATTAAAGGCTTTACCAGGAAAGAAAATAAAGAAATTAAATAGAAGTTGATGCTTGCATTATTAGTTAGTATCTACTAACTAGTTTCCTTAGTAACTAACGTGGGGCATGTCATCATATATTTGTCTAGCCGGAATTACGATGGGTCGGTCAGGTTATGACAAACTATTTTTCAGGATGGCCTAACAAGCTATTTCAAATTGAAGTGTTCAATATTATTGTATTACCTATTGCTTCGCGTTGATACAACTGTAACTCGGCTGCAAGCAAACACATTGTTTGTCTTGTTGTTCTGTGAATGCTAGATACATACAAGAGGGCTATGATGACACGGTATTGCTCACCCGACCTCATGTTTGATCCCGAACGTTGGTTAGTGAGCTTTGCTCAGGTGAGCTAATAAATAACTTTACCTAGCTGAACAAAAGCGTTATTACCTTAATGCCAAGCATATAACAAAACTCACTTCATGTTTACTTACATCTAACATTGACTGTCAACTGTTTTGCTACAGATCCACTCTTCCCTGTGTTGGTAACTGTACATGTATATATAGCAGCCTCGTTCCTGTTTAACGTTCCCAGTGATAGCACGTCCGTAGTGCTTACTGTGGTACCAGATTGTGTCCATTTATAACTACAGGCAGGGTAACAATCACCAACACAAGTAATGTCATTAAGATTGGTGCCCTCATTCTGTGTATACGTTGTATATGCTGGGTTAAGCGTGGTTGTACCTGCATCTGGGCCATCTGTAAACAACACAAAATGTACAAATTATTGCAACATTTTAAAACGACAATGGTTAGGACGTACATCTGTTTACAAACATATGCGCCCTAGTTTCATGAATACCCTGTTGCTGTTCCTATACCTGAAACATAAATTATATAACTCATAACAAGCTCATGTTGATAATTACAACTTGTTCAAAGTAGATTACCTTCATACATCATGCGCCACAGAGAAATAGCAGATTGTTCTGTACATACCAGTATTTTATACACAAACATAGTGTCTAGTGACATTCTAGGCACTACCGTATGTCTGAATAAGAACACGTTGCCGAAGTGGTGCAACATTTTACACATGACTCTGACTGGTGATGACTATATTTAATGCATCGTAAATGCACATAGAATACCCGTATATTGTTATTTTATTACTTTGTGACTAAATTGATCAATGGTATAAGTACCAGATATACGTGACTCTGAATGGAATCCATTACGCTCTGGTTTGTTTATTCCAATAAAGTATAAAGTGATTGTGTTTCCTAGCTAAACTTGTTGAATATTTTAATTTGTTCAGAGATCTTAGTTCCTCGGACACGCCCAATATAGGGTTATTGAACAATCAGCACAACCCACTTAGGTCGGACATATAGAACGCTGCCTCCACATATATGTGCAATGTATTTATATATCAGGCTAATAAATTAACCTGCCTATTTAGCTCTTTAAACGCTGCCTCCACATATATGTGCAATGTATTTATATATCAGGCTAACAAATTAACATGCCTATTTAACTCTTTAAACGCTGCCTCCACATATATGTGCAATGTATTTATATATCAGGCTACAAATTACCTGTCTATTTAACTCTTTAAACGCTGCCTCCACATATATGTGCAATGTATTTATATTCAGGCTACAAATTAACCTGTCTATTTAACTCTTTAAACGCTGCCTCCACATATATGTGCAATGTATTTATATATCAGGCTAACAAATTAACCTGTCTATTTAACTCTTTAAACGCTGCCTCCACATATATGTGCAATGTATTTATATATCAGGCTAACAAATTAACCTGTCTATTTAACTCTTTAAACGCTGCCTCCACATATATGTGCAATGTATTTATATATCAGGCTAACAAATTAACCTGTCTATTTAACTCTTTAAACGCTGCCTCCACATATATGTGCAATGTATTTATATATCAGGCTAACAAATTACCCTGCCTATTTAACTCTTTAACACGCTGCCTCCACATATATGTGCAATGTATTTATATATCAGGCTAACAAATTAGCCTGTCTATTTAACTCTTTAAACGCTGCCTCCACATATATGTGCAATGTACATATATATCAGGCTAACAAATTAACGTGCCTATTTAACTATTTAAACGCTGCCTCCACATATATGTGCAATGTATTTATATATCAGGCTAACAAATTAACCTGCCTATTTAACTATTTAAACGCTGCCTCCACATATATGTGCAATGTATTTATATATCAGGCTAACAAATTAACCTACCCATTTAACTCTTTAATCCATAGGAAGTTGTCCAGTATCGGAAGTAAGTAAAATTACAGAAATTATTATTTTGTATTTCCAGCTTCCAATTAGGTAATCCAATTCTTAAAAATTGAATGCTCTAAATCAAAAAATGTTCTTTGAATTGGATTAAATAATAGATAAAACATGGGCGTACAAGGTAATTTAATTATCAGGTAAAATATCATCAGCCTCAACTCCAGGTACTATTCTGTGTGTGATTATATACATGTACATTTACAAGGAACACACACTTATATTCCAGCTTAGTTTTACAACCAAAGAATATAATATACAAGATAAGATAAATTGATTACATAATATACATAATACAATATAATCCTTGGTGAATGATAATTCCAGGTGAATGCATACTGTAATTCCAGGTGATTGCATACTGTAAGTTCAGGTGAATGCATACTGTAATTCCAGGTGAAAGCATACTGTATGTTCAGGTGTATGCATACTGTAATTCCAGGTGAATGCATACTGTATGTTCAGGTGTATGCATACTGTAATTCTAGGTGAATGCATACTGTAAGTTCAGGTAAATGCATACTGTAATTCCAGGTGAATGCATTTACTGTAAGTTCAGGTGAATGCATACTGTAATTCCAGGTGAATGCATACTGTAAGTTCAGGTGAATGCATACTGTAATTCCAGGTGAATGCATACTGTATGTTCAGGTGTATGCATATTGTAAGTTCAGGTGAATGCATACTGTATGTTCAGGTGTATGCATACAGTAATTCCAGGTGTATGCATATTGTAATTTTAGGTGTATGCATATTGTAAGTTCAGGTGTATGCTTATTATAAGATTCAAGTGGAGGGATAACTCACTTCATATATATTATATAACGAGAACCCGGCTATGTTCTGCCAAGGGTGAACTTGCTTCATATATATTATATAACGAGAACACGGGTATGTTCAACCAAAGGAGAACTTACTTCATATATATTATATAACGAGAACTCGGGTATGTTCAACCAATGGAGAACTTACTTCATAGTATTATATAACGAGAACCAAGGGAGAACTTACTTCATATATATATTATATAACGAGAACCCGGGTATGCTCAGCCAAGGGAGAACTTACTTCATATATATATTATGTAACGAGAACCCGGGTATGTTCTGCCAAGGGAGAACTTCCTTCATATATATATTATATAGCGAGAACCCGGGTATGCTCAGCCAAGGGAGAACTTACTTCATATATATATTATATAACGAGAACCCGTGTATGTTCAGCCAAGGGAGAACTTCCTTGATATATATATTATATAACGAGAACCCGGGTATGTTCAGCCAAGGGAGAACTGCCTCCATATATATTATATGACGATAACCCGGGTATGCTCAGCCAAGGGAGAACTTCCTTCATATATATTATATAACGAGAACCCGAATATGTTCAGCCAAGGGAGAACGTCCTTCATATATATATTATATAACGATAACCTGGGTATGTTCAGCAATGGAGAACTTACTTCATGTATATTATATAACGAGAACCCGGGTATACACCAAACGTCTCGCTAATGTACAAAAACAGTTTCCGCATTTTGAAACATATATTTTCATAATGGATTCAATGTGGATTGAGCCATCAATGGTTATTTTATTACTATCAGTCTGCAAACACATGTAAGTACATGTATACAACATGTTAATCATAACAGAATATTAATAAGAATGTCGGCAATAGATCCCAGTTGGTGAAGGCTACTCGTTATTGATACAATGGTATAATTATGTGCTTACTAGGTATATGCATTGCAACATCTACAATATATACAACTTGTAAAATGACAAAGTGAAACACCACTAGAACGAAACTAGAAAGTAAAATAATATTTATGGTACAATTCATGAGACAACATGATACATTCCATAAATATGTTTATTATATAATGGGTAAACAACTTACATCTCACGTTCACTGTCACTTCTTTTGTGGTAGATCCACCTGTACTGGGGTTTGTTACTGTACATGTATATATAGCAGCATCCGACCGTACCAGAGTGCCCAGTGATAGCACACCAGTGCTGCTTACATCTACACCTCCACCGGGTTTGGTCCACTTGTAGCTGCAGTCGGGATAACAATCACCAGTACAGGTTATATCATTCAATGTAGCTCCAGAATTAACAGTGTAGGCTGTATTGACTGGATCAAGAGTTGTTGTATCTGTATCTGGACCATCTGTAAAAAGAATGCACAATATAAAACATATAAAGTATTATAATAATAAATATAAACAGAGTGGTAATAACAACATTAGATAGTTTTGATATTTTCTACCAGTTTATCATTTGTAGTATTTCACTTTTGTAATAATTAATGAAGTATGTAAATGACCATTGTCCAAACATATTGGAATACTGTATATATATTTTCTTACGCGCTGCCAATAGAATAAACAACATGGCGTCATAAACATAATGTCTGTATTCAAGCGACACTGACAATCACCCTCCAGCTATCAACACTACTAATTCTGAGTGGCGGGCTATCAACACTACTAATTCTGAGTGGTGGGTTATCAACACTACTAATTCTGTGTGGCGGGTTATTAACACTACTAATTCTGAGTGGCGGGTTATTAACACTACTAATTCTGAGTGGCGGGCTATTAACACTACTAATTCTGCGTGGCGGGTTATTAACACTACTAATTCTGAGTGGCGGGTTATTAACACTACACATCGTATGGTAAGTATGTGTATGAAGCGAATCCAAATGATTGACTCTCGGACGCTGAGTAACATGTATATACTATTTGAACGTTACACATTTTGACTTATAATAGTAAATTACTTGCTCCATTCACACGATTGTCATACATGTACAGCAAACATGTGTGTTTTAATACATTTACTAGTGTTTTGTTTTAGAACTGCTTCATGAATATAAAAGCTGATTATCATGCAGGTAATTTTAAGCAATTGTGATGTATGTATTATATCGGGAAATAAAATATGTTTAAACTAACTATTGTTTGTTGAGTTTAATAATAATTTACATATATTTAGTACATAGCATAGTAACAATGCCACCACACCAAGGTACCACCATATATTGACTGTATAAGTAGTACTGGTTCAGCAAAATAAAAAATATAGCTTTCCAACGAATTGCCAAGCTTCAAGTTCAAAATCGGTACTAAGGGGGACTGCTAGTGCTCAGAATTAGTCCTCGGATGTGTATGCAAACTTTCAAAGCAATACCTTTTGATTATCTTGGAGAAATAATAATGTTGTAATTTGTTGAAGCATACAATTTTATAATTTCTAGAAATGTGCTATTATTTTTACCAACTTTCAAGTTTAATGTAACTGTTAGGGTGGAGTAAACTGTGGTGTAGTGAATTAGTCCTCGAATGTGTATTCAAAGTTTCAAAGAAGTAATGTTGACAGTTTTAAGGAATGATAATGTACAAGTTCTTTTTTCCACAAAATTAATTTCTAAAATTGAACTCTTTTTGGTTACAATTCAAATTCAATGTCACTCTCGGGTGGAACTTGCTGGGATGGTAGTGAACAACCCCCCATAAACAGTATGCAAGTTATCAAAACATTCTATTTAACGCTTTTTTAGTTATAATGTAATTAGTCTAGTTTTCAGCTAAAGTGGGCAAAACAAAGGGTTGCCTTTATGACACAGGTCTCAATGTCCATTTGTGAGACAGTATGGCTATATTACGACTATGTATCATAAACTATGTGCATATTTCTTTGTGAAATGATAGGCAAATTATCAATATGAAAGAAAAATTGTTACATTATGCAATAACTAAACTAATTCATATTGCCTCAACACAAGATCATACAAAAACTACACGGAACAATTTGTGTAAATTAAATGGATCAAAAATATAATCGTGACTAAAAATTTCAAATTCATTCTTTACTGAAGGACTTACAAGGGAGAATGATAGAAAATAACAAATTGTGTTTGCTTGATACTTAATTTTACAAAGTTGCACTATGCACATTTCTCACAAGCTTTTACAGATGCTCGGAGGGGTCATCATTCATATATATGCATTAAGGTTATTCTTGGATATGGAATGACGCAGCTCTATTTGTTATCGATGAATACCATGATACCATGACAGTTTGCATACATATAGGCGGTAAAACGGAGTTCCGATGTATCACGTGCAGGCAGAAATACACGAACAATCTGGTATATTCACAGTCACGCAGACTTGAAAATGCTTGACACATCCTGACCACATTTTATATCCGATCAGAACAATTATGACAATTTATATTATAATACATATTTTGCAAACAATGGCCACTCACAGTCAAGCATAATTGAATTTGTCAATCTCGATACATCTAGATCACCATCTATATCCAACCAGGAGGCACTCAGGGCATGAATTTCCATGACATAATTTAGTTTTCTTTTGTACAATAACTATACTTATATATTTGATATCAACAATTAAAGTCATTTGCAAGCAGTACCACATTAAATATTATGTAATCTAAATTGTCAATGTATCATACACATTCTCTGAAAAGTTGGTAAGAATCAATTTAGATTACATAAAGGTTAATTAATTATTAGTGTTTGTATCTAGTTAATGCACTATATATGTTTATGTAGTTAATGCACTGTGTGTATATATAGTTAATGCATTTTGTGTGTATCTAGTTAATGCACTATATGTGTATCTAGTTAATGTACTATATGTGTATCTAGTTAATGCATTTTGTGTGTATCTAGTTAATGCACTATATGTGTATCTAGTTAATGTACTATATGTGTATCTAGTTAATGCATTTTGTGTGTATCTAGTTAATGCACTATATGTGTATCTAGTTAATGTACTATATGTGTATCTAGTTAATGCATTTTGTGTGTATCTAGTTAATGCACTATATGTGTATCTAGTTAATGTACTATATGTGTATCTAGTTAATGCATTTTGTGTGTATCTAGTTAATGCACTATATGTGTATCTAGTTAATGTACTATATGTGTATCTAGTTAATGCACTGTATGTGTATCTAGTTAATGCACTATATGTGTATCTAGTTAATGCAATGTATGATTATCTAGTTAATGCGCTGTATGTGTATATAGTTAATGCACTGTATGTGTATCTAGTTAATGCGCTGTATGTGTATCTAGTTAATGCACTGTATGTGTATCTAGTTAATGCGCTGTATGTGTATCTAGTTAATGCGCTGTATGTGTATCTAGTTAATGCACAGAATGTGTATCTAATTAATGCGCTGTATGTGTATCTAGTTAATGCACTGTATGTGTATCTAGTTAATGCACTATATGTGTATCTAGTTAATGCACTGTATGTGTATCTAGTTAATGCACTGTATGTGTATCTAGTTAATGCACATTATGTGTATCTAGTTAATGCACTATATGTGTATCTAGTGAATGCACTGTATGAGTATCTAGTTAATGCACAGTATGTGTATTTAGTTAATGCACTGTTTGTGTATCTAGTTAATGCACTATATGTGTATCAAGTGAATGCACTGTATGTGTATCTAGTTAATGCACAGTATGTGTATTTAATTAATGCACTGTTTGTGTATCTAGTTAATGCACTATATGTGTATCTAGTGAATGCACTGTATGTGTATCTAGTTAATGCACAGTATGTGTATTTAATTAATGCACTGTTTGTGTATCTGGTTAATGCACTGTATTTGTATCTAGTTAATGCAGTGTATGTGTGTCTAGTTAATGCACTGTATGAGTGTCTAGTTAATGCACTGTATGTGTATCTAGTTAATGCACTATATGTGTATGTAGTTGATGTACAGTATGTGTATCTAGTTAATGCACTGTATGAGTATCTGGTTAATGCACTGTATTTGTATCTAGTGAATGCACTATATATGTATCTAGTTAATGTACTGTATGTGTATCTAGTTAATGCACTGTATGTGTATCTAGTTAATGCACTGTATGTGTATCTAGTTAATGCAATGTATGTGTATCTAGTTAATGCACTGTATGTTTATCTAGTTAATGCACTATATGTGTATCTGGTGAATGCACTGCGTGTGTGTCTAGTTAATGCACTGTCGGTGTATCTAATTAATGCACTGTATGGGTTTCTCGTGTGTATCGTGGGCTTCTGTGTATATCTAGTTAATAGATTGTGGGTATATCTAGTTAATGCACTGTGTGTGTATCCAGTTAGTGCACTGTATGTGTATCTAGTTAATGCACTGTATGTGTATCTAGTTAATGCACTGTATGTGTATCTATTTAATGCTCAGTATGTGTATCTAGCTAATACACTGTAGGTGTGTCTAGTTAATGCACTGTACGTGTATATAGTTAATGCACTGTATGGCTATCTAGTTAATGCACTGTGTGCGTGTTTAGTTAATGCACTGTATGCGTGTTTAGTTAATGCACTGTGTGTGTATCTAGTTAATGCACTGTATGGCTATCTAGTTAATGCACTGTGTGCGTGTTTAGTTAATGCACTGTGTGCGTGTTAAGTTAATGCACTGTTTGGGTATGTAGTTAATGCACTATATATGTATCTAGTTAATGCACTGTATGTGTATCTAGTTAATGCACTGTATGTGTATCTAGTTAATGCACTGTATGTGTATCTAGTTAATGCCCTGTATGTGTATCTAGTTAATGCACTGTATGTATATCTAGTTAATGCATAGTATGTGTATCTAGTTAATGCACTGTATGTGTATCTAGTTAATGCACTGTATGTGTATCTAGTTAATGCAATGTATGTGTATCTAGTTAATGCACTATGTTTTTCCAGTTAATGCACTGTATATGTATCTAGTTAATGCACTATATGTGTATCTGGTGAATGCACTGCGTGTGTATCTAGTTAATGCATTGTCGGTGTATCTAATTAATGCAGTGTATGGGTTTCTCGTGTGTATCGTGGGCTTCTGTGTGTATCTAGTTAATAGATTGTGTGTATATCTAGTTAATGCACTGTGTGTGTATCCAGTTAGTGCACTGTATGCGTATCTAGTTAATGCACTTTATGTATCCAGTTAGTGCACTGTGTATGTATCTAGTTAATGCACAGTATGTGTATCTAGTTAATGCGCTGTATGTGTATCTAGTTAATGCACTATATTTGTATCTAGTTAATGCACATAATGGGTATCTAGTTAATGCACTATATGTGTATCTAGTTAATGCACTATATTTGTATCTAGTTAATGCACAGTATGTGTATCTAGTTAATGCGCTGTATGTGTATCTAATTAATGCACATAATGTGTATCTAGTTAATGCACAGTATGTGTATCTAGTGAATGCACTGTGTGTATCTAGTTAATGCACAGTATGTTTATCAAGTTAATGTACAGTATGTGTATCTAGTTAATGCACAGTATGTGTATCTAGTTAATGCACAGTATGTGTATCTAGCTAATACACTGTAGGTGTGTCTAGTTAATGCACTGTATGTGTATCTAGTTGATGCACAGTGTGTGTGTCTAGTTAATGCACTGTGTGCGTGTTTAGTTAATGCACTGTGTGCGTGTTTAGTTAATGCACTGTATGTGTATCTAGTTAATGCCCTGTATGTGTATCTAGTTAATGCACTGTATGTGTATCTAGTTAATGCACTGTATGTGTATCTAGTTAATGCACAGTATGTGTATCTAGTTAATGCACTGTATGTGTATCTAGTTAATGCACAGTATGTGTATCTAGTGAATACACTTTATGTGTATCTAGTTAATGCACAGTATGTTTATCTAGTTAATTCACAGTGTGTGTATTTAGTTAATGCACTGTATGTGTATCTAGTTAATGCACTGTATGTGTGTCTAGTTAATGCACTATATGTGTATCTAGTTAATGCACTATGTGTATCTAGTTAATGCACTGTATGTGTATCTAGTTAATGCACTGTATGTGTATCTAGGTAATGCAATATGTGTGTATCTGGTGAATGCACTGCGTGTTTATCTAGTTAATGCACTGTCGGTGTATCTAATTAATGCATTGTATGGGTTTCTCGTGTGTATCGTGGGCTTCTGTTTGTATCTAGTTAATAGACTGTGGGTATATCTAGTTAATGCACTGTGTGTGTATCCAGTTAGTGCACTGTGTGCGTATCTAGTTAATGCACTTTATGTATCCAGTTAGTGCACTGTGTATGTTTCTAGTTAATGCACGTCAATGCACTGTGTGTGTATCCAGCTAATACACTGTATGGGTATCTAGTTAATGCACTTTATGTATCCAGTTAGTGCACTGTGTGTGTATCTAGTTAATGCACTGTGTGTGTATCCAGCTAATATACTGTATGGGTATCTAGTTAATGCTCGTCAATGCACTGCGTGGGTATCTCATGAATGCATGTAGAATCAGGTACTGCTGCATTCACTGTTTAGTAAAGGCTAATAGGAAACATTGTATATTACAATATGCAAATTAAGCAGTGCCACAAGACACATTATCACAGCAAGACATAACAGTTTATGCACAATTATTCTAGCTAATCACTCTCGAGACCTCGTTCCTGACAATATATACATTTGTACTGCCTAGTACCTGGTACTTAGATGTAACAATATAGCACATGCATTAATACATATTTCCCAGTAAGATATTATAAGTACCAGACACAATAATACATGCACATACATTAATACATAGTTCCCAGTAAGACATTATAAGTACCAGACACAATAATACATGCACATACATTAATACATATTTCCCAGTAAGACATTATAAGAACTAGACACTATAATACATGCACATGCATTAATACATATTTCCCAGTAAGACATTATAAGTACCAGACACTATAATACATGCACATACATTAATACATATTTCCCAGTAAGACATTATAAGAACCAGACACTATAATACATGCACATGCATTAATACATATTTCCCAGTAAGACATTATAAGTACCAGACACTATAATACATGCACATACATTAATACATATTTCCCAGTAAGACATTATAAGTACCAGGCACTATTATACATGCACATACATTTAGACATATTTCCCAGTAAAACATTATAAGTACCAGACACTATAATACATTCACATACAATTATATTCGAACAAACAACATATATATATGAACTGCATCAACGGATGATTCGAAGGTTTTGTTCAGTTTCTAGCAGTATGTAACTATATTAATTATGAATGTGGAAGTAACTTAACAAGGTCCAGGTATATTAAGAATTATATTTCGTAGGTAATTTATAATGATGTAATGATACCATCAAAAGCTCAAATATCCATGATGCTAAGTTATCTCAAAAGCTCTATTTGTAATATACAATTATATAAATGTAATCTTAGAAATAGTTTATCTAAAACCCACTTTGGAGCAGCGAACATGACCGGGGACAGCACTATCGACCTATTATATAATATTAGAAAAGGGCAAGTATACCGTAGTAACAAATTGTCTGTAAATCAATGAGAGGGCCTGTGGTGTCTTTCCTAATTAATAGAATGTTCATCTGTCCTAATCCCTAATTTGATGGTCAGTATGAATTGGGGCTGCGATTAAAGACCATTGGCTATAGATGTAATCTACATGACCAAGTGTGAAGATATATGGTGTCAGGTGAGGTACAGACTGTTAGTTGCTATTTGTATTTCCATCTAATCAACCCGTAAATATAAATCAAACTCTTGTCAATCAAGCCGTATTTTTGTATATTTTCATTTGGAATAACATGGAATTAATCGACCGAACGATTATGGATTTCATATAGAAATGTCAGTGGTCCAGTGGGTACCACGTTCGGGAATGCGAATCCAGGGATCGCAGGTTCAATCCATCGTCTGACTGCAATACTATTAACAGTCTTTCAGTTGGGACTCTAAACCGAGGTCTCGTGTTTGTGTGAAGCACTGTGCATGTAAATGAACTAGAGGAGGATACGCAGGAACTGGTATCTGCCTGCATCAGTGACTATCCTCAACAAATATAAATTATTCAGGAGACGTCGTTCATATGGGTAAACGGTAGCGACGATAAATAAATGTAGAACACACAATTTGAATTTCCTAAGCGGTCATTTGTTAAGCAGTCACACGAATTACGTCCATTCAAAGCACAGGGGCTTAAACTATACTCGTGGCTTCAATATGATGAGGTATGTTATTTAAGCAGTTTTGTCACATTGTACCTTCTTGTAGAAAAATACATTAGTTTAATCGAAAATACTCATACTTATTTTGATTGTTTGACATGTGTTGGCTCTTTACCTTAGTCACTAATAGCAATAGCTCCGTTGGTCGAGTATAGGACTGCTAATACCAAACTATTGTGTGCAATCTCCAGCTACGGTGACACACTAGTCCATCTTACATGTATCTTACCATACGTTTGACTGGGTGGGATACGAATTATCAGCAATATATTTTATCGTTGTGGATTTGTTTTTGTCTTGCATCAAGGTGAGACGTACATGTAATATAATATTATGTCACTATAATTCCCAATAAATGTCCTAAGATAGTCCAGCTGCCACTGACTACATGCTACTTTCATAAAGTGGATTCCAACTTAATTACTAGATAAATAATATACTTACATCTAACATTGAGTCGTACTTGAGGTGAGTTCTTGGTAACTGCTCGGTCTGCGTTGGTAGCAGTGCATGTGTAAGCACCGATATACGACGTGTCTATGTTGCCCAATGACAATGTGTCTGTATTGCTGACTGGAGTGGTCTGTCCCTGTTTTGTCCACTTGTATGTACATACAGAGTTGCAATCAGCATAGCATTTTACATCGGTTAATGTTGTAGCCTGGTCCACTATGTAGTTTGTGTTTGAAGGGGTTAGTGTAACAACATCTGGTCCATCTAAATTATAGTACATAATACATACATCAATAATTACACTAAGTTAATTAACAATAAATAATTCGTTGATTGGAATCTTCTCTATATGTTCATTGTTTGAGAAGGAAGCATGTTTGGGAGGGGGTTGGTTGGTTTAAAAATATATATGGCAACACATACCGGTAAATTATACGACATACATAATGGTATGATCACGTATGAACCAATCAGTAGCTTTATAAAAATGGTTTCCTTGTATTGTTTTTAAATGCAACATAAAAAACCGTATATAAAATCATAATATATAGCATTAGTAATGTGAAGAATGAAGTACAATTATATTGGTTGGAAATGGAACACTGTCATCATAGGCTTTAAGTAATTCAATGATAAATAACATGGTGTGCTTTTATCAAAGTGCAACCGTTGGAGATCAGAAGGTGGGGTTGTATGTCACAACTAATATTTAGTTGGATGCAAGCCAGTATGGGGGTACATATTTGGCGAAGACGAACAATGTTCAGCATTTCCTGGGTAGACATCAACACCCAATTATCCACCATTCACAGGCAAGAGTCGGAAAACATATATGTGCAATATATATATATTAATGCGTAAACCACTACTTGGAACGAATATCGCCAAAACAACACCCCTCCAATATGATGTGCGTATACTATATTGTGCATGACCATACTTTGTACTTACATAGGACATTGATAGAATACTCTCCACTACTATATGATGTATGACCATACTTTATACTTACATAGTACATTGATAGAATACTCTCCACTACTATATGATGTATGACCATACTTTGTACTTACATAGTACATTGATAGAATACTCTCCACTACTATATGATGTATGACCATACTTTGTACTTACATAATATATTGATAGAATACTTTCCCTACAATCTGATGTATGACCATACTTTGTACTTACATAGGACATTGACAGAATACTCTCCACTACTAGCTGATGTATGGCCATACTTTGTACTTACATAGTACATTGATAGAATACTCTCCACTACTATATGATGTATGACCATACTTTGTACTTACATAGTACATTGATAGAATACTCTCCACTACTATATGATGTATGACCATACTTTGTACTTACATAATATATTGATAGAATACTTTCCCTACAATCTGATGTATGACCATACTTTGTACTTACATAGGACATTGACAGAATACTCTCCACTACTAGCTGATGTATGGCCATACTTTGTACTTACATAGTACATTGATAGAATACTCTCCACTACTATATGATGTATGACCATACTTTGTACTTACATAGTACATTGATAGAATACTCTCCACTACTATATGATGTATGACCATACTTTGTACTTACATAGGACATTGATATAATACTCTCCACTACTATATGATGTATGATCATACTCTGTACTTACATAATACATTGACAGAAGACTCTCCACTACTATATGATGTATGACCATACTTTGTACTTACATAATACATTGACAGAATACTCTCCACTACTATCTGACGTGTAGCCATTTGTGACGACTTCTGTAGACGTGCAGGTAAACTTCAAATCCTTGTCTATTTTTGCAACATTAGAGACAACAAGTGAGTTTCCCAATAGCGAGTATCGTCCACTTGAAGTGACTGCAGAATTGTCCACGTTCCAGTTGTACGATCGACTCAGACTGTGATTTTTTGGTACAGTAGTGGATGTACTTTCACATGTAAGTGTAGCATCATCTCCAACTGACGGATCATTACTAGATTGAACGTTTGGCTGTGTCTGGATACCTTCAATATATTGAATATTTAGAATGATTTTTCCTGTGAATATGTTTTATTAATAACAATAATAACTAATGGTCATAGGTAGAGTTTTATTAAATAAAGTTATTAAAATAGATTGACTTATTAAACAGATACATTAATATATTTCCTTTATTTCAATCTAGAATCCAATGTTAATATAAATTGAGTTCATGACCATGCTATTTTAGTGCCACGCCTTCTGTCAATGAGATACAAACACTTCAGTACTACGGTACATTGGCTCTGTTTTAATATTATTTGATATATCGATAGTGCTGTCTCCAGCCAGCAGATGGATATACCTACCTGCCAGTTTGTACACATATATAGGAGGTTACATGAGTGATGACCTCATACCATATTTCATGAAATTATGAGATATGAAAACATGTTACTCTTCGAATATTGCTGAGAAATGTCACAGATTTTGCAAAACTATTGAATGCTTTGCCATAATAAATATTTGAGAAAACCACACCATTATTTTGCGGGTACGAATTGTGAGTGGAGCAAAGTGGCCGAGATAAACAAAGGATATTCTTTTCGTTCACATATTGACATATTGACAAAAATGGCCAAATATAATTATAGAAATGGTCGAATATCGAAATGAAGCAAGTTTTCACAAAATATATATTGTGATCACATTTGAACACGATCCAATTGAAATATACTGATACCGAACTGTCCGTGCAATTTATCATGAATCAAGACCCAACTGTAGCTGTCACCATTTATCCACTGACCCAAACACAATAGGAGTCTTATACTAGAAACCACCAACATGCTAACAAAGGTTGGCCACTATTTGAGATAATGCAACGGACACGCGTTTAATGTTTAATGGATGTCAATATCAACTACCATTGTGTTGAAGTCCGCCCTATACATATTTTAAAGGTTCAAGTGTCTCCATTGAAAATAAATATAGCTTTCATTAGACGTACATTGCCAATAAAAGTTGTTAAGGTGGCAAACCATAATATCATGCTGTGTATCCTTTAATGAACAATTGTTTCGAATTATGATTATTTTTAAGCTACTATTAAAGGAATATTTATCATTAGAATGACATTTACCTAAACACATGTCAGGATCTCCAACAATGCTATCAAAGGAGGGTACCCTATAATGATTAATTGTTTCAAGTTCCAGGAGTTCTAAGCATTCAATAAAGTAATCCGGAAACCATTAACACAGATAAATAATCGACCAGATAAACGGAAATCATCGATCCATAAGCAAGTATTTTATAATCCGGATAGAAATTGTGTATGCATTATGATATATGACAGATTATGCGAACACACACATGTCTGAGATACCCATTATGTCATGTGAAACAATGTAATGTTTTATAGATTACTTATCCAATATATACAAAGTAGAGCATTTATCAGTAGTTAAGGTTTGTCTATTTTACTTATCCAATATATACAAAGTAGAGCATTTATCAGTAGTTAAGGTTTGTCTATTTTACTTACCCAATATATATAAAGTAGAGCATTTATCAGTAGTGAAGGATTGTATAATTTACTTACCCAATATATACAAAGTAGAGCATTTATCAGTAGTGAAGGACGATACTATATGTTGCAGCCTATAAACACCAGCATCCATTGTCTGTAAATTGTTAGTTTGTATAGTAAAGTTTCCAGTGGCAGCATTTCCAATGAATATTGAGTTTAAATACTGCTGAGTAGATTCTAATACTCCATTGTAAAATATTGCTGTATAGAGGTTGGTTCCATTGAAAGCTGTTACATAATATACAATGAGTTCTGATTCTGGTTGTATGGTGGTCTGAAAGGCAAACACTGCCCTACTGCCAGGTATTGTATAAACACGTGTAACATCTTGAGGACACGGCCAGCAACATACTGAAATATAGCACAATTTGAAACTAGAGCCAACTCCAATAACACAATATGGCTTGGAATAACACAATATGGCTGGGAATACCACAATATGGCTGTGAATAACACAATATGGCTTGGAATAACACAATATGGCTTGGAATAACACTATATGGCTTGGAATAACACAATATGGCTGGGAATAACATAATATGGCTGGGAATAACACTATATGGCTTGGAATAACACAATATGGCTTGGAGTAACACAGTATGAATGGGAATAACACAATATGGCTGGGAATAACACAATATGGCTGGGAGGAACACTATATGGCTGGGAATAACACAATATGGCTGGGAATAACACAATATGGCTGGGAATAACACAATATGGCTGGGAATAACACAATATGGCTGGGAATAACACAATATTGCTGGGAATAACACAATATGGCTGGGAATAACACAATATGGCTGGGAATAACACAATATGGCTGGGAATAACACAATATGACTTGGAATAACACAATATTGCTGGGAATAACACTATATTGCTGGGAATAACACTATATGGCTGGGAATAACACAATATGGCTGTGAATAACACAATATGGCTTGGAATAACAAAATATGGCTGGGAATAACACAATATGGCTGGGAGTAACACAATATGGATTTGAATAACACAATATGGCTTGGAATAACACAATGTGGCTTGGAATAACACTATATGGCTTGGAATAACACAATATGGCTTGGAATAACATAATATGGCTGGGAATAACACTATATGGATTGGAATAACACAATATGGCTTGGAGTAACACAGTATGAATGGGAATA
>CM026400.1:49138993-49168793 GCA_014843695.1 Archivesica marissinica
TATGTGATTAGGTAGGCAACACGGAAATAGCGGTTTGGTTGGTATGTGATTAGGTAGGCAACAAGGAAATAGCGGTTTGGTTGGTATGTGATTAGGTAGGCAACAAGGAAATAGCGGTTTGGTTGGTATGTGATTAGGTAGGCAACAAGGAAATAGCGGTTTGGTTGGTATGTGATTAGGTAGGCAACACGGAAATAGCGGTTTGGTTGGTATGTGATTAGGTAGGCAACACGGAAATAGCGGTTTGGTTGGTATGTGATTAGGTAGGCTATATTAATTGTGTAGATGTCGGTTTTCATGTCACCGTTTGTTGATCCACAATACTAGTATTATTATAGCAAAATGTGGTTATACAATAGCGCCATTCATATCAAATAGTTCTGTAATCTGTTGCATTGTTTTGAAGATTGTTTAGTGATATTTGTTGCGTCATCATATTCGATTTACCACATATTATATGATTGATGCAAATATGATGCATATTCCGAGATTGCTTTTTTGTAATTCTTCAAGTCGGCTATCAATGACTATAGAATAGGACCGGTAGAAGTGACACATCCTTGTCTAACTCCATGATGTATAAACAAACAGTTCCAATCAAAGTCATTTACAACGATATTTTTAAGCATTGTGCAGGTCTCCTTTAACGGCAATATTCTGGAGTTTTATGAACAAACGTTTTAGCTCCAATTTACCATGCATCTTTATAGTGACCATTATTGCAATGTATGATTTACCATTGGTGTATTGCACTCGCTTGCTGGTTACACTATGAGGTAACTGCTCCTGTTTGTTTCTGGAGTGATGTATGTAAATTGTATATCATGGCATATGTTGAACCTTGTAAGGAGTGTATGTTGTAATGGTTTATATATTACAGTTAGTAGCGTTATTATAATTTCTTCGATCATTTTGAAAAAAAAGTATACTTAATGATCTGGACAAATAGTTTCGAATCCTGTTTAAGATGTTCATTTAAGTCAACTCCGGTTGCCTTTTTGAGATCTCTGATATAATTTTCAGTTTCATCACCTGTGACCACTTTAACAGGATATGTTGTTTCTGTTCTATATACTTTGTTTTTGTGTAGTTTATATTAAGTGTTAATGTCATTTTCAAATCGTTGACTAAACTCGTAAAACTAGAAGTAGGTTTTCAGAATAAGTTCTCAATCCATTTCCCATTCCTTAAGAAGTTACATATTTATTAGTGTAATGTACTATGGTTATTGTGCTAATATGTTCGTCGTTTAGTAAAACTATTTACGGGTTTTTTAAAGGTTTTGTTGCCTATTTGAGTTTCCTCGTCGTAGATAACTTCATGTTTTGATCAGCGTATTTGTACTGTTTAATCATATTTTATTGCATTCAGCATGATAATTATAACTTATAAAACCTAAGTACAAGAGCATAGCATGATAATACAGATGGCTTGATCCACAAGTTAACAATATTAGAAAACGACAGATACATCTTGGCAGTGCAGCTTCTATCCACTGAATTCGGGACTCCCTTTGGTAGCAGTGAGCAATATTTACCGGTTTGTCCAGTATGGTTTGCCACTTGTAGTGTGCATTCTATTTGGAAACTAACTGGACTTGTTTTAATCGCATATGTCATGAAGGTGTATGTTATGTTTATATCATCGTCTGTGCATATATCTATTTGGTTTGTATCATTAGTCCGTAAGAGTTCTTGTAATATTTTACAATATTTGAGGTGAGGAATTGCTACTCTTGTGGTTGCATTAACTTGCAAGCTGTTGTTTGATGGTGCCTTATGGGTTTCGCTGTGTGGACATTTATCTATACTAATGCTTTATTACAGTTCATGTAAATTAATACCCATACATTATTTAGTATAACTCCATTCTTAATACTCATGTTATTAATAAAATATAGTATAAGTATGTGCTTGTATGTAGATTAATTTTATGGCTGGTAGAGTGGTCACTTTCCATACCGTTGTCAGAACTTATGTAATACAAGTACCTACGAATGCTATTTCATATAGCACCAACGCAATTTATATTTGGTATAGCCTTTAGTGATATAGTGTTGTATTTTTAAACTTAAATGTAAACCGTACATACATTGATAAAGCTATAAACTATCAAATGATGTAGTATATTCACTAACTATTTTTCAGTCTCTTATTTATGGAATTTAGAATGACATTTCCCGCCGTAAACCATAACGTCTGTTGCATGATGCGAACGTATTAATATATTATTATTATATTACTTGTAACTACAAATGTACACATCTGGAGAAGAAGACGTTTTATTTGCACATACACTCACGATGGTTATTTACAAGCATCGAAATCAAATAAATTGCATAGCGTGGCAAGATGACGTAATAAGATGATTTGTAAATGAAACGTACAGGTGCTTGGCAATATTTTCAAAGTGACCATGGGTACTTTCATGCTTTTCAAGCAGTAGACTGTTTATGTTTGTGTATTCGATTATTGTCACGCACAAGAAACCTAACATTATGTACGACTCTCGTCTATAGTAGTTGTTGTTTGTGGGTTGGAAGTCGTGATAACACAGTGGTAGCGCGTTCACTTTAGGCGCGAACTACTCGGAAGTTCGAGCCCGGGTGTAGCCGTTATGATTGTGCCCTTAGGCACGGCACTTAAATTGCACACTCCCTCTTCTCTCTCCCTCATGGCGATTGATTTCATCAGAAATGAGGTCTCGAGAACGACTAATCTAACATTGTTAAAACTTGTTTAGCAATCGAGTTGAAGTATATTTGTTTAATTGTTTTTGGCTGTGTGTGTATCTGTCTGTCTGTCTGTTGGCAGGATAACTGAAACAGTTGTGGGTGAATTTTGATGAACTGTATGGATAGTGTTAGTCCAGGAGGAAGTGATTGAATTGTGGGATATCTCCGTGACGTCATGTGGTCGGTCATATGATTCGATTGTGGGATATCTCGGTGACGTCATGTGTTCATGTGATTCGATTGTGCAATATCTCGGTGATGTCATGTGTTCATGTGATTCGATTGTGTGGTATCTCGGTCGTGTCATATGGGCATGTGATTCGATTGTGGGATATCTCGGTGACGTCATGTGGTCATGTGATTCGATTGTGCGATATCTCGGTGACGTCATGTGGTCATGTGATTCGATTGTGGGATATCTCGGTGACGTCATGTGGTCATGTGATTCGATTGTGCGATATCTCGGTGACGTCATGTGGTCATGTGATTCGATTGTGGGATATCTCGGTGACGTCATGTGGTCATATGATTCAATTGTTGGATATCTCGGTGATGTCATGTGTTCATGTGATTCGATTGTGGGGTATCTCGATGGCGTCATATGGTCATGTGATTCGATTGTGGGATATCTCGGTGACGTCATGTGTACATGTGATTCGATTGTGGAATATCTCGGTGACGTCATGTGGTCATATGATTCGATTGTGGGATATATCGGTGACGTCACGTGGTCATATGATTCGATTGTTGGATATCTCAGTAATGTCCTGTGTTCATGTGATTCGATTGTGGGATATCTCGATGGCGTCATATGGTCATATGATTCGATTGTGGGGTATCTGTTCATGTGATTCGATTGTGGGATATCTCGATGATGTCATGTGGTCATATGATTCGATTGTGGGATATGTCGGTGACGTTATGTGGTCATATGATTCGATTGTGGGATATCTCGGTGACGTCATGTGGTCATGTGATTCGATTGTGGGATATCTCGATGACGTCACGTGGTCATATGATTCGATTGTTGGATATCTCGGTGATGTCCTGTGTTCATGTGATTCGATTGTGGGGTATCTCGATGGCGTCATATGGTCATGTGATTCGATTGTGGGATATCTCGGTGACGTCATGTGTACATGTGATTCGATTGTGGAATATCTCGGTGACGTCATGTGTACATGTGATTCGATTGTGGAATATCTCGGTGACGTCATGTGTACATGTGATTCGATTGTGGAATATCTCGGTGACGTCATGTGGTCATATGATTCGATTGTGGGATATATCGGTGACGTCACGTGGTCATATGATTCGATTGTTGGATATCTCAGTAATGTCCTGTGTTCATGTGATTCGATTGTGGGATATCTCGATGGCGTCATATGGTCATATGATTCGATTGTGGGGTATCTGTTCATGTGATTCGATTGTGGGATATCTCGATGATGTCATGTGGTCATATGATTCGATTGTGGGATATGTCGGTGACGTTATGTGGTCATATGATTCGATTGTGGGATATCTCGGTGACGTCACGTGGTCATATGATTCGATTGTGGGATATCTCGGTGACGTCATGTGGTCATATGATTCGATTGTGGGATATCTCGGTGACGTCATGTGGTCAAGTTGGTCAGCCCAGTGCGGGGGTTAGCATCTCTTCAAGTGTTATTCTCTAGTTTTATGTGGATTGCGCTGATCGTTTAATAATAATATTAGTTTAATTAGTTGACTGATTCCAGGTTGAGTGTGGCATGATGTAGGTGTAAACACCGCACGATAATCACAACATTATCGGAAGAGTCCATTGACTTGTTATCGGTGTTTTTATAGTACTATTTATATGCAAACGTTACCATTCAATTTCATAGACTACACAATAGTCAATTTGCATATGAAGTAGTAATATAAAAACACCTATAGCAAGTCAATGGACTCTTCCGATAATGTTGTCATTATCGTGCGGTATTTATACAGTGGCCCAACGATAACGTGTTATTTACAAACATTACTATAAATAGGTTTCGAATAAGCCAAATCAATTATTAGGGTGTAATAAATAATCCTGTGTGCCAAGTAATGCATACATAAATGATAATAAGCTTATTTTTACCCGTTATAATAATATTAGCCCGTGCTATCTTTTTCGCGGGAATCACGTTATCGTTGGGGTATGGTAGGATGATATATATATAATGTGTATACAATTATATAGAAATCCTGTAATATCGTCATTCTTGTAATGACACAATCATACTGTGTACCGTGAGCTTAACGCGAAACTGTTCTAAATGCATCTATAAGTGGAAGTCGTGATAGCGCAGTGGATGCGCGTTCGCTTCAGGTGCGAAAGGTCCGGAGTTCGAGCCCCACTGGAGCCGTTACGATTGTGTCCTTAGGCAAGGCATTTAAATTCCACATTGCCTCTTCTCTCTCCCTCGTGGCGGTGGATTCCATCAGGAGTGAGGTCTCGAGAGTGATTTATATAAGTTGAAATAACTTGTTTCGCAATCGAGCTAAAATAAATTTGTATAAACTAAATGCATCTATATACCGACGGAAGATAGAACAACTTTGCAGTGATCATACGATACATGATTGTTAATAGTATGCGACTCGTTTTATCACAAAGGACCCACTGGATAGATGACGTTTTTTCGAGAAATGACGTTGAACGTATCCTCGAAAACAACGTTCACAGTATATTTGCATGATTACAACCCATTCTAGAACAAATATCCTTCCCAAACAGTGACTTAGATGTTGAATATTTACCAAATGAACAAGTACATTCCTCAGAAGGTCGCTATTGATGAAGCGTGTCACGTGCATGTTAGTTGTTGTTGTTGTTGTTGTTTTGGTGTTGTTGTTGTTGTTGTTATACTGTAATAACTGTAAAACAGTTCTAGTTGTTGTTACGTGTCCACTATGTGATAAAGAATCGGCGATTAGAACTCCAGGATATATATTTGCTTCCATGTTGGGTACTGACTCGGATATATATTTGCCTCCATGTTGGGTACTTACTCGGATATATATTTGCCTCCATGTTGGGGACTGACTCGGATATATATTTGCCTCCATGTTGGGTACTTACTCGGATATATATTTGCCTCCATGTTGGGTACTTACTCGGATATATATTTGCCTCCATGTTGGGTACTTACTCGGATATATATTTGCCTCCATGTTGGGTACTGACTCGGATATATATTTGCCTCCATGTTGGGTACTGACTCGGATATATATTTGCCTCCATGTTGGGGACTTACTCGGATATATATTTTACTCCAGGTTGCTGGATGACCCGGATATTTATTTTACCCAGAAGAGGCCACCACCAACATGGTTATTGCGAGACTTGAACTTGCATCCTCTCGGTAACGAGTCAGGCACCGTATACGCTTCACCATGCGAGATCAATTAATGATACGAAATTTCCGATAAATGTGCTGCTCCGTTTATGTATTACATATTCCGTTTTATATCAGAATGGAAGTAGTGGAATGTATTGTATTTACTGTGGCTGTATCACGTACCTACTCTCTCCTGGTCTTAGTCATGGAGTTCTATCGTCCAGTTCAAGCCTTTAATAAACGGTTATAAAGTAACACTGTCTTTTTATATGTACATGCATGTTTGGTTTATTGGTTCAATATGCAAACTACAAGCAAAAGGGTTGGGAAACAACTTAAACAAGTGAAAATCACTCCTGGATTGCACTATGCACTCATATACCCTGACAACAAACCAAACAACATTACGCTGAAAACGCAGTCCGTCTCCGTGGTCGAGTGGTTAAGGTCGCTGACTTGTAAACCACTGTAACCTATCATCACTGTGTTTTACGTTTATTTATCGTCGCTACCGGTTACCCATATGAGCGACGCCTCCTGAAGAGATTAGTCATTTTAGATTTTTGGAGGATAGTGCAATGAGACAGACAGAGACCCATTCCAGAATCTCCTCTGGTTCTTTTACGTGCACGGTGTAAAGCACCGACACGAGACCTCGGTTTAAAGTCCCAGCTGAAAGACTGTTAATTTTATTATGGTCAGACGGGGGATCGAACCTGCGATCCCTGGATTACCAGTCCAGCGTGTTACCACTGGACTACAGATCTGCCTACATCTATCATCACTCAGACCGTGTCTATTTATATAACAAAAGTTGGCAGTTCTTACGGATATTGGTGCACCAAGTACTGGTTAACCGTTGGAGCCTGTGCAGGTAAGGTGTTGTTAGGTAAACTGCCCGCAGGCGATATAGCACAAAATGGTGCTGATGAAGGCGTAAGACCAAAACGAACAAACAAATGCTGAATACGCCGAAAACAAGGTTTTCAGTTGAAAAACAATGTTTTTAGTCATTTTATTATTCAGAACATGTGCAAAGAACATAGATCCAGATCAACGTCTGATCAGGATCTCTGTTGTTTGCTATTCGGATAGATGCGTCAGCACCACTGTCTCAAGAGCAATCAGCATATAGCCTGAACAGATCGGATTCTCTGTTTTTGCAAACTTGCTTTCGTGCGTCATTGGCGGTGAGAGAGTTGAGGATTGTCATCGATTTTGTTCTATCGTTTTTACCCCCATCGACTGCCTCAATTGAGTAAGTTCACGAATGGGTGGTGTTTATTTTGATACCGTCACGTGTTGCTAAAAGGACTCAATTCATGATTCCAAAGTCTGCTTGTTGGTAACAATTGGAATTCTTTGCTCACTGCCGTTAAGGGAGATCATCCTCGTCCTTCCGCAAATCCCATTGGGAATTGTGGAAGACGTGATAGCACAGTGGATGTATGAACTAAATTCCATTGGGAGATGTGGAAGTCGTGATAGCGCAGTGGATATATAAACTAAATCATATTGGGAATTGTGGAAATCGTGATAGCGCAGTGGATGTATAAACTAAATCCCATTGGGAGATGTGGAAGACGTGATAGCGCAGTGGATGTATAAACTAAATCATATTCGGAATTGTGGAAATCGTGATAGCGCAGTGGATGTATAAACTAAATCCCATTGGAATTGTGGAAATATTGATACCGCAATGGATGTATGAACTAAATCCCATTGGGAGATGTGGAAGTCGTGATAGCGCAGTGGATGTATAAACTAAATCCCATTGGGAGATGTGGAAGTCGTGATAGCGCAGTGGATGTATAAACTAAATCCCATTGGGAATTGTGGAAGTCGTGATAGCGCTGTGGATGTATAAACTAAATCCCATTGGGAGATGTGGAAGTCGTGAGAGCGCTGTGGATGTATAAACTAAATCATATTGGGAATTGTGGAAATCATGATAGCGCCGTGGATGTATAAACTAAATCCCATTGGGAATTGTGGAAGTCGTGATAGCGCAGTGGATGTATAAACTAAATTCCATTGGGAGATGTGGAAGTCGTGATAGCGCAGTGGATGTATAAACTAAATCCCATTGGGAGATATGGAAGTCGTGATAGCGCAGTGGATGTATAAAATAAATCCCATTGGGAGATGTGGAAGTCGTGATAGCGCAGTGGATGTATAAACTAAATCCCATTGGGAGATGTGGAAGTCGTGAGAGCGCTGTGGATGTATAAACTAAATCATATTGGGAATTGTGGAAATCATGATAGCGCCGTGGATGTATAAACTAAATCCCATTGGGAATTGTGGAAGTCGTGATAGCGCAGTGGATGTATAAACTAAATTCCATTGGGAGATGTGGAAGTCGTGATAGCACAGTGGATGTATAAAATAAATCCCATTGGGAGATGTGGAAGTCGTGATAGCGCAGTGGATGTATAAACTAAATCCCATTGTGAATAGTGGAAGTCGTGATAGCCCAGTGGATGTATAAATTAAATCCCATTGGGAATTGTGGAAGTCGTGATAGCGCAGTGGATGTATAAACTAAATCCCATTGGAGATGTGGAAGTCGTGATAGCGCAGTGGATGTATAAACTAAATCCCATTTGGAATTGTGGAAGTCGTGATAGCGCAGTGGATGTATAAACTAAATCCCATTGGGAGATGTGGAAGTCGTGATAGCGCAGTGGATGTATAAACTAAATCCCATTGGGAGATGTGGAAGTCGTGATAGCGCTGTGGATGTATAAACTAAATCCCATTGGGAGATGTGGAAGTCGTGATAGAGCAGTGGATGTATAAACTAAATCCCATTGGGAGATGTGGAAGTCGTGATAGCGCTGTGGATGTATAAACTAAATCCCAGTGGATGTATAAATTAAATCCCATTTGGAGATGTGGAAGTCGTGATAGCGCAGTGGATGTATAAATTAAATCCCATTGTGGAATTGTGGAAGTCGTGATAGCGCAGTGGATGTATAAACTAAATCCCATTGGGAGATGTGGAAGTCGTGATAGCGCAGTGGATGTATAAAATAAATCCCATTGGGAGATGTGGAAGTCGTGATAGCGCAGTGGATGTATAAACTAAATCCCATTGTGAATTGTGGAAGTCGTGATAGCCCAGTGGATGTATAAACTAAATCCCATTGGGAGATGTGGAAATCGTGATAGCGCAGTGGATGTATAAACTGAATCCCATTTGGAATTGTGGAAGTCGTGATAGCGCAGTGGATGTATACATTAAATCCCATTGGGAGATGTGGATGTCGTGATAGCGTAGTGGATGCATAAACTAAATCCCATTAGGAGATGTGGAAGTCGTGATAGCGCAGTGGATGTATGAACTAAATCCCATTGGGAATTGTGGAAGTCGTGATAGCGCAGTGGATGTATACATTAAATCCCATTTGGAATTGTGGAAGTCGTGATAGCGCAGTGGATATATAAACTAAATCCCATTCGGAGATGTGGAAGTCGTGATAGCGCAGTGGATGTATAAACTAAATCCCATTGGGAATTGTGGAAGTCGTGAAAGCGCAGTGGATGTATAAACTAAATCCCATTGGGAGATGTGGAAATCGTGATAGCGCAGTGGATGTATAAATTAAATACCATTGGGAGATGTGGAAGTCGTGATAGCGCAGTGGATGTATAAACTAAATCCCATTGGATGTATAAACTAAATCCCAGTGGATGTATAAACTAAATCACATTGGATGTATAAACTAAATCCCAGTGGATGTATAAACTAAATCCCATTGGATGTATAAACTAAATCCCAGTGGATGTATACATTAAATCCCATTGGGAGATGTGGAAGTCGTGATAGCGCAGTGGATTTATAAATTAAATCCCATTGGGAATTGTGGAAGTCGTGATAGCGCAGTGGATGTATAAATCAAATCCCATTAGGAGATGTGGATGTCGTGATAGCGTAGTGGATGCATAAACTAAATCCCATTAGGAGATGTGGAAGTCGTGATAGCGCAGTGGATGTATGAACTAAATCCAATTGGGAATTGTGGAACTCGCGATAGCGCAGTGGATGTATAAACTAAATCCCATTGGGAATTGTGGAAGTCGTGATAGCGCAGTGGATGTATACATTAAATCCCATTTGGAATTGTGGAAGTCGTGATAGCGCAGTGGATATATAAACTAAATCCCATTGGGAGATGTGGAAGTCGTGATAGCGCAGTGGATGTATAAACTAAATCCCATTGGGAATTGTGGAAGTCGTGATAGCGCAGTGGATGTATAAACTAAATCCCATTGGGAGATGTGGAAATCGTGATATCGCAGTGGATGTATAAACTAAATCCCAGTGGATGTATGAACTAAATCCCATAGGGAATTGTGGAAGTAGTGATAGCGCAGTGGATGTATGAACTAAATCCCATTGGGAATTGTGGAAGTCGTGATAGCGCAGTGGATGTATGAATTAAATCCCATTGGGAGATGTTGAAGTCGTGATAGCGCAGTGGATGTATGAACTAAATCCCATTGGGAAGTGTGGAAGTCGTGATAGCGCTGTGGATGTATGAACTAAATCCCATTGAGAGGTGTTGAAGTCGTGATAGGGCAGTGGATGTATAAATTAAATCCCATTGGGAATTGTGGAAGACGTGATAGCGCAGTGGATGTATAAATTAAATCCCAGTGGGAGATGTGGATGTCGTGATAGCGTAGTGGATGCATAAACTAAATCCCATTAGGAGATGTGGAAGTCGTGATAGCGCAGTGGATGTATGAACTAAATCCCATTGGGAATTGTGGAACTCGTGATAGCGCAGTGGATGTATAAACTAAATCCCATTGGGAATTGTGGAAGTCGTGATAGCGCAGTGGATGTATACATTAAATCCCATTTGGAATTGTGGAAGTCGTGATAGCGCAGTGGATATATAAACTAAATCCCATTGGGAGATGTGGAAGTCGTGATAGCGCAGTGGATGTATAAACTAAATCCCATTGGGAATTGTGGAAGTCGTGATAGCGCAGTGGATGTATAAACTAAATCCCATTGGGAGATGTGGAAATCGTGATATCGCAGTGGATGTATAAACTAAATCCCAGTGGATGTATGAACTAAATCCCATAGGGAATTGTGGAAGTAGTGATAGCGCAGTGGATGTATGAACTAAATCCCATTGGGAATTGTGGAAGTCGTGATAGCGCAGTGGATGTATGAATTAAATCCCATTGGGAGATGTTGAAGTCGTGATAGCGCAGTGGATGTATGAACTAAATCCCATTGGGAAGTGTGGAAGTCGTGATAGCGCTGTGGATGTATGAACTAAATCCCATTGAGAGGTGTTGAAGTCGTGATAGGGCAGTGGATGTATAAATTAAATCCCATTGGGAATTGTGGAAGACGTGATAGCGCAGTGGATGTATAAATTAAATCCCAGTGGGAGATGTGGATGTCGTGATAGCGTAGTGGATGCATAAACTAAATCCCATTAGGAGATGTGGACGTCGTGATAGCGCAGTGGATGTATGAACTAAATCCCATTGGGAATTGTGGAACTCGTGATAGCGCAGTGGATGTATAAACTAAATCCCATTGGGAATTGTGGAAGTCGTGATAGCGCAGTGGATGTATACATTAAATCCCATTTGGAATTGTGGAAGTCGTGATAGCGCAGTGGATATATAAACTAAATCCCATTGGGAGATGTGGAAGTCGTGATAGCGCAGTGGATGTATAAACTAAATCCCATTGGGAATTGTGGAAGTCGTGATAGCGCAGTGGATGTATAAACTAAATCCCATTGGGAGATGTGGAAATCGTGATAGCGCAGTGGATGTATAAACTAAATCCCAGTGGATGTATGAACTAAATCCCATAGGGAATTGTGGAAGTAGTGATAGCGCAGTGGATGTATGAACTAAATCCCATTGGGAATTGTGGAAGTCGTGATAGAGCAGTGGATGTATGAATTAAATCCCATTGGGAGATGTTGAAGTCGTGATAGCGCAGTGGATGTATGAACTAAATCCCATTGGGAAGTGTGGAAGTCGTGATAGCGCTGTGGATGTATGAACTAAATCCCATTGAGAGGTGTTGAAGTCGTGATAGGGCAGTGGATGTATAAACTATATCCCATTGGAAATTGTGCAAGTCGTGATAGCGCAGTGGATGTATACACTAAATCCCATTGGGAGATGTGGAAGTCGTGATAGCGCAGTGGATGTATAAACTAAATCTCATTGGGAGATGTGGAAGTCGTGATAGCGCAGTGGATGTATAAACTAAATCCCATTGGGAATTGTGGAAGTCTTGATAGCGCTGTGGATGTATAAACTATATCCTATTGGAAATTGTGGAAGTCGTTATAGCGCTGTGGATGTATAAACTAAATCCCATTGGGAGATGTGGAAGTCGTGATAGCGCAGTGTATGTATAGACTAAATCCCATTGGGAGATGTGGAAGTCGTGATAGCGCAGTGGATGTATAAATTAAATCTCATTGGGAGATGTGGAAGTCGTGATAGCGCAGTGGATGTATAAACTAAATCCCATTGGGAATTGTGGAAGTCGTGATAGCGCAGTGGATGTATAAACTAAATCCCATTGGATGCATAAACTAAATCCCATTGGGAATTGTGGAAGTCGTGATAGCGCAGTGGATGTATAGACTAAATCCCATTGGGAATTGTGGAAGTCGTGATAGCGCAGTGGATGTATAAACTAAATCCCATTGGATGCATAAACTAAATCCCATTGGGAATTGTGGAAGTCGTGATAGCGTAGTGGATGTATAGACTAAATCCCATTGGGAATTGTGGAAGTCGTGATAGCCCAGTGGATGTATAAACTAAATCCCAGTGGATGTATAAACTAAATCCCATTGGGAGATGTGGAAATCGTGATAGCGCAGTGGATGTATGAATTAAATACCATTGGGAGATGTGGAAATCGTGATAGCGCAGTGGAAGTATAAACTAAATCCCATAGGGAGATGTGGAAGTCGTGATAGAGCAGTGGATGTATAAACTAAATCCCATTGGGAGATGTGGAAGTCGTGATAGCGCAGTGGATGTATAAACTAAATCCCAGTTGATGTATAAATTAAATCCCATTTGGAGATGTGGAAGTCGTGATAGCGCAGTGGATGTATACATTAAATCCCATTTGGAGATGTGGAAGTCGTGATAGCGCAGTGGATGTGTAAACTAAATCCCAGTGGATGTATACATTAAATCCCATTGGGAGATGTGGAAGTCGTGATAGCGCAGTGGATGTATAAATTAAATCCCATTGGGAATTGTGGAAGTCGTGATAGCGCAGTGGATGTATAAACTAAATCCCATTGGGAATTGTGGAAGTCGTCATAGCGCAGTGGATGTATAAATTAAATCCCATTGGGAATTGTGGAAGACGTGATAGCGCAGTGGATGTATAAATTAAATCCCAGTGGGAGATGTGGATGTCGTGATAGCGCAGTGGATGCATAAACTAAATCCCATTAGGAGATGTGGAAGTCGTGATAGCGCAGTGGATGTATGAACTAAATCACATTGGGAATTGTGGAACTCGTGATAGCGCAGTGGATGTATAAACTAAATCGCATTGGGAGATGTGGAAGTCGTGATAGAGCAGTGGATGCATAAACTAAATCCCATTGGGAATTGTGGAAGTCGTGATAGCGCAGTGGATGTATAAACTAAATCCCAGTGGATGTATAAACTAAATCCCATTGGGAGATGTGGAAATCGTGATAGCGCAGTGGATGTATAAATTAAATACCATTGGGAGATGTGGAAATCGTGATAGCGCAGTGGAAGTATAAACTAAATCCCATTGGGAGATGTGGAAGTCGTGATAGAGCAGTGGATGTATAAACTAAATCCCATTGGGAGATGTGGAAGTCGTGATAGCGCTGTGGATGTATAAACTAAATCCCAGTGGATTTATAAATTAAATCCCATTTGGAGATGTGGAAGTCGTGATAGCGCAGTGGATGTATAAATTAAATCCCATTTGGAGATGTGGAAGTCGTGATAGCGCAGTGGATGTGTAAACTAAATCCCAGTGGATGTATACATTAAATCCCATTGGGAGATGTGGAAGTCGTGATAGCGCAGTGGATGTATAAATTAAATCCCATTGGGAATTGTGGAAGTCGTGATAGCGCAGTGGATGTATAAATTAAATCCCATTGGAGATGTGGAAGTCGTCATAGCGCAGTGGATGTATAAACTAAATCCCATTGGGAATTGTGGAAGTCGTCATAGCGCAGTGGATGTATAAATTAAATCCCATTGGGAATTGTGGAAGACGTGATAGCGCAGTGGATGTATAAATTAAATCCCAGTGGGAGATGTGGATGTCGTGATAGCGCAGTGGATGCATAAACTAAATCCCATTAGGAGATGTGGAAGTCGTGATAGCGCAGTGGATGTATGAACTAAATCCCATTGGGAATTGTGGAACTCGTGATAGCGCAGTGGATGTATAAACTAAATCCCATTTGGAATTGTGGAAGTCGTGATAGCGCAGTGGATGTATAAACTAAATCCCATTGGGAGATGTGGAAGTCGTGATAGCGCTGTGGATGTATAAACTAAATCCCATTGGGAGATGTGGAAGTCGTGATAGCGCTGTGGATGTATAAACTAAATCCCATTGGGAGATGTGGAAGTCGTGATAGCGCAGTGTATGTATAGACTAAATCCCATTGGGAGATGTGGAAGTCGTGATAGCGCAGTGGATGTATAAATTAAATCTCATTGGGAGATGTGGAAGTCGTGATAGCGCAGTGGATGTATAAACTAAATCCCATTGGGAATTGTGGAAGTCGTGATAGCGCAGTGGATGTATAAACTAAATCCCAATGGATGCATAAACTAAATCCCATTGGGAATTGTGGAAGTCGTGATAGCGCAGTGGATGTATAAACTAAATCCCATTGGGAATTGTGGAAGTCGTGATAGCGCTGTGGATGTATAAACTAAATCCCATTGGATGCATAAACTAAATCCCATTGGGAATTGTGGAAGTCGTGATAGCGCCGTGGATGTGTAAACTAAATCCCAGTGGATGTATAAATTAAATCCCATTTGGAGATGTGGAAGTCGTGATAGCGCAGTGGATGTGTAAACTAAATCCCAGTGGATGTATAAACTAAATCCCATTGGGAATTGTGGAAGACGTCATAGCGCAGTGGATGTATAAATTAAATCCCAGTGGGAGATGTGGATGTCGTGATAGCGCAGTGGATGCATAAACTAAATCCCATTAGGAGATGTGGAAGTCGTGATAGCGCAGTGGATGTATGAACTAAATCCCATTGGGAATTGTGGAACTCATGATAGCACAGTGGATGTATAAACTAAATCCCATTGGTAATTGTGGAAGTCGTGATAGCGCAGTGGATGTATAAACTATATACCATTGGGAGATGTGGAAGTCGTGATAGCGCTGTGGATGTATAAACTAAATCCCATTTGGAGATGTGGAAGTCGTGATAGCGCAGTGTATGTATAGACTAAATCCCATTGGGAGATGTGGAAGTCGTGATAGCGCAGTGGATGTATAAACTAAATCCCATTGGGAATTGTGGAAGTCGTGATAGCGCAGTGGATGTATAAACTAAATCCCATTGGATGCATAAACTAAATCCCATTGGGAATTGTGGAAGTCGTGATAGCGCAGTGGATGTATAGACTAAATCCCATTGGGAATTGTGGAAGTCGTGATAGCGCAGTGGATGTATAAACTAAATCCCATTGGATGCATAAACTAAATCCCATTGGGAATTGTGGAAGTCGTGATAGCGTAGTGGATGTATAAACTAAATCCCATTGGGAATTGTGGAAGTCGTGATAGCCCAGTGGATGTATAAACTAAATACCAGTGGATGTATAAACTAAATCCCATTGGGAGATGTGGAAATCGTGATAGCGCAGTGGATGTATAAATTAAATACCATTGGGAGATGTGGAAATCGTGATAGCGCAGTGGAAGTATAAACTAAATCCCATAGGGAGATGTGGAAGTCGTGATAGAGCAGTGGATGTATAAACTAAATCCCATTGGGAGATGTGGAAGTCGTGATAGCGCAGTGGATGTATAAACTAAATCCCAGTTGATGTATAAATTAAATCCCATTTGGAGATGTGGAAGTCGTGATAGCGCAGTGGATGTATAAATTAAATCCCATTTGGAGATGTGGAAGTCGTGATAGCGCAGTGGATGTGTAAACTAAATCCCAGTGGATGCATACATTAAATCCCATTGGGAGATGGGGAAGTCGTGATAGCGCAGTGGATGTATAAATTAAATCTCATTGGGAATTGTGGAAGTCGTGATAGCGCAGTGGATGTATAAACTAAATCCCATTGGGAATTGTGGAAGTCGTCATAGCGCAGTGGATGTATAAATTAAATCCCATTGGGAATTGTGGAAGACGTGATAGCGCAGTGGATGTATAAATTAAATCCCAGTGGGAGATGTGGATGTCGTGATAGCGCAGTGGATGCATAAACTAAATCCCATTAGGAGATGTGGAAGTCGTGATAGCGCAGTGGATGTATGAACTAAATCCCATTGGGAATTGTGGAACTCGTGATATCGCAGTGGATGTATAAACTAAATCCATTGGGAGATGTGGAAGTCGTGATAGAGCAGTGGATGTATAAACTAAATCCCATTGGGAGATGTGGAAGTCGTGATAGCGCAGTGGATGTATAAACTAAATCCCAGTGGATGTATAAATTAAATCCCATTTGGAGATGTGGAAGTCGTGATAGCGCAGTGGATGTATAAATTAAATCCCATTGGGAGATGTGGAAGTCGTGATAGCGCAGTGGATGTGTAAACTAAATCCCAGTGGATGTATACATTAAATCCCATTGGGAGATGTGGAAGTCGTGATAGCGCAGTGGATGTATAAATTAAATCCCATTGGGAATTGTGGAAGTCGTGATAGCGCAGTGGATGTATAAATTAAATCCCATTGGAGATGTGGAAGTCGTCATAGCGCAGTGGATGTATAAACTAAATCCCATTGGGAATTGTGGAAGTCGTCATAGCGCAGTGGATGTATAAATTAAATCCCATTGGGAATTGTGGAAGACGTGATAGCGCAGTGGATGTATAAATTAAATCCCAGTGGGAGATGTGGATGTCGTGATAGCGCAGTGGATGCATAAACTAAATCCCATTAGGAGATGTGGAAGTCGTGATAGCGCAGTGGATGTATGAACTAAATCCCATTGGGAATTGTGGAACTCGTGATAGCGCAGTGGATGTATAAACTAAATCCCATTGGGAGATGTGGAAGTCGTGATAGCGCAGTGGATGTATAAACTAAATCCCATTGGGAGATGTGGAAGTCGTGATAGCGCTGTGGATGTATAAACTAAATCCCATTGGGAGATGTGGAAGTCGTGATAGCGCAGTGGATGTATAAACTAAATCCCATTGGGAGATGTGGAAGTCGTGATAGCGCAGTGGATGTATAAATTAAATCTCATTGGGAGATGTGGAAGTCGTGATAGCGCAGTGGATGTATAAACTAAATCCCATTGGGAATTGTGGAAGTCGTGATAGCGCAGTGGATGTATAAACTAAATCCCAATGGATGCATAAACTAAATCCCATTGGGAATTGTGGAAGTCGTGATAGCGCAGTGGATGTATAAACTAAATCCCATTGGGAATTGTGGAAGTCGTGATAGCGCTGTGGATGTATAAACTAAATCCCATTGGATGCATAAACTAAATCCCATTGGGAATTGTGGAAGTCGTGATAGCGCCGTGGATGTGTAAACTAAATCCCAGTGGATGTATAAATTAAATCCCATTTGGAGATGTGGAAGTCGTGATAGCGCAGTGGATGTGTAAACTAAATCCCAGTGGATGTATAAACAAATCCCATTGGGAATTGTGGAAGACGTCATAGCGCAGTGGATGTATAAATTAAATCCCAGTGGGAGATGTGGATGTCGTGATAGCGCAGTGGATGATAAACTAAATCCCATTGGAGATGTGGAAGTCGTGATAGCGCAGTGGATGTATGAACTAAATCCCATTGGGAATTGTGGAAGTCGTGATAGCACAGTGGATGTATAAACTAAATCCCATTGGTAATTGTGGAAGTCGTGATAGCGCAGTGGATGTATAAACTATATACCATTGGGAGATGTGGAAGTCGTGATAGCGCTGTGGATGTATAAACTAAATCCCATTGGAGATGTGGAAGTCGTGATAGCGCAGTGGATGTATAAACTAAATCCCATTGGGAATTGTGGAAGTCGTGATAGCGCAGTGGATGTATAAACTAAATCCCATTGGGAATTGTGGAAGTCGTGATAGCGCAGTGGATGTATAAACTAAATGGTGTTTCCCATTGGGAATTGTGGAAGTCGTGATAGCGCAGTGGATGTATAAACTAAATCCCATTGGGAATGTGGAAGTCGTGATAGCGCAGTGGATGTATAAACTAAATCCCATTGGAGAGTGGAAGTCGTGATAGCGCAGTGGATGTATAAACTAAATCCCATTGGGAATTGTGGAAGTCGTGATAGCGCAGTGGATGTATAAACTAAATCCCAGTGGATGTATAAACTAAATCCCATTGGGAGATGTGGAAGTCGTGATAGCGCAGTGGATGTATAAACTAAATCCCATTGGGAGATGTGGAAGTCGTGATAGCGCAGTGGATGTATAAACTAAATCCCATTGGGAATGTGGAAGTCGTGATAGCGCAGTGGATGTATAAACTAAATCCCAGGATGATAAACTAAATCCCATTGGGAATTGTGGAAGTCGTGATAGCGCAGTGGATGTATAAACTAAATCCCATTGGATGCATAAACTAAATCCCATTGGGAATTGTGGAAGTCGTGATAGCGCAGTGGATGTGTAAACTAAATCCCAGTGGATGTATAAATTAAATCCCATTTGGAGATGTGGAAGTCGTGATAGCGCAGTGGATGTGTAAACTAAATCCCAGTGGATGTATAAACTAAATCCCATTGGGAATTGTGGAAGCGTATAGCGCAGTGGATGTTAAATAAATCCCAATGTTTTTTGGAGTGTGGAATCGTGATAGGCAGTGGATGATAAACTAAATCCCATTGGGAATTGTGGAAGTCGTGATAGCGCAGTGGATGTATAAACTAAATCCCAGTGGATGTATAAACTATATCCCATTGGGAGATATGGAAATCGTGATAGCGCAGTGGATGTATAAATTAAATACCATTGGGAGATGTGGAAATCGTGATAGCGCAGTGGAAGTATAAACTAAATCCCATAGGGAGATGTGGAAGTCGTGATAGAGCAGTGGATGTATAAACTAAATCCCATTGGGAGATGTGGAAGTCGTGATAGCGCTGTGGATGTATAAACTAAATCCCAGTGGATGTATAAATTAAATCCCATTTGGAGATGTGGAAGTCGTGATAGCGCAGTGGATGTATAAATTAAATCCCATTGGGAATTGTGGAAGTCGTGATAGCGCAGTGGATGTATAAATTAAATCCCATTGGAGATGTGGAAGTCGTCATAGCGCAGTGGATGTATAAACTAAATCCCATTGGGAATTGTGGAAGTCGTCATAGCGCAGTGGATGTATAAATTAAATCCCATTGGGAATTGTGGAAGACGTGATAGCGCAGTGGATGTATAAATTAAATCCCAGTGGGAGATGTGGATGTCGTGATAGCGCAGTGGATGCATAAACTAAATCCCATTAGGAGATGTGGAAGTCGTGATAGCGCAGTGGATGTATAAACTAAATCCCATTGGGAATTGTGGAAGTCGTGATAGCGCAGTGGATGTATAAACTAAATCCCATTGGGAATTGTGGAAGTCGTGATAGCGCAGTGGATGTATAAACTAAATCCCATTGGGAGATGTGGAAGTCGTGATAGCGCAGTGGATGTATAAATTAAATCTCATTGGGAGATGTGGAAGTCGTGATAGCGCAGTGGATGTATAAACTAAATCCCATTGGGAATTGTGGAAGTCGTGATAGCGCAGTGGATGTATAAACTAAATCCCAATGGATGCATAAACTAAATCCCATTGGGAATTGTGGAAGTCGTGATAGCGCAGTGGATGTATAAACTAAATCCCATTGGGAATTGTGGAAGTCGTGATAGCGCTGTGGATGTATAAACTAAATCCCATTGGATGCATAAACTAAATCCCATTGGGAATTGTGGAAGTCGTGATAGCGCCGTGGATGTGTAAACTAAATCCCAGTGGATGTATAAATTAAATCCCATTTGGAGATGTGGAAGTCGTGATAGCGCAGTGGATGTGTAAACTAAATCCCAGTGGATGTATAAACTAAATCCCATTGGGAATTGTGGAAGACGTCATAGCGCAGTGGATGTATAAATTAAATCCCAGTGGGAGATGTGGATGTCGTGATAGCGCAGTGGATGCATAAACTAAATCCCATTAGGAGATGTGGAAGTCGTGATAGCGCAGTGGATGTATAAACTAAATCCCATTGGTAATTGTGGAAGTCGTGATAGCGCAGTGGATGTATAAACTATATACCATTGGGAGATGTGGAAGTCGTGATAGCGCTGTGGATGTATAAACTAAATCCCATTTGGAGATGTGGAAGTCGTGATAGCGCAGTGTATGTATAGACTAAATCCCATTGGGAGATGTGGAAGTCGTGATAGCGCAGTGGATGTATAAACTAAATACCATTGGGAATTGTGGAAGTCGTGATAGCGCAGTGGATGTATAAACTAAATCCCATTGGATGCATAAACTAAATCCCATTGGGATTTGTGGAAGTCGTGATAGCGCAGTGGATGTATAGACTAAATCCCATTGGGAATTGTGGAAGTCGTGATAGCGCAGTGGATGTATAAACTAAATCCCAGTGGATGTATAAACTAAATCCCATTGGGAGATGTGGAAATCGTGATAGCGCAGTGGATGTATAAATTAAATACCATTGGGAGATGTGAAAGTCGTGATAGAGCAGTGGATGTATAAACTAAATCCCATTGGGAATTCTGGAAGTCGTGATAGCTCAGTGGATGTATAAATTAAATCTCATTGGGAGATGTGGAAGTCGTGATAGCGCAGTGGATGTATAAACTAAATCCCATTGGGAATTGTGGAAGTCGTGATAGCGCAGTGGATGTATAAACTAAATCCCATTGGATGCATAAACTAAATCCCATTGGGAATTGTGGAAGTCGTGATAGCGCAGTGGATGTGTAAACTAAATCCCAGTGGATGTATAAATTAAATCCCATTTGGAGATGTGGAAGTCGTGATAGCGCTGTGGATGTATAAACTAAATCCCATTGGGAGATGTGGAAGTCGTGATAGCGCTGTGGATGTATAAACTAAATCCCATTGGGAGATGTGGAAGTCGTGATAGCGCAGTGGATGTATAAACTAAATCCCATTGGGAATTGTGGAAGTCGTGATAGCGCAGTGGATGTATAAACTAAATCCCATTGGATGTATAAACTAAATCCCATTGGGAATTGTGGAAGTCGTGATAGCGCAGTGGATGTATAAACTAAATCCCATTGGATGCATAAACTAAATCCCATTGGGAATTGTGGAAGTCGTGATAGCGCAGTGGATGTGTAAACTAAATCCCAGTGGATGTATAAATTAAATCCCATTTGGAGATGTGGAAGTCGTGATAGCGCAGTGGATGTGTAAACTAAATCCCAGTGGATGTATAAACTAAATCCCATTGGGAGATGTGGAAGTCGTGATAGCGCAGTGGATGTATAAACTAAATCCAATTGGGAGATGTGGAAGTCGTGATAGCGCAGTGGATGTATAAATTAAATACCATTGGGAGATGTGGAAATCGTGATAGCGCAGTGGAAGTATAAACTAAATCCCATAGGGAGATGTGGAAGTCGTGATAGAGCAGTGGATGTATAAACTAAATCCCATTGGGAGATGTGGAAGTCGTGATAGCGCAGTGGATGTATAAACTAAATCCCAGTGGATGTATAAATTAAATCCCATTTGGAGATGTGGAAGTCGTCATAGCGCAGTGGATGTATAAATTAAATCCCATTGGGAGATGTGGAAGTCGTGATAGCGCAGTCGATGTATAAATTAAATCCCATTGGGAATTGTGGAAGTCGTCATAGCGCAGTGGATGTATAAATTAAATCCCATTGGGAATTGTGGAAGACGTGATAGCGCAGTGGATGTATAAATTAAATCCCAGTGGGAGATGTGGATGTCGTGATAGCGCAGTGGATGCATAAACTAAATCCCATTAGGAGATGTGGAAGTCGTGATAGCGCAGTGGATGTATGAACTAAATCCCATTGGGAATTGTGGAACTCGTGATAGCGCAGTGGATGTATAAACTAAATCCCATTGGGAATTGTGGAAGTCGTGATAGCGCAGTGGATGTATAAACTAAATCCCATTGGGAGATGTGGAAGTCGTGATAGCGCAGTGGATATAAATTAAATCCCATTGGGAGATGTGGAAGTCGTGATAGCGCTGTGGATGTATAAACTAAATCCCATTGGGAATTGTGGAAATCGTGATAGCGCAGTGGATGTATAAATTAAATCCCAGTGGGAGATGTCGATGTCGTGATAGCGCAGTGGATGTATAAACTAAATCCCATTGGGAATTGTGGAAGTCGTGATAGCGCAGTGGATGTATAAACTAAATCCCATTGGGAATTGTGGAAGTCGTGATAGCGCAGTGGATGTATAAATTAAATCCCATTGGGAATTGTGGAAGTCGTGATAGCGCAGTGGATGTATAAATTAAATCTCCTTGGGAGATGTGGAAGTCGTGATAGCGCTGTGGATGTATAAACTAAATCCCATTGGGAATTGTGGAAGTGTGATAGCGCTGTGGATGTATAAACTAAATCCCATTGGGAATTGTGGAAGTCGTGATAGCGCAGTGGATAGGTAAACTAAATCCCAGTGGATGTATAAATTAAATCCCATTTGGAGATGTGGAAGTCGTGATAGCGCAGTGGATGTATAAATTAAATCCCATTTGGAGATGTGGAAGTCGTGATAGCGCAGTGGATGTGTAAACTAAATCCCAGTGGATGTATAAATTAAATCCCATTGGGAGATGTGGAAGTCGTGATAGCGCAGTGGATGTATAAATTAAATCCCATTGGGAGATGTGGAAGTCGTGATAGCGCAGTGGATGTATAAACTAAATCCCATTGGGAATTGTGGAAGTCATGATAGCGCAGTGGATGTATAAACTAAATCCCATTGGGAGATGTGGAAGTCGTGATAGAGCAGTGGATGTATAAACTAAATCCCATTGGGAGATGTGGAAGTCGTGATAGCGCTGTGGATGTATAAACTAAATCCCATGGTATAATCCATTGATGTGAAGTATAGCGCAGTGGATGTATAATAATCCATTGGGAGATGTGGAAGTCGTGATAGAGCAGTGGATGTATAAACTAAATCCCATTGGGAGATGTGGATGTCGTGATAGCGCTGTGGATGTATAAACTAAATCCCGGTTTCCTCCACACGAATGACCACATATGCGCCTTCATCCGCGCCAACGAGAATGATTAATATAAGCTGTTAAAACTTGCTTCACAATCGTTGTAAAATAAATAAAGGTTACACCTTTTTAATAGTTCATTTTTATTTTTGGTAAAAAATTCATTTTCATGACAGGTAATGTATAGTTTTTGTGTTTTTTGAGAAATTATGTGACTTAGGACTAGTTGATGTGTAGAAAAGATGTAGCATAAGAAGTCAAACTGAAGGTTGGATATACAGTAATAGTTGGCGGAGGAATAGTGTGTAAACGCAGTGACGTTATTCACAGGTGAGCATTGTCAATGCTGAACATTACATTTGTGTTCAATTTGCTATTTTTCAGTTTGATTTGAATACCTCTTCACAGTGGATGTGGTATCAGAATAAATGAAAGATCGGAAATCATTTGTTGTTTTACAACCTAAAGAATCCAATAGCCGAGTGTTTGGCTGTACTAGCTACCACGAACTTTTGTTTTAAAGTTAAACGACCTCCGGATACATCTTTGCCCCGTCGTACTATGTCATTTATTATATTGTTTGTATTCACGTTGAGGACATCGGCCTACAAGCCTACAAGCCTACAAGCAACCCTTGCGCGCAGGTGTTATATGTGACAGACAGGCATGTGTTACAAATTACTTAGTATTTTATTACGCGTTGTTTATTTTGCGTCGACCTCTATTTTGACAATACTTCGCCGCCTTAATTCCACAGCCTTCTAATTGCCTTTTAAGATTGAGATAATCGCGATTTAATTTTCGTAAATTATAGAAACAAAGGCGCGTACAACATTGCGGACACTGGAATTCGCCTGCGTGTAGATATTCCACAATCGAGCGACTTGCACAAGTAGTGGAGAGGCAGCAGTCAGGCATGGATAATGAATCGAAATCAGTTTGTGAACGAGAGGTACATCCATCTTAGATAGATTGTATATATGGTTGAATGTTGATGCTACATAAATAATACAGACGGATCTGTAGTCCAGTGGTAACACGCCGGACTGGTAATCCAGGGATCGCAGGTTCGATCCCCCGTCTGACCCTAATAAAATTAACAGTCTTTCAGATGTGACGTTAAACCGAGGTCTCGTGTCGGTGCTTTACACCGTGCACGTAAAAGAACCGGAGGAGACTCTGGAATGGGTCTCTGTCTGTATCATGCACTATCCTCCAAAATCTAAAACGACTAATCTCTTCAGGAGGCGTCGCTCATATGGGTAACCGGTAGCGACGATAAATAAACGTAAAACACACATACATAAATAAAAATAAAACTTGGCGTTTGTTTTTTGGAGTGACATTCAGCTAGTATTGGAGGAGGAAGACCAGTGACGTCCGGACGCCTCCCGGGGGCCCTGGCTACAATTATTATTCCCCCCCCCGACACAAAACGCACCGGACCATGGATCGGCCCGGTGGGAGAACATTTTGGAAATTTGGGAAGAAAAACGCCAAATCCTTCACTCTAAAGTGGAATTGGACAATATTTCAGTTGTTCATTAATTGAAGGTCTTCTCATATATGACTGCATGAATCGAACGCTGCCATTGTTTTTTTTCTGAGAACTCGGGTTTTGAAGTATACATATGATAATATATCCAAGTGACGCTAGGACAATGAGACCACGAGTGTTTTTATCGGTTCTTCAACTGACATCGCGTTAGTACTTTCGGTTTAATAAAATATGTTTATCGCGGGGACATGTACAGAGATTTGGTAGAAAAATCGAAACCTTGTTCAGTTCGTGTAGATGAGATTGTGCATCCTGAGGCGCAGTTGGGGGGCCCACATTTCCAGAGGGGGACTCAGAAAACTCTATATTTTTTCCTTCTGGTCTTCGGGGGCCCCCTTTGGGCCCAGGGCCCCTGGCTATTAGCCAACCACTCCCCATGGACCGGCCGCCACTGAGGAAGACATTAACTTGGGTATAGTTTATAGGTATTACAAATTTGATACTTTAGCGCCATTTATCATTTATTTGATTCACCTCTAACCTACCATTTCCCTTCTAGGTATTGTGTGACAACATATTTATATGATTTAGTTGTGAGTGATGTCACGTTAATTAGTTCCGTATTGAGTATTGTCACCATCATCATCAATTAAGACAACAGCTGGTGGAACATTGACTATTAACAGTCTTTCAGATGGGACGTTTAACCGAGGTCTCATGTCAGTGCTTTACACCGTGCACGTAAAAGAACCAGAGGAGACTCTGAAATGGGTCTCTGTCTGTATCATTGCACTATCCGCCAAAATCTAAAATGACTAATCTCTTCAGGAGGCGTCGCTCATATGGGCAACCGGTAGCGACGATAAATAAACGTAAAACACACATATTGACTATCCTACACTAGTAGTACAGTATCTCCATGAAAGTAACATTAAATGGCAAGTATGCGTTTACGTAGACTATGCTGCAAATCGACATATGTTTGCCAAGGAGCAGTTGCACAGATTAACACATTGATGAATGTACATCACAAAATGATGAATATGCACAACAATATGACAGCGGTACATTATATGTAGAAAAGGGTACAGAACAAGATGGCATACGTACATTATATGTAGAGAAAGGTACAGAACAAGATGGCATACGTACAGTATATGTAGAGAAAGGTACAGAACAAACGGGCATACGTACATTATATGTAGAGAAAGGTACAGAACAAACGGGCATACGTACATTATATGTAGAGAAAGGTACAGAACAAACGGGCATACGTACATTATATGTAGAGAAAGGTACAGAACAAGATGGCATACGTACATTTTATGAAGGGAAATGCACAGAACAAACGGGCATACGTACATTATATGTAAGAAAATGCACAGAACAAACGGACATACGTACATTACATGTAAGAAAATGCACAGAGACATACGTACACTATATGTAGGAAAATGCACAAAACAAACGGGCATACGTACATTATATGTAGGAAAATGCACAGAACAAACGGACATACGTACATTATATGTAAGAAAATGCACAGAACAAACGGATATACGTACATTATATGTAAGAAAATGCACAGAACAAACGGATATACGTACATTATATGTAAGAAAATGCACAGAACAAACGGATATACGTACATTATATGTAAGAAAATGCACAGAACAAACGGATATACGTACATTATATGTAAGAAAATGCACAGAACAAACGGGCATACGTACATTATATGTAGAAAATGCACAGAACAAACGGACATACGTACATTATATGTAGGAAAATGCACAGAACAAACGGATATACGTACATTATATGTAGGAAAATGCACAGAACAAACGGACATACGTACATTATATGTAGGAAAATGCACAGAACAAACGGATATACGTACATTATATGTAGGAAAATGCACAGAACAAACGGACATACGTACATTATATGTAGGAAAATGCACAGAACAAACGGATATACGTACATTATATGTAGGAAAATGCACAGAACAAACGGACATACGTACATTATATGTAAGAAAATGCACAGAACAAATGGACATATGTACATTATATGTAGGAAAATGCACAAAACAAACGGGCATACGTACATTATATGTAGGAAAATGCGCAAAGAACAAACGGACATACTTACACTATATGTAGGAAGATTCACAGAACAAACGGGCATACGTACATTATATGTAGGAAGATTCACAGAACAAATGGGCATTCGTATATTATATGTAGGACGATGCACAGAACAAACGGGCACACGTCAAGTGCAGCCACAATTAATGCCTCGTGTATATACTGTATAGAGGATGCCGTCCGCAGCCACAATAAATGCCTCGTGTATATACTGTATAGAGGATGCCGTCCGCAGCCACAATAAATGCCTCGTGTATATACTGTATAGAGGATGCCGTCCGCAGCCACAATAATGCCTCGTGTATATACTGTATAGAAGATGCCGTCCGCAGCCACAATAAATGCCTCGTGTATATACTGCATAGAGGATGCCATCCGCAGCCACAATAAATGCCTCGTGTATATACTGTATAGAGGATGCCGTCCGCAGCCACAATAAATGCCTCGTGTATATACTGTATAGAGGATGCCGTCCGCAGCCACAATAAATGCCTCGTGTATATACTGTATAGAGGATGCCGTCCGCAGCCACAATAAATGCCTCGTGTATATACTTATAGAGGATGCCGTCCGCAGCCACAATAAATGCCTCGTGTATATACTTATAGAGGATGCTGTCCGCAGCCACAATAAATGCCTCGTGTATATACTGTACAGAGGATGCTGTCAGCAGCAACAGTAAATGCCTCGTGTATATACTGTACAGAGGATGCCGTCCGCAGCCACAATAAATGCCTCGTGTATATACTGTACAAAGGATGCCGTCCGCAGCCACAATAAATGCTTCGTATATATACTTATAGAGGATGCCGTCCGCAGCCACAATAAATGCCTCGTGTATATACTTATAGAGGATGCCGTCCGCAGCCACAATAAATGCCTCGTGTATATACTTATATAGGATGCCGTCCGCAGCCACAATAAATGCCTCCTGTATATACTTATAGAGGATGCCGTCCGCAGCCACAATAAATGCCTGGTGTATATACTGTAGAGGATGCCGTCCGCAGCCACAATAAATGCCTCGTGTATATACTGTATAGAGGATGCCGTCCGCAGCCACAATAAATGCCTCGTGTATATACTGTATAGAGGATGCCGTCCGCAGCCACAATAAATGCCTCGTGTATATACTGTATAGAGGATGCCGTCCGCAGCCACAATAAATGCCTCGTGTATATACTGTATAGAAGATGCCGTCCGCAGCCACAATAAATGCCTCGTGTATATACTGTATAGAGGATGCCATCCGCAGCCACAATAAATGCCTCGTGTATATACTGTATAGAGGATGCCGTCCGCAGCCACAATAAATGCCTCGTGTATATACTGTATAGAGGATGCCGTCCGCAGCCACAATAAATGCCTCGTGTATATACTGTACAGAGGATGCCGTCCGCAGCCACAATAAATGCCTCGTGTATATACTTATAGAGGATGCCGTCCGCAGCCACAATAAATGCCTCGTGTATATACTTATAGAGGATGCCGTCCGCAGCCACAATAAATGCCTCGTGTATATACTGTACAGAGGATGCCGTCCGCAGCCACAATAAATGCCTCGTGTATATACTGTATAGAGGATGCCGTCCGCAGCCACAATAAATGCCTCGTGTATATACTGTATAGAGGATGCCGTCCGCAGCCACAATAAATGCCTCGTGTATATACTGTACAGAGGATGCCGTCCGCAGCCACAATAAATGCCTCGTGTATATACTTATAGAGGATGCCGTCCGCAGCCACAATAAATGCCTCGTGTATATACTGTACAGAGGATGCCGTCCGCAGCCACAATAAATGCCTCGTGTATATACTGTATAGAGGATGTCGTCCGCAGCCACAATAAATGCCTCGTGTATATACTGTATAGAGGATGCCGTCCGCAGCCACAATAAATGCCTCGTGTATATACTGTATAGAGGATGCCGTCCGCAGCCACAATAAATGCCTCGTGTATATACTGTATAGAGGATGCCGTCCGCAGCCACAATAAATGCCTCGTGTATATACTGTATAGAGGATGCCGTCCGCAGCCACAATAGATGCCTCGTGTATATACTGTACAGAGGATGCCGTCCGCAGCCACAATAAATGCCTCGTGTATATACTTATAGAGGATGCCGTCTGCAACCACAATAAATGCCTCGTGTATATACTGTACAGAGGATGCCGTCCGCAGCCACAATAAATGCCTCGTGTATATACTGTATAGAGGATGTCGTCCGCAGCCACAATAAATGCCTCGTGTATATACTGTATAGAGGATGCCGTCCGCAGCCACAATAAATGCCTCGTGTATATACTGTATAGAGGATGCCGTCCGCAGCCACAATAAATGCCTCGTGTATATACTGTATAGAGGATGCCGTCCGCAGCCACAATAAATGCCTCGTGTATATACTGTATAGAGGATGCCGTCCGCAGCCACAATAAATGCCTCGTGTATATACTGTACAGAGGATGCCGTCCGCAGCCACAATAAATGCCTCGTGTATATACTTATAGAGGATGCCGTCCGCAGCCACAATAAATGCCTCGTGTATATACTGTATAGAGGATGTCGTCCGCAGCCACAATAAATGCCTCG
>CM026400.1:49169793-49215577 GCA_014843695.1 Archivesica marissinica
TACATAAGCTCTCAGCTTGTGTTCCAATCCATTTCAGATAGCCCGTGTATTTGTATACTGTACATTTATTGAATTAACTGAATAAAATATGTTTAAACTAGCTGTTTCAAATAAAATCATGTAAGACGCTTGCTTGCAGATGTTCATCTGGCTCATCTGTGATTGAAATAATGTTCGGATCATCATCAACTCATACGTCGTTGGTTTATAGTCATCCATTTATCGCCAAATTAATCTATACCGCAACTAATGTCTAAAACGGACATGACATGAATAAAACAAAGCCGCAAATCGAGCTCAAGCAACGATATAATCTTTGGAGTAGCTATAACGTATCTTAGTAATATGAAATAACTACATATCAACTGGGAAAGCCAATAATAGTTTGTAGTCAAAATTAACTACTGAACTAGACGTAAAAGACTACATCCTCGCGAGGGGTTTGACATCTAAGGAAGATAGACTGACGACAATGATTATGAGTTCTTGTAGTCGTCAGTTTGTTGGTTAGCGAGCATGGTTGCTATGTGTTCTGTAAACAGAATAAAAATGGCAGCCATTTTTGACTCAATTCGAAAATATAAATCATACTAATGCTCGCGCTGTAGGTAATTTTCACAGTTAGGCGAAAAAGGTGGACGTCATTCGGTGATTATGAGAATGAATACGGTACAGTTATTGTGTCAACTTTTTCTCAAAATGAAACCATGCGCTTTTCTCGTAGATAGAATGGTAAAAATATTGGTTTCAAATTTGGGGACATAAAACAAATTGTTTGCACTGTATGCACAAATGCTAAACCTATAGGAGTTTGTTATGTCTAATCGTCTGAAACAGAACACGGAATACAAAACATAGTGTAGTGGCTATAGGGGGCAGCTTTTATTGTTTATGGAGGACGCGGTAGAGTGTTCTTCTTTTCTGATTCTTGGTGAGTTTCGGCACTCCCTCAACTATGAGCCATTAAAGTTCGCCATAGGTAATGCGAGGATAGGCAGTTGTGGGTTACGAACCCGTGACTTGAGGCTTGGTTCTTTAATTGATGGGTCAGAAGTTTTTTGGGCACATGTTTGACTACACAGACTCGTACTTTGGTTGGAGGGCTATACTCCGTTGAATTACTGTATGAACGGTTGATGTCTGGATTCAAAAGATATGAAGAGTGTAGTGGTATATAGGGAGACTTATACTGTCTCGCTATAGAGCTAGCTTTTATAGCGACGCGGTAGAGTGTTCGCCTCCAGGTAATGGGGGTTCAGGTGGTTGTTGGTTCGAACCCCGACTTGGGCTTGGTTACTTTAATTAGCAACCACCACGCATCTTTACTGCGCATTATTGCGCAATCGGTGTTCCGATAAAAAACTGACCCCAAAATATGTCCTGTGTCTTACGGTCTTGTATGAACAGAGCAAAGGCTTTCCGATTGAAATATTTGCATAAGTGGGAGGAGATATGACCAAATATGGCGTATATGCCCATTTGGCTGTTACGCAGTATATATTTACAGTTCAAAACCGAAAGTGAAAATTTCAAATATCATAAATGTGTCCAAAACGGCCATATACGCTAATGACATTGGTATTTTATGATAGATATATCAGTATTCTTTTCATTCTGGGCACTTCCAAGAATGTAATTTGACGTATATCCTGTTTATTTGGCTTGCATCCGAGTGACATGACAAGTCTCACCGGACAAGGGAAGTAATCAAACTTAACCATTACCAATATTCCACTTCCGCCGCCCCGAATCGTAATTCATGCAGCAGAGTAAAAAAAACATTAAAATATTGCAAAGTGTGTCCTTCTCTCAAGCTCGATTGAGGTATAAATAGATACGGTATTGTGGTTTGGAATAAATGCAAATATGCATTTGCGCTGAATGAAGATTAATTAGCTTGTATTTGCAATTTTCTAAAATCAAAATGGCTGTTCGTACACCGTTCATTCGTACTCGGTTACCGTTTATTTGTACTCGGTTACTAGTCGGTATATTAAAACTATATTAATTTATAAGTGTGTTGTAAGTACTGTGTGCATAAAATTGTTATAGAACAGGTGAGAAATGTTTATAGAAGAAAAATAACAATGAATACTATGTAGAATACCGTTTCATGATCAAGTAATAAGCTGGGGTCAACTTTTTTAAGAAATTGAAAAATCAAGCCTTTTCCGACTGCAATTTTTCATCATTTACAAGTCCATTAATTTCAAAATTTGTGGTGTAACAAAGTTAAACTATACATTTTTGCAAATGGTTTGATGAGATCTACCAGAAAATGTATAGTTTTACATGTATTATAATTTATAGCTGTTAATAAAATCATTGAATGTTGCTACTTTAATATAAAAAAACATAGGGGAGAGTGGGGATCATTGGGACACGGGGTACATTGGGACAGTGACATCACCGGTCTATTTTTAGAATGGAATTAGGATCTGAGTTACACAGAAGATTGATCTTTGCAAGCTTTTGTTCTTCCAAGGTTAGAAGGTGGGAAACATTCAAACTGTGAAATCTGGTAAGTTAAATTTGATTGTAAAACTCCCAAGTAAAATTTAGAAATTGTAATCAATGTTTACTATTTCTACACCTTACAGTGATGAAAGCGTGTTTTGGTTGTTAAATGGATACGTATACAAATATGCAAAAGTAGCAGGCATGTAGATTGCCACATGTTCAACACTTGTTGTGTACTGGTTGAAAACAGTTGGTGGGGTGCATTGGGGCACATTGGGACACCCATCAGGGGACACTGTCCCAATTATAAATAGCGAGCGCGTACGTTTCTATAAATATCGACTACGAATCGATCTATAAATAGCGATTACGTACGCTTCTATAAATATCGACCAATTAGAAGGGACTTAAATCTATAAAAGACGGCGTAACTTTAGTTAGCGTCATTAGAGTTTCTACGCTCGAACAACCAACATGATTAGATGTAAACTAAGTCTTGGCAACGGTCGTTACGTAAGGGTGAACGAATGGAAAGGGGAGCTTAGAGTCGACTTACGAGAATGGCGAGACGACAAACCGACGAAAAAGGGCATTAGTTTAACCTTGATGCGATGGAAGAACTTGGTTGATCAGATAGAGTTTGTGGACAAGGCCTTAGAGAACAGAGAAGCGTTTGAAACGCATTTGGGCGGAAACGTAAACCTTACCGCGAAGGAGGGGAACGTGCGCGTGGATATCAGACAGTACTGGAAGCCCGAGACGGAGGTGGTGCCTACAAAAAAGGGGCTATGTTTAAGGCCCATGGAATATAAACGATTGAAGGAACTGATACCCGAGATTGGAAAGGCGTTACCCGAATTGGACGCTGTGGTACCGTGCGCCCTAAGGAGCGATCACATGAACCAATTAGGAGCGGCGCAGTGTCCGGAATGTAACCCGAATGACTTTGTAAACTGGTAAATAAGGCTGGTATGGACTCGTAAAAATAGCAACCAATGGGCTACAAGTTCTAAAAATAATCACCAATCGCAAACGTTGAAGTTGTATATAATTAGGCCGTTTTTCGATAACACCGCACTTCCGAAGTCAGTGGCTAACCATCAACATGAACATTATCGATCGGAGCGATTCAACCAAAGTGTCTCAGCTTTCCATGTCTGAGATGATGTTTTACGAAGATCGACTACAGAGTTTTGAACACAGGTCGAATCAGATCGAACCGAATAAAATGTCTTTGGCTAAAGCGGGCTTCTATTATACCGGAAGCGCGGATAAAGTTACCTGTTTCTCTTGCGGCGTGAAGGTGATGTCGTGGGAACCCTCGGATCAGCCTTGGGAAGAACACGAATAATGGTCTCCGGCGTGTATATACTTGAAAATGACTGGCTACAAAAATGGAGATACCGGTTCGTTCGCTCCCGGATTTATCCCGGCCAGTAAGAACGCACCAGTTACATTTGGACACAATACTGGATTTGGTACACAGGCTCCCTCACGAGGCCATGGAACGTATGCGTTAGATGGACTTCAAACTAATAAAAATTCATCATTCGGACCAAACAGCGTTACTGGAGCTAATTTGTTTGTTAGACGTTAGACATGTTTGGACTCGTGGGCGTGACAATGTCTTTAATTAATGACTTGGAACGGTGGCTTAGATATAGACAGTTGAGGAGAGAAGCCGCGGAGGGCGCGGATAGACTTATCTAAATATTAGAGATATATGTAGAACCGTTGTATGCAACTACGTTATAAAATAATGTACATATAATAAAAATGTAAATTTACGCGCGCCTTTGTTGTATTTGTAGGAATATTATATATATATTGTATACACATTATAGATTGTGGACGTCCGTATTATACCGATATTCCGATTACTTTAGACGCTACCGTTCCATTCTTAGGTCGCTAAAGATACAAACATAATATTTACTTTGCGCGTTACATACGGTTTCATAGGAGATGTCGGCTATTTATAATAAAACGTCATCGTTTATTACTAGGAAGAGGTGACGTAGCTGAAGTCCGTACACAATTAGCTCCCTTTACAATGTTCTCATAATATCGTTATTTTATATCATTTCAATGATAACTGTTATCGTTTCAATATTTGCCATTGTTACCAAATTATGAATATGTATTGTTAGAAACTTTCGTGTCATATCAATATGTGTCATTGTGGTTTTTCCGTTGTAATTGATTATAAATTTGATTTATGTAAATAAAAGTATATCGGAATACAACGTATTACGTATTTTCTGAACTTTAACAATACCGCGATTGCTGGGGTAATGTTAGTAAACTATGACCAAAACACAATCAACTATCCTACAGTTTATAGGACGATGCGTAATAAGTTAAAAAAACGCACAAAATGATGGTATGGTATTTCAATATTGTTTTTGAAGACTAGATACTATACGAAGATATTATATAGTGAATCATAATACGAACCGGTTGATAAGAACATATCTAAACCACCACCAACGCGATGAACCATACGCGATACAACCCCATCGTCATAAGGCTGAACAATACGAGATACAACCCCCCCACCAGAACACTCAAACATATATACTTTATTATTCTACATAGAGGTATAACAAATAAAAATATTTTCAAACATTTACGGATCTACACAAAATAATTACCAAAGTATAGCTCTCATTATTTCAATTAGAAAATATAAACTTTTATATATGTACTACGTATACTTTTCCAGATAGTGATGTTTGAAGATTTTGCATTAAAGGGACATTGTCATAAAAAAATTGTTTTAAAGGGACGCATCAATTTTTTTTATCGGATTAACGACACAATAATTGCGATTGTAGCGTCGCATATCGAAACGACGGAGACAAAAACTGAAATGACAATGACAAAAACTGAAACGCTAGTGTCAGAAACTGAAACGCTAGTGTCAGAAACTGAAACGCTAGTGTCAGAAACTGAAACATTAGTGTCAAAAACTGAAACGCTAATGTCAAAAACTGAAACGGACTCTACGGAGAATTACGTGCTTAAGGCTAAAAACTGAAACTCTAGTGTCAGAAACTGAAACGATACTGTCAGAAACTGAAACGCTAGTGTCAGAAACTTAAACGCTCGTGTCTGAAACTGAAACGTTAATGTCAAAAACTGAAACGCTAATGTCAAAAAATTGAAACGTTAGATACAAAAACTGAAACGCTACGGCGTAATACATGTTCTGATGACCTAATGTTATGGTAAGATCCATGTTTTGTGTTGGAAGATGCGGGATTTATGTAGATATGGTGCAAAAGTGCGTATATCTTGTAGTAATATATGTAGATATGGTGATATAGTGTGTATATCTTGTAGTAATGAACGTATATATTGTGCGATAGTGTTTAGATCTTGTAGTAATGTACGTAGATATGGTGATATAGTGAATAATTTCATGTAGTAATGTATGTAGATATGGTGAGATACTGTGTATATCTTGTAGTAATGTACGTAAATATTGTGTGATAGTGGATATATCTTGTAGTAATGTACGTAGATTTGGTGAGATAGTGTGTATATTTAGTAGCAATGTACCTATATATGGGGAGATAGTGTGTATATCTTGTAGAAATGTATGTAGATATGGTGAGATAGTGGATATATATTGTTGTAATATATGCAGATATGGTGATATAGTGTGTATATATTGTAGTAATGTATGTAGATATGGTGAGACAGCGTGTATATCTTGTAGTAATGTGCGTATATATGGTGAGATAGTGTGTATATATTGTAGTAATGTACGTAGATATGGTGAGATAGTGCGTATATCTTGTAGTAATGTACGTAGATATGGTGAGATAGTGTGTATATCTTGTAGAAATGTAGGTAGATATGGTGAGACAGTGTGTAGTTATTGTAGTAATGTATGTAAATATGGTGAGATAGTGGATATATCTTGTAGGAATGTATGTAGATATGGTGAGATACTGTGTATATCTTGTAGTAATGTACGTAAATATTGTGTGATAGTGGATATATCTTGTAGTAATGTATGTAGATTTGGTGAGATAGTGTGTATATTTAGTAGCAATGTACCTATATATGGGGAGATAGTGTGCATATCTTGTAGAAATGTATGTAGATATGGTGAGATAGTAGATATATATTGTTGTAATATATGCAGATATGGTGATATAGTGTGTATATATTGTAGTAATGTATGTAGATATGGTGAGACAGCGTGTATATCTTGTAGTAATGTGCGTATATATGGTGAGATAGTGTGTATATCTTGTAGTAATGTACGTAGATATGGTGAGATAGTGTGTATATCTTGTAGTAATGTACGTAGATATGGTGAGATAGTGTGTATATCTTGTAGAAATGTAGGTATATATGGTGAGACAGTGTGTAGTTATTATAGTAATGTATGTAAATATGGTGAGACAGCGTGTATATCTTGTAGTAATGTGCGTAGATATGGTGAAATAGTGTGTATATCTTGTAGTAATGTACGTAGACATGGGGAGATAGTGTGTATATCTTGTAGAAATGTATGTAGATATGGTGAGACAGTGTGTAGTTATTGTAGTAATGTATGTAAATATTTTGCGATAGTGGATATATCTTGTAGGAATGTACGTAGATATGGTGATATAGTGTGTAGATCTTGTAATAATGAATGTAAATATGGTGTGATAGTGTGTACATTTAGTAGCAATGTATGTAGATATGGTGATATAGTGTGTATATCTTGTAGTAATGAATGTAAATATGGTGTGATAGTGTGTACATTTAGTAGCAATGTATGTATATATGGTGAGATAGTGTGTATATCTTGTAGAAATGTATGTAGATATGGTGAGATAGTGGTTATATATTGTTGTAATATATGTAGATATGGTGATATAGTGTGTATATATTGTAGTAATGTATGTAGATATGGTGAGACAGCGTGTATATATTGTAGTAATGTACGTAGATATGGTGAGACAGCGTGTATATCTTGTAGTAATGAATGTATATATGGTGAAATAGTGTGTAGATCTTGTAGTAATGAATGTAGATATGGTGAGATAGTGTGTATATCTTGTAGTACTGTACGTAGGTATGGTGAGATAGTGTGTATATCGTGTAGTAATGTATGTAGATATGTTGAGACAGTGTGTAGTTATTGTTGTAATGTATGTAAATATGGTGAGATAGTGGATATATCTTGTAGGAATGTATGTAGATATGGTGATATAGTGTGTAGATCTTGTAGTAATGAATGTAAATATGGTGCGATAGTGGATATATCTTATAGGAATGTATGTAGATATGGTGATATAGTGTGTATATCTTGTAGCAATGTTTGTAGCTATGGTGACATAGTGTTGCTTCACTCCACATATTATTGACTATGTTCCACCTATATTTAGCTTCACTCCACCTATTATTGACTATGTTCCACCTATATTTAGCTTCACTCCACCTATTATTGACTATGTTACACCTATATTTAGCTTCACTCCACCTATTATTGACTATGTTCCACCTATATTTAGCTTCACTCCACCTATTATTGACTATGTTCCACCTATATTTAGCTTCACCCCACCTATTATTGACTATGTTCCACCTATATTTAGCTTCACTCTACCTATTATTGACTATGTTCCACCTATATTTAGCTTCACTCCACCTATTATTGACTATGTTCCACCTATATTTAGCTTCACTCCACCTATTATTGACTATGTTCCACCTATATTTAGCTTCACCCCACCTATTATTGACTATGTTCCACCTATATTTAGCTTCACTCTACCTATTATTGACTATGTTCCACCTATATTTAGCTTCACTCCACCTATTATTGACTATGTTCCACCTATATTTAGCTTCACTCCACCTATTATTGACTATGTTCCACCTATATTTAGCTTCACTCAAGATGGCATTTTCGCTGTCACTGATTGAGTTTCGTTTTCCTCCGCAGTTGGATGTACATTTGTATTTTATCTATTTTCGGACAATCACGACAGTTTATACAAATTTATTTTAGCTTAATTGAGAAACAAGTTTTTTCAACTTATATTAATCACTCTCGAGACCTCATTCCTGATGGAATCCATCGCCATGAAGGAGAGAGAAGTTTTGGACTGACAGGAGACAGTTAATTATAAAGTTCATGTACATGTAATATATTGTAATGAAATTGTTTTGTCTGTAGTTTTTAATTTTGACAGCAAACGAAAATTCTATCGGAAATATTTTTTAAATATAAATGGTTGTGCGGTTGTGTATTGTAGAGAAATGAGGCTCCCGACAGGGGCAGTTAAAATGAATTAAATTTGATAATACATTTTATATTACCCAAGAAAAGGATATTTGTGTTTATTAGTGTAATAACGAAACAGGTCGAAGTACATATTTCGGTGATCACGAAGTGAAATAAAATCTTGCACTAATATACACAAATATACACAAATATACACAAATATACACAAATATACACAAATATGCACAAATATGCACAAATATGCACAAATATACACAAATATACACAAATATACACAAATATCCTCTATTTCTTACTATGTACAACTCACCTTAGTGATGTCTTCCTCTTCATCTTCATCTTCACTTTCATCAGAATATTCCGAGTCGCTCTCATTTTGCAGTTTCTTCTTCTTGTCAGTTGTACCAAATAAATCGCCATCACTGTCAGAGTGCTCAGAATCCTGGAAATAAGATTATAAACAGAATACAAACTAGACTATGTATATTCAAAGAAATAAATATTGTTTAAACTAACAGATTACAAACATTTTTGTTTGTCCTAAAGACTTTATTTATTTTCATATACATGTACAAACTGGTTTTTTTTAAAACTATTTATTTTACTTCTTTTTTTTTTACTTTTTTTTATTTTATAAACTTTAATTATTTTACGATTGCAAAGCAAGTTTTAACAACTTATATTAATCACTCTTGTTGGCGCGGATGAAAGCGTATATGTGGTCATTCCTGTGGGAGGACACCGGAGTACCAGGAGAAAACCCACCTGTCCGATCTGGCGACCACCGTACCATCTCACATTCTTCCCCGTCCGAGGATCGAACCCGGGTTGCATTGGTTCATTAGAATATATTACTTAGTTCGCAGGAATACGATGCGTAACCGGTGGCAGAGAAAATGCCATCTTTCACTGTTTCAAAGCGGTGTATGTAATATGGAGTTTTCTTTCAATGGAAAGCATAGAATAAAACACTGTTTCAAAGCGGTGTATGTAATATGGAGTTTTCTTTCATAGGAAAGCATAGAATAAAACACTGTTTCAAAGCGGTGTATGTAATATGGAGTTTTCTTTCATAGGAAAGCATAGAATAAAACACTGTTTCAAAGCGGTGTATGTAATATGGAGTTTTCTTTCATTGGAAAGCATAGAATAAAGTGTAATATTTCACTTCTTCTAAACAGAGAAGTAAAACTCATACTTGATTTCACTCTCATTCACTGGACGGAATCATAAATCAAAATATGCATAATCACCTGGGGAAAGACATCCTTTTCCCTTTTAGCAGGACGTTCCGTCTCAGACTGGGAGTCGGAATCACTGTATGAATACTGAAACAGGATGTCATAATTTACTGCAATATCTCGATTCTTTGCACATATTTATTTATATTTCGGGTTTTACGCCTGCATCACCACCATTTTGGGCTATATCGCCAGCGGGCAGTCTACCTAACAACATCTTTCCTGGGCAGGCTCCAATGGTAAACCAGTAATTGGGTGCACCCTCCGTAAGAAACTGCCAACTTTTTCATATAAATGAGACACGGTCTGAGCGGGGCTCGAACCCGTGACCATCAGTGATGATAGGTTACAGTGGTATACAAGTCAGCGACCTTAACCACTCGACCACGAAGGCGGACTTTGCACATTAACGGTGAACATAGCAGACAAATATGGCATGAACTTTCATCCGAATTATGTCCATGACATATTTCCAGAGTATTCATTTACAAATAAGAAATGCCGTCTGAGACGTTACCATATTTTGAACTATTTTTCTTCGTTTTACCCAACATGCAAAGAGTTAATATAATGTAGTTCCCTTTAACATATCACTTATCAGAGAACAGCAAGACGATAATAACAAATATAGAAAGAGTAAGTCATAATTTTCCGGAATCTAATATAACAGTTATAATATAATAATATAATAATATTGCAGTTCTAAATTAGTGACAAATTGAAGATTACTTTAAGCACATTCAAAACCATTAAATTATTATACCAAAGACATTTCTAGTGCATGAAGTTCTTTGTGTACAAGTGGATGCGTTCTCCGAACTGACTATTACCTTTTTGAGGGCCATAAGGAAGATTAGTTCAGAACTAATTAGATCACCCTCTATAAATAAAGAAATCTATCTATTTTTGTGTACAAGTGGATGCATTCTCCAGACTGACTATTACCCTTTGTGTACAGGCAGAAGCATTCTCCAGACTGACTATTACCCTTTGTATACAAGCGGAAGCATTCTCCGGACTGACTATTGCCCTTTGTGTACAAGCAGAAACATTCTCCGAACTGACTATTGCCCTTTGTGTACAAGCAGAAGCATTCTCCGAACTGACTATTGCCCTTTGTGTACAAGCAGAAGCATTCTCCAGACTGACTATTGCCCTTTGTGTACAAGCAGAAGCATTCTCCGGACTGACTATTGCCCTTTGTGTACAAGCAGAAGCATTCTCCGAACTGACTATTGCCCTTTGTGTACAAGCAGAAGCATTCTCCGAACTGACTATTGCCCTTTGTGTACAAGCAGAAGCATTCTCCAGACTGACTATTGCCCTTTGTGTACAAGCAGAAGCATTCTCCGGACTGACTATTGCCCTTTGTGTACAAGCAGAAGCATTCTCCGAACTGACTATTGCCCTTTGTGTACAAGCAGAAGCATTCTCCGAACTGACTATTGCCCTTTGTGTACAAGCAGAAGCATTCTCCAGACTGACTATTGCCCTTTGTGTACAAGCAGAAGCATTCTCCGGACTGACTATTGCCCTTTGTGTACAAGCAGAAGCATTCTCCGAACTGACTATTGCCCTTTGTGTACAAGCAGAAGCATTCTCCGAACTGACTATTGCCCTTTGTGTACAAGCAGAAGCATTCTCCAGACTGACTATTGCCCTTTGTGTACAAGCAGAAGCATTCTCCGGACTGACTATTGCCCTTTGTGTACAAGCAGAAGCATTCTCCGAACTGACTATTGCCCTTTGTGTACAAGCAGAAGCATTCTCCGAACTGACTATTGCCCTTTGTGTACAAGCAGAAGCATTCTCCAAACTGACTATTGCCCTTTGTGTACAAGCAGAAGCATTCTCCAGACTGACTATTGCCCTCTGTGTACAAGCAGAAGCATTCTCCGGACTGACTATTGCCCTTTGTGTACAAGTGGATGCATTCTCCAGACTGACTATTGCCATTTGTGTACAAGTAGAAATGTTCTCCGTACTGACTATTGCCCTTTGTGTACAAGTAGAAACGTTCTCCAGACTGACTATTGCCCTCTGTGTACAAGTGGAAACGGTCTCCGTACTGACTATTGCCATTTGTGTACAAGTAGAAACGTTCTCCAGACTGACTATTGCCCTCTGTGTACAAGTGGAAACTTCTCCGTACTGACTATTGCCCTTTGTGTACAAGTGGATGCATTCTCCAGACTGACTATTGCCCTTTGTGTACAAGTGGAAACGTTCTCCGTACTGACTATTGCCCTTTGTGTACAAGTGGATGCGGTTTCCGGACTGACTATTGCCCTTTGTGTACAAGTGGATGCGTTTTCCGGACTGACTATTGCCCTTTGTGTACAAGATGAACCATTGTCCAGACTGACTACTTTCTGTGTCATTTTAAAACTCGTCTAAAGCTACAATACTCAGGGCTCATTCTGGAGGGCGATGTAGGTGAAATAGTCACCCTAGGGACCCTGACGTCGCCCCATGGGGGTCCCACTTCTCCCTTAAAAAAAATTATTTCTACAATTTTCATACAAAATTTTGTCCAGTAAGCTATATATCATTATAAAGCACTCCTTCTATTCAAATGTTGTATTTAATGGTCATTGTGCATTTTAACCATATTTTTGCTGAAATTTATTAAAAAACACCATTTAAAGCGACATTACATCGCAAAAAGCAAATAAAATGCATTTTTTTCACGTATAAATGCATTGCTACTACAAATTCTTCCGAATACATTCGAATATTAACATTGAGTCAATAAACAGCGTGTTTGTGGATTGAAAGTATGATTTCATATAACGGTCATCCATGCTCCTGAATTGACGTTTGTTTTGTCATCGGAGTCAATACTAACGCGAGATAAAGTCGTTTAGAGATAATTTAACTAAGAATAGTCTACAAATATATAGGCACTAATGTGAGATATAACGGTAAATCTGTACCATAAATCGTGTTATTCAGGATACACTAGTTGTATTATGCATCAATGTTTACATTATTTTGTTATGTCAACAAACCGCGTATACGACGCTTGTTTATTAGTTGAAATACTCAGTATTTGAGGCAAATATTTGGAAACAAATTATACCATATAATAGGAAAATACATTTTGTAGGAATGTGCATTTTCACTGATGTAGTGTCGCTTTAAGGATGCGATCGCGCGCTTTCTAACTTCTCCCAAAACTTCTGTCCTAGAATGAACCCTGATACTGTGATTTTGCTACGACATTGAGATAATCCACACGACAAGTACATACCTCGGATTCATCTTTATTTCCAGCATCTTCATCCTCGTCTTCAGTTTCGCTCTCACTAATACTGCCAGCATCCGACTCTTCATCTGTAACATACATACAATGTACGATACCATCAACCACCCAACATACATTCATAAGATCGGATCAACCATGTAGGTTTTCAGAGGGGAGGGTGGTGAAGATTTTAACAAATTACAACATTTCAGGAAGAAGAAATGAAACTAAATTACTTTTAGAAGTTTCGGGATGAGTAGCATAACTTATTTATTGATTTTTTTATATTTTTGAGTTGCTATGGAGCAATCGAATTATTTGGTTTTTCATATTTATATACACAGAAACATAAATACAATTTCACCTTATTACAGTTTATCACTGGTAATCCAGGGATCGCAGGTTCGATCCCCAGTCTGACCCTAATAAAATTAACAGTCTTTCAGGTGGGACGTTAAACCGAGGTCTCGTGTCGGTGCTTTACACCGTGCACGTAAAAGAACCAGAGGAGATTCTGGAATGGGTCCCTGTCTGTATCATGCACTATCCTCCAAAATCTAAAATAACTAATCTCTTCAGGCTACGTCGCTCATATGGGCAACCGGTAGCGACGATAAATAAACGTAAAACACACATACAGTTTAACAGTTGATATACTCTTGATGCACAGCTACAGAGATTCAACATTATAGAGATATATCTGTTTATTTAACCCTTTCAACACCACAGACCTCTAAATAGGCTTACAAAAAGTGTAGATCCAGATGAGCCGGCTCATGACGAGCCGTCTCATCAGGATCTGCACTTTTTGCCAGTGATATGACTATTTTTAGACATAATTACCCATTTTGATAAATGAACTTGTCCAAATGTGATTTTCTGATTCATTTATTGGTTTATGAATATCATGGACCAGTCCATGTGAGTTACTTGGTGTTGAATGGGTTAAACAATATTTTATTTCAATGAATATACATAATATAATGATCACAATAAGAAAATACATGTAGGATTGAGGAGAAAGCCAGATAACTTATTTATTGAGGCATAGTTTTCCTTGGAATTTGGAATCAAATTATTTTACTTTAAAATACCGGTAAGCTGCTAATATTACCAACTAAATGAAGTACAAAAAGTCAAAACTGTCTTTAGCCGCCAGTCAATGGACTCACAGAAAAGTAAAAAATAGTACAAAGAGTACAAAAAAAGTACAAAAAAGTACAAAATGTCAAAACTGTCTTTAGCCGCCAGTCAATGGACTCACAGAAAGTGGCTGCTTGGCACAGATGGCTAATAAAATAAAACAGCATATTGGGAATCGGGAAAATGGCTGCTTAATGCAGGTTGGCAGCTTAATAGAGGTGACCACTATCACAGGTTTGATTGTACTTAATAGAGGTGACCACTATCACAGGTTTGACTGTACTTAATAGAGGTGACCACTATCACATGTTTGACTGTACTTAATAGAGGTGACCACTATCATAGGTTTGACTGTACTTAATAGAGGTGACCACTAACACAGGTTTGACTGTATTGCAATGAAGTGAAAACAGTCCCCTTACAGTCAATGAAACCAATTGAATGAATCTATAGTGTATGCTTTCCAATGAGGCATTAATTACTGCCCCCTGAATACTGCTTTACACCGTGCACGTAAAAGAACCAGAGGAGACTCTGGAACGGGTCTCTGTCTATCGTCCAAAATCTAAAATTACTAATCTCTTCATCGCTAAATAAAGGTAAAACACACACTAGAGGATGTGCTCCGACCACTACTAGTCACTTGACGGAGCAAATAAATGGGGTTCCCCCTTTTGTGGGCCCGAAAAAACAAAACAAAACAATCATTGCATACACAGGCATAGACAGGCATAGACAGACATACACAGGCATAGACAGGCATAGACAGGCATAGACAGGCAGACAGGCATAGACAGGCATACACAGGCACAGGCATACACAGGCATAGACAGGCATACACAGGCATAGACAGGCATAGACAGGCATACACAGGCATATACAGGCATATACAGGCATAGACAGGCATATACAGGCATACACAGGCATAGACAGGCATACACAGGCATAGGCAGGCATAGACAGGCATACACAGGCATAGACAGGTATACACAGGCATAGACAGGCATAGACAGGCATACACAGGCATACACAGGCATAGACATGCATACTAATCAAAACCCTTGTCTTGTTAGTTGTGATAGCGTGGTAGTAGCACGGTCGCTTCAGGGGCCACTGTGAAAGGCACAGCGTACGTGCCCAGCTGTAGCTGTTACGATTGTGCCCTAATTCCGCATTGCATCTTCTCTTTCCCTTATGGCGATGGATTCCATCAGGAATTAGGTCTAGAGTACGATTAATTTAACGTTGTAAAAACTTGTTTCGTAATCAAGCTAAATTATATTTGTATAAACTAAAACCCTGTATAGCATAGTGTAATGTATTAACAATAATTTCAGTTTGGATTTTCAGCAGGAACTTGAGATTTTTTTCTATATTAAAAGATTAAACTTTATTTATTTTACAACGATTGCGAAACAAGCTTTAAAAACTTATATTAAACACTCTTGTTGGCGCAGATGAGAGCGTAAATGTGGTCAATCGTGTGGGAGGAAAGACACAAGATTTAGTTTATACAAATTTATTTTAGCTTGATTGCGAAACAAGTTCTTTCAACTTATATTAACCACTCTCGAGACCTCATTGTACTGTATATACAACTATAGGGACAGTATACTGTATATACAACTATAGGGACAGTATACTGTATATACAACTATAGGGGCAGTGTACTGTATATACAACTATAGGGGCAGTGTACTGTACATACAACTATAGGGGCAGTGTACTGTATATACAACTATAGAGGCAGTGCACTGTATATACAACTATAGGGGCATTGTACTGTATATACAACTATAGGGGCATTGCACTGTATATACAACTATAGGGGCATTGTACTGTATATACAACTATAAGGGCAGTGTACTGTATATACAACTATAGGGGCATTGCACTGTATATACAACTATAGGGGCATTGTACTGTATATACAACTATAGGGACATTGCACTGTATATACAACTATAGGGGCATTGTACTGTATATACAACTATAAGGGCAGTGTACTGTATATACAACTATAGGGGCATTGTACTGTATATACAACTATAGGGACATTGCACTGTATATACAACTATAGGGGCATTGTACTGTATATACAACTATAGGGGCAGTGTACTGTATATGCAACTATAGGGGCAGTGTACTGTATACACAACTATAGGGGCATTGTACTGTATATACAACTATAGGGGCAGTACACTGTATATACAACTATAGGGGCATTGTACTGTATATACAACTATAGGGGTAGTGCACTGTACATACATCCATAGGGGGAGTGTACTGTATATAAGGACATTGCATTGTATATACTACTGCCACCTCGAACATACAGAAATACAGTGTATATCGCTTTGACGTAACTACCTGTATCAGCTTTCGCATTAAACTTGCTGATGAGTTCCTGTACTGTTCTAATGTCGTTGGTCTGCTCTTGTTTCCTGTCCAGGCTATCCGCAACTAGTTGTTTCAATTGTATCTTTTCTTCCTGTATATCGCCGATCACTTCTGGTGCAACCTGGTCCATCAAGACAGTTATGAATAGGGGTGTGCTTTCTCGTAGTTCTGGGTGATCTTCCTCGTCAGCCAATTCTCTAAAGTGGTTTGAGTGCTCGTGTTCGGTGTTTATATCATCCACAATCAGCTGTCTTAACTATCTCTTTTGTTCCATTATATTGCCGAACACTTCAGGTGAAACCTTGTCCATTATGACTGTCAGGAATAATAGTACCATTTCAGGAAGTTTTGGATGAAATCCGTCCCCTTCACCGATGTGTTCGCCCTCTTCTCTAAGGTGATTTGTCTCTTTCGTCTTCATATCATCCATAATCAGATGTGCCAAATCTCTTCTCTCTTCCTGTATATTGCCGAACACGTCTGGTGAAATCTTGTCCACCAGGACAGTGACGAACAAGTACACACTTTCATGTAGATGATCTCCGTCCCCGTCATGAATGAGGTGTTTCTCAGCTTCTCTACTATGGTTTTTCTGCTCATGTTCCTTCGCTCTTCTAGCTTTGTTTTTCTGCTCATGTTTCAAGTCATCCACTATGAGTTGTAACAATTGTTTATTTTGTTCCTGGATATTGCCGAACATATCTGGTAAACTTGGTCCAGCAGGACGTTTGGTACAACTTGGTCCAGCAGGACGTTTGGTACAACTTGGTCCAGCAGGACGTCTGGTACAACTTGGTCCAGCAGGACGTTTGGTACAACTTGGTCCAGCAGGACGTTTGGTACAACTTGGTCCAGCAGGGCGTTTGGTACAACTTGGTCCAGCAGGACGTTTGGTACAACTTGGTCCAGCAGGACATTTGGTACAACTTGGTCCAGCAGGACGTTTGGTACAACTTGGTCCAGCAGGACGTTTGGTACAACTTGGTCCAGCAGGACGTTTGGTACAACTTGGTCCAGCAGGACGTTTGGTACAACTTGGTCCAGCAGGACGTTTGGTATAACTTGGTCCAGCAGGACGTCTGGTACAACGTGGTCCAGCAGGACGTCTGGTACAACTTGGTCCAGCAGGACGTTTGGTACAACTTGGTCCAGCAGGACGTTTGGTACAACTTGGTCCAGCAGGGCGTTTGGTACAACTTGGTCCAGCAGGACGTTTGGTACAACTTGGTCCAGCAGGACATTTGGTACAACTTGGTCCAGCAGGACGTTTGGTACAACTTGGTCCAGCAGGACGTTTGGTACAACTTGGTCCAGCAGGACGTTTGGTACAACTTGGTCCAGCAGGACGTTTGGTACAACTTGGTCCAGCAGGACGTCTGGTACAACTTGGTCCAGCAGGACGTTTGGTACAACTTGGTCCAGCAGGACGTCTGGTACAACTTGGTCCAGCAGGACGTTTGGTACAACTTGGTCCAGCAGGACGTTTGGTACAACTTGGTCCAGCAGGACGTTTGGTACAACTTGGTCCAGCAGGACGTTTGGTACAACTTGGTCCAGCAGGACGTTTGGTACAACTTGGTCCAGCAGGACGTCTGGTACAACTTGGTCCAGCAGGACGTTTGGTACAACTTGGTCCAGCAGGACGTCTGGTACAACTTGGTCCAGCAGGACGTTTGGTACAACTTGGTCCAGCAGGACGTTTGGTACAACTTGGTCCAGCAGGACGTTTGGTACAACTTGGTCCAGCAGGACGTCTGGTACAACTTGGTCCAGCAGGACGTTTGGTACAACTTGGTCCAGCATGATGTTTGGTATAACTTGGTCCAGCAGGACGTTTGGTACAACTTGGTCCAGCAGGACGTTTGGTACAACTTGGTCCAGCAGGACTTCTGGTACAACTTGGTCCAGCAGGACGTTTGGTACAACTTGGTCCAGCAGGACGTTTGGTACAACTTGGTCCAGCAGGACGTCTGGTACAACTTGGTCCAGCAGGACGTTTGGTACAACTTGGTCCAGCAGGACGTTTGGTATAACTTGGTCCAGCAGGACGTTTGGTACAACTTGGTCCAGCAGGACGTTTGGTACAACTTGGTCCAGCAGGACGTCTGGTACAACTTGGTCCAGCAGGACGTTTGATACAACTTGGTCCAGCAGGACGTTTGGTACAACTTGGTCCAGCAGGACGTCTGGTACAACTTGGTCCAGCAGGACGTTTGGTACAACTTGGTCCAGCATGACGTTTGGTATAACTTGGTCCAGCAGGACGTTTGGTACAACTTGGTCCAGCAGGACGTTTGGTACAACTTGGTCCAGCAGGACGTCTGGTACAACTTGGTCCAGCAGGAAGTTTGGTACAACTTGGTCCAGCATGACGTCTGGTACAACTTGGTCCAGCATGACGTTTGGTATAACTTGGTCCAGCATGACGTTTGGTACAACTTGGTCCAGCAGGACGTTTGGTACAACTTGGTCCAGCAGGACGTTTGGTACAACTTGGTCCAGCAGGACGTTTGGTACAACTTGGTCCAGCATGACGTTTGGTACAACTTGGTCCAGCAGGACGTCTGGTACAACTTGGTCCAGCAGGACGTCTGGTACAACTTGGTCCAGCAGGAAGTTTGGTACAACTTGGTCCAGCATGATGTCTGGTACAACTTGGTCCAGCATGACGTTTGGTACAACTTGGTCCAGCAGGAAGTTTGGTACAACTTGGTCCAGCAGGAAGTTTGGTACAACTTGGTCCAGCAGGAAGTTTGGTACAACTTGGTCCAGCAGGAAGTTTGGTACAACTTGGTCCAGCAGGACGTTTGGTACAACTTGGTCCAGCAGGACAGTCAACAATAAGACTATGAGTACACGTCGTTTTGGATTATTTCTGAACCCTTTAGACATGTGTGTTTTATTATTATATCTAGAGCTTTAAAATGTGCTGTTGCATAAAGTAGAAATATGTCGCTGTTTACATTTGTATCGACGTCACGTATCAGTATAATGACATCACCGTATAATAAAACGTCGCTGTCGAGTCAAAACTTGTGTTTTCAGCCAAAATGAATTTTTGATACCACGCGAAATGGCCTAAAAGCGAAACTTTAAGCAGTTTCGAAATGTTAGGATGTTTGTTTCAAAATATCGGACATCTGAGTCAAAGGGAAAGCGGTATTATATATCGCTTGATGATCTATTAAGTCGTAATTCTTCACAAAAACATCTCATACACATATATTTCACCATCTTTATCCGTGAACATGGGGTGTCCGTGGCCCAGTGGTCAAGGTCGTTGACTTCAAATCGCTTGCTCATTACCGCTATATGTTCGAACCCTGGTGTCGATTTCTTTCAAGTGAGGAGGCTATCCAGCTAATTTGCGGAAGGTTGGTGGTTCTATCCGTGTTCCCGTCAATGCTTAAAATACAGCTTGGACGGGTACTTGGTTTCTTCCTCCATCAATAATAGCCGGAGAGTCGACATTTGACCTAAGCTGTTGTTGCTAATATATATATATATAATTACATGAATGAAGATTATTAGGAATAATTAAAATTAATTGTTTGTGGGTTTGTATAATGTAATCCTAAGTTAAATACGATCACGTACAAGAGATAAAATGGACAATGATACAACGCTACATAAGACATCACATCTGAACACAATCATCTATGCTCAAACGTTCGTTCTGGTCTGCGAGACTAGGACATTACTGGGCAGCCAAACGAACGTCACAAAATACAATGAAAAAATATATAAATAGAAAAGTGCAATTATCGCATCAAAAGTATCGTTAATGCATGCACATACAGTCTGCATCCGCTATGTCAAAGTCGGTTATGTCGAATTGTCCGGTTATCTCGAAGTCGGATTAAAGTCCACTTTTAGACACTATCATTGTACATATAACTGTCTCTGTTTGTATCGAATTTCGTTAAGTCAAAATTCGGTTATGTTGAAGTATTTTGTTCGGTCCAACGGCATTCAACATACCGGATGTAGATTGTAGTTTGTAATTTAATAAATATTGCAAGAACAGCCCGTAATATTGTCAGGTGGTTTTCCCTTTTCATTAACTTTGTGAAGGTATGAATGGTTGCAACTCATAACACACCATGATAAATGGGCAATACAATATGACCACACTCGTCTAGTGATTCATCAAGTGTGTGTGTCTGCATGACGTACGCTGTTCATGGAGTAGCACTAGCACCCACCGTGTGTTGAGAGTTAAAATGAGAGTTAAAATGCTTAAATCTAGGGATCATTCTAGAGGGCGATTTTTATAAAGCAAAAAAAAATAAACACATGCAAATATATTGAGTTAGACGCACTTTCAATGTTATTTTTCACTTATAGGGAATGATATCCATTCTAACTGCGAAGCCGGTATAGATATAAGAAAAAATGCAGATCCCATTGTACAAGTAAGTTTATAAATATATATATACCTTTACACGGACACATACTTGAGGCCATTAGTACAGGGATCATTCTAGAGGGTGATGTGGGCGAAATTGTCGCCCTAGACTATGCCCTCTGGAGCCTCACTTCTCCCTAAAAAAAATAAAAAATGTTTTTTTACGATTTTCAAACCCTATTTTGCAGAAGTATATTAAAGAACACCATGTAAGGAAGCGATCACGCGCTTTCTCACTTCTCCCAAAATTTCTGACCTAGAATGAACCCTGTTAAATCAAGTTAACTCTTTAAGCGCCGACTAAATTGAGAGCATGTGCAAGCAACATAGATCCAGATCAGCCGCGGCGTTACGGCGTAACGCCGCGTCTGATCAGGATCTATGTTGTTTGCTATTCAGATAGGTGCTTCAGCTCCACTGTCTGAAGAGCAATCAACATACAGCCTGATCAGACGACACGTTCTGTTCTGTCTGCTCGGGTTCTTGGCTTTTTGCAAAGTCGCTTTTATGCGACATTGGCGATGAAAGAGTTAAACAGTGTTCAGCTCAGAGCGAACTTTGATCACTCTAGCGGATACATAAGCAGGTAAATGTCCAAACCGGACAGCACCTTTCAGTACGGTCATCCCTGGATCAGGTGGAATCGTCAGTGTCTTATTCACAAGTCTTCTCCGCATTTCATCTTGTACAATCTTACTTTCACCAAATCCCCCAACAAGTAATATATTCTCCACTCTGTGCATGTTTGGTCTAGCCAGCACACTTAGCACGTGGTCAATCATGTCACCAATAGGAGAATCAAACCATTTCTTTACCACAGATGCATCAACATTCATACTACCATCCAGAACTGTAACCAAGTCGTTTAACCCTAAAGAAGAAATCTTCTCGGACACATTCATTGTCTCATATTGTTCGTATACGTCCTTAAATGATTTAGAGACGTTAAATGTAATTATTCCTTCTGTTTCAGATGTAACTGTTCTTTTCTTGATCTCAAAATCCCTGAGTAGGTCAAAGTAATCAGACATTCGTTCATCTTTTACTGTCTGCATTGCAGTTTGGCCAAATATTGTGGTGAGCCATTCCAGGTAATTGTTATCGACGACGTTACCTCCCCACGGTCCACCGCTTGCTTTATACAACTCCTTGATGGTTTGGTCGTCCAGTTTCTCATGAACATATATATCAGCTGTACCACCTGCAATGAGTGAATTATATACGTGTAATATATAATTATAAAGTATAAGTGTTATGATTTTTACAATAATTGCGAACCAATGTTGCTTTAATAAGTTATATTAATCACTCTCGCTGACGTGGATGAAAGTGTACATAATTATGGTATTTTGTGGTGGGAAACCGAAGTGCCGGGAGAAAAACCATCCGTCCAATTTGGCAACAACTGTACCATCTCAAGTACTTCCCTGTCAGATGATCGAACATTGGTTGCATTGGAGAGAAGCGAGCGTGATAACCATTTCGTCAATAGGACAGCCAAGATCTCGAGAGATTCAATTATATACCACATGACATTGCAGTGTTAGATATAAATTTTGTAAAAAGTGTGTAAATCTAGCACTATTTCATCTTTTGACAAAATAATTGATAAGATGCTTAGCTTATACAAATTTAGTTTAGCTTGATTGTGAAACAAGTTCTTACAACTTTTATTAATCACTTTCGAGACCTCATTCCTGATGGAATCCATCGCCACGAGGGAGAGAAGAGGCAATGTGGGATTTAAATGCACAATGGGCACAATGGAAACGACTACAACTGGGCGTGAACAACCGATCTTTCGCACACGACGTGAACGAGCTACCACTGCGCTATCATGACCTCATGTGATAAGATGTGTGTAGGTGATAGAGCAAGGTAAGCAAACGGGAATAACCCCAGGTTAAATCAAAATTTTATATTTGTACAATGTAAATTAAAACCGTTTGAGGGAAATAAGTCTTTGTAGACATATTTATTCCTTCATAATATACAGTTAATAGCTATTTAAGACACATTAAGTGGAAGTCGTGATAGCGCAGTGGATAGGCGTTCGCTCCAGGTTCGAAAGGTCCGGAGTTCGAGCCCCGCTGGAGCTGTTACGATTGTGCCCTTAGGCAAGGCATTTAAATTCCATGTTGCCTCTTCTCTCTCCCTCGTGGCGATGGATTCCATCAGGAATGAGGTCTCGAGAGTGATTAATATAAGTTATAAGAACTTGTTTCGCAATCGAGCTAAAATAAATTTGTATAAACTAATCACTTTACTTTTATATTAAATAACATAAATCTGTTGAAACTACCAAGAAGTAACTCTGGATTGAGGGAGATTATAATGAAACTTGCATTTTTGTAATTTTCTCATTAATACTTTACTCAGACGGTATATAGCAAGCAATAACAGTTTGATTTGTACTAAATAACAGTGTCGACATAATGTACGTGCATGCTTGTTGCAGTAGTATTCCATTGTACCTACCTCCGAGATCAACCACCATGTAAGCTGTACCAACTTTAGGCTGGTCTGGTCTTGCAAACAATGTGTACACACTCTGGCAATAAATTGAGGCAGCCTCTGGTTCTCGGCACAACTTTAGACGGGAATCCGGTAACCCGGCCTAAATGAAGATGGAAATAGAACAATATTGCAACAATCTTTAGCTCTATATTTGGTTAGTTCATATTTTAATGCTTACAAACTTAGCTGCTCTCAATTGTGCAGCTATTGTCCAATACGTGTTGGTCTGTCGTACGGAAAGTAGCCAGGTCACGTTGGAAAACACATGCATTACAAACTGGCAACCGAAAGAAATGTTGTTGGCAAGTAACCTTTGACCTGTTTTAAGAGTATACACGGAAGACAAGGAAATAAACCCAATACGGTCAACATCCCATTTGAACCTCACAAGCCTATTCTTGTCCCTGCTAGAGTTTCCATATCACGTACAATAATGTGCTTACACTACTTTCAAGCTTTATTTACTTTACAACGATTGCGAAGCAAGTTCTAACAACTTATATTAATCACTCTGGTTGGCGCGGATGAAAGCGTATATGTGGTCATTCGTGTAGGAGGAAACCAGAGTACCCGGAGAAAACCCACCTGCCCGATCTGGCGACAACCGTACCATCTCACATACTTACACTACTGCCACATAGTCTCCGTGGCCTAGTGTTTAAGGCATCCGGCTACGGAGCGGGAGGTCGATGGTTCGAATGTCGCCAGTGGTTCGTTCTGATATGGCCGGTTGGTAAGCCGCCAGCTAGTTACCTACCGGCCTGACGCCTGGCATACAAGCATATGATTAGGCAAGTACTGATGTTCATAAAAAGAGGCGTTTCATAAGTCAGAAATGGCTGGCTCTTTACATAGGGGTGACACTACAATAAACAAACACATTACTATATGCTTATAGTCAAGGGTAACACAAGTTGGAGGCGCTAATAAATAACAGCATCTCCATGGAAACCTTCGTACAGTGTTATGAACCTGCATGCAAGACGAACCATCTCTTCAACAAATTTAATCTGAGTGACATAATAAAATGTGTACCTCCACTGCAGCTTCACGCATGAAGTGTTTAGAGTTTTCGTTCCAGATTGCGGGCACTGTGAGTACGAACTGTACATCGGACTCCTTCAAAAATCCACTGGAGAAGAAATCTACGGAGCGGAAGAGGTGGTCCTTTAGATAGCGGATTGCCATGGTGAATACTGTCACAGCTGGCAATGAAACACCATTAATGTCGTGAACAGTTGTTTTTCTTGATACATTCTGTAATTGGCATTAAAATACATAACTTAGCAATTATTTATTATAAACTTGAACGTCATACGTTTACCTCAGAAATATATATGTTTATAGTATAATGATACCAAGATAAACGAAGCTATCAAGTACAGCATTTGATGGACACTAGACCACCCGATGTAATTCAATATATTCACCATGTGTAACACCATACAACCCCACTCCATGCGAAATGACACGTTCACCCTACGCAACCAGATACAACCACCCTACGAAACGCGATACAACCAGAACCATACGAAACGCGATACAACCAGAACCATATACATCCTGATACAACCAGAACCATACGAAACGTGATACAACCAGAACCATATACATCCTGATACAACCAGAACCCTACGAAACGCGATGCAACCAGAACCATATACATCCTGATACAACCAGAACCATACGAAACGCGATGCAACCAGAACCATATACATCCTGATACAACCAGAACCATATGAAACGCGATGCAACCAGAACCATATACATCCTGATACAACCAGAACCATATACATCCTGATACAACCAGAACCATACGAAACGCGATGCAACCAGAACCATATACATCCTGATACAACCAGAACCATACGAAACGCGATGCAACCAGAACCATACGAAACGCGATACAACCAGAACCATACGAAACGCGATGCAACCAGAACCATACGAAACGCGATACAACCAGAACCATACGAAATGCGATGCAACCAGAACCATATACATCCTGATACAATCAGAACCATACGAAACGCGATGCAACCAGAACCATACGAAACGCGATACAACCAGAACCATACGAAACGCGATGCAACCAGAACCATATACATCCTGATACAACCAGAACCATACGAAACGCAATGCAACCAGAACCATACGAAACACGATACAACCAGAACCATACGAAACGCGATGCAACCAGAACCATACGAAATGCGATGCAACCAGAACCATACGAAACGCGATACAACCAGAACCTTACGAAACACGATGCAACCAGAACCCTACGAAACGCGATACAACCAGAACCATACAAAACGCGATGCAACCAGAACCATATACATCCTGATACAACCAGAACCCTACGAAACGCGATGCAACCAGAACCATACGAAACGCGATGCAACCAGAACCATACGAAACGCGATACAACCAGAACCCTATGAAACGCGATGCAACCAGAACCCTACGAAACGCGATGCAACCAGAACCCTACGAAACGTGATACAACCAGAACCATACGAAACGCGATGCAACCAGAACCATATACATCCTGATACAACCAGAACCATACGAAACGCGAAAAGGTTGGCAGTTTCTTACGGAGGTTGGTGCACCAAGTAATGGTTGACCGCTGTAGTATTCCCAGGGATGATGTTGAACTAGGTAAACTGCCCGTCGCTTATACGGACAACGGTAGCAACGTTAAATAAACTTAGAACTATGAAAAAGTAGGTATTGTCACCAATAGCAAAAATGACTTCTCACAGTTAAAATACAATATATCGGAGACACTTTTAGAATATTTGCAGACATTTTGATGACAAATAAACACCATATTATAAATGCAGGTGTCAGTGCAACATTCACAACCAAATTACCTTCATAATAAATAAAAAGAACCGCAATCGGACAACCCCATTGAAATTTGACATTTTCTTGTGGCTCGAAGACCAGTCTGTTGAAAACTTTTGTGCCAAACTATTTTTGGGGAACATATAATGACACTGTGTGTTAGAACGGTGGAAATGTCAATAGCAGGATCTGGCCTTTACTGAATGAACGTCAATTAAATATGCATGCGAATTTATTATTATGTTGAAACTAAGTTATTATTATTATTATTATATGTAATTTATTAAACATGTATTCATTGTAAGGAATGCTCCTTGACCCCTATCCGATCTATGGCGAGTAGATAAATTGGGTTACTCTGAAAAAGGGGCCTGAACATTTCGTGTTTGATGTTAATTTCAGGGTGTGAAGTTTCGTCTATTTTATAAATAAATTGTATTAAGACAATTCTTGACGGATCTGTAGTCCAGTGGTTAACACGCTGGACTGGTAATCCAGGGATCGCAGTTCGATCCCCCGTCTGACCCTAATATAATTAACAATCTTTCAGAGGGGACTTTAAACCGAGGTCTCGTGTCGGTGCTTTACACCGTGCACGTAAAAGAACCAGAGGAGATTCTGGAATGGGTCTCTGTCTGTATCATTGCACTATCCTCCAAACATCTAAAAATGACTAATCTCGTCAGGAGGCGTCGCTCATGTGGGCAACCGGTAGCGACGATAAATAAACGTAAACACAAAAGGTACAAAATGTAGTGCCTTTAGTGAGAAATAAAAAATCCCGCAAAACTTCATACTGCCGAACAATCAGTAATGATTATGATTGGCAGGCGCAGTCTAGAACAGTTAATTATTCTATGTTATATGCAAGTTAAAAAGGACCTACAAAGCTATAGGTAGACTGTTCCATAGCCTGATTGTTCTTGGGGGAAATGTGTTGGCATGGTATTGGGTTTTTGATTGTGGGATTAGATAGTTAAGGTGTCATGTGATGTAAGGTGATGGTGATTTACAGTAACTAGTTAATTTCTTATTTTGATAAACATGATTAGAGAGGCTTGGTTTCGTCTATGTTCTAATGTTTTCGAATTGAGGGTGGATACCATTTGTGATACACTACTAGTATAGTTGTAATCCTTGAATATATATCTGGCTGCAGATCTTTGGACCATTTCTATTTTGTAGGTAAGGTGTTTCTGCCAGGGCCTCCAGACTGTAGAACAGTATTCAACCTGTGGGCTGACATAAGTGATATATGCATTTTCTTTGACCTGTTTGCTACTAGTATTTGTTTTGACATTCCTTTTGATGAAGCTGAGGGTGTTGTTAGCCTTTGAGGTGATATTATTGATGTGTTGGGTCCAGTTAATGTTCTTACTAATGGTGACTTCGAGATATTTAGAATGTTCGGTTGACCTTAAATGTGTGCTATGTAACATGTATGGGTAACGGGTGGGGTTTCTTTTCCTATGGATTCTTAGTATTTCACATTTATCAGGGTTGAATTCCATTGATCATTTCTTTTGCAAAGATTTCTAAGAGGTGTAGGTCATGTTGTAGAGCTTCTGCTGAGGACTGGAATGTGATGGTGAGGTAGACGATGGTGTCGTCGGCAAAGAGGCGGGTCCGACCTTTAATACTGTTTGGTATGTCATTTATGTAAGATAGGAAGAGACAGGGCCCCAGGACCGACCCTTGTGGGACACCTGAGAGAACTGGTAACATGTCGGAGCATTTACCTTCGACGAGAACTTGTTGGGACCTGTTTTTGAGGAAAGAGTGTATCAATGTGATGTTTGAGTTTACGGATGAGCTTGTGGTGATCTATTTTGTCGAATGCTTGACTGAAATCCATTATGATCAGTCTGGTGACCGGGCTCGAGATTATCAGCTATCTCTTGTGTGTTTTGACCTGGACAGTGCTGCTGTGGGCTAAGAATATGATGAACGTATGACATGATGTTGGAAACAAGGATGTGCTCAGAGTTTGGATGCTATGCATGTAGGAGAAATGAGGCAGCAGTTGCTAGGCTTGGACCTTTGACCCTCTGCATATGGGAGATATAACTACATGTCTCCAATCAGCTGGGACAATGCCAGTGTCAAGTGACCTGTGGAAGATGTACGTTAGCAGTTGGGTAAGTTCGCTGTGCATATAACATAGGTGAGATGTCATCAGGACATGAGGCCTTTATGGGGTTTAGACCTGACAGAAGCTTGTCAACTCCTTGTACTGTGATAGTGATTGGTGGCATGAGTAGGTGAGTGGGCATTGAAGCTGCACTTTTTGACAATTGTTTGAGATTGAGGGGGGGGTGGGCTAGGATGAGGAAAGACAGCTTCAAACTGTCGATTCAGAATATTGGCTTCTAACATTGGGTCAGAATGGAGTTGACCATTAGGCTACTACTGAGTGGGGCTATTCCAGAGTTTTCAGTTTTGCTGCGTTTGGTGAAGGAGTAGAACTTTGTCTTTTGACCTGCATTACTGATGTCATTAATTTTAAAGATAACTGAGTCTAAGTATGACCAATACAAATTTCTGATCTCTGTTATAATGGAATCAATCACCAGGGGTCTGTGCTATGCACTGCACCAGTTCCGCTCGTCAACAATTCTGAACGCATAACGAACTGTCCATAAGGAGAAGTGTAATTAGTTAAAGGCGCATGCTCACTGTGTATATCCTCACGTCCAGTGTATATAAATCTCGGTCATTTAGGGAAATAATGAACTCAATGGTACGTTAAGTCATTCGCTGTCGGGTCAGTAGCCAGTAGTGTCTAAATCTATAACCCCATTCACCCACATTTTTTTCAAGCCTATATCAAGCGAATTAGAACATTATACGTGTGCGCTACGATTCTTCTAGGAACCACTACTACGTTTGCTGTCGGTGAACGGTTCTCCAGACATTGGAGGAATCTACATACAAGATACAAGATGGCCTATGAATATTTCAATAGTGGTGTATGACCTGAAACGGTGAACAAATTTATTACTAGTTTATCTCCCCTTAAAGGTGCCTCTATCAAAATATATACCTGTGTCCAGCTGAGCTTGAAAGTTTATCCATAAGCCATATTGGCATCTCTAACGTATATATATACTGAACCAAAAAAGAAACTTTCGCGAGACTTCAATGGGCCTGTTTCCACATATGTGTATATTAACAGTTTTTATTCGTATTTGTTATTGCACAATAATTTAAAATCAATTCATCAAAGTTCATTTACAGTCTGAAAATTATCAATTTCATTGGATTTTTCAATTTCATTTGAGGTAGGTGTCGATTCAATTTTTTTTTGCTTTAGTAACGATTATGCCTACCGCGAGCATTGCTAACAGCTTGGCAGCGACGACGCATTGAGTGGATGAGATTATTAATTTGAGCCTGGGGTATATTATTCCACTCTTCTAGCAAAGCGTCACGGAGCTCATTGACGTTACCAGGCGGATTTTGACGTTGCCGTACACGTGTGTCAAGATTATCCCAAAGGTGCTCGATGGGATTTAGATCCGGGCTTTTTGAGGGCCAGTCGTCTTTGAAATCAATATTGTTGTTTCGCAAGAACTGGATATTGTCACGGGCGACGTGAGGTCTTGAGTTGTCTTGCTGAAACACAGAAATAACGCCGTGATTTTGTAAGAGAGGAACAAGGTGTGGGGCAAGGACACGGTCTCTATACTTTTGAGCATTCAAATTGCCATCAATGACCACTAATTGGGTACGATACCCATAACTTATTCCGGCCCAGACCATCACGGAATCCCCACCGCCAAAACGATCCCGCTGAAGAACGCAATAGTCAGCGTAACGTTCATTCCTACGTCGGTAGACCCTGATCCGACCATCACTATTGGACAATGCAAACCTGGATTCATCTGAAAAAAGAATCGTCCGCCAGTCGTGCCTTGTCCAGTTGATGTGTCTATCAGCCCATTGAAGCCTGTCGCGGCGATGACGATACGTTAATACTGTTCCGACGTAGGGACGACGTGCACGTAAATTGTTCTCAGCCAAACGATTTCGTACGGTTTGAGCGGAAATCCTGGGGTTATAAGTACCTGGGGTGACAGACGCTGTATATGTCGCAGTTAAAACACGATTTCGTAAATGTTGGTTCAAAATATAGCGGTCTTGCGCCGGCGTGGTTACACGTGGTCTACCGCTACGTGAAAGATATTCCGTGCTTCCGGTCTGCACAAACCGCCGTCTCAGACTTATAACTACCTGCACAGATGATCCAACGTGCGCAGCAACCTCTTCCGTTGAAGCTCCTGCCTCCAGCATCCCAACGGCTCTCTCTCTTAAATGTTTCGCAATTCGAGGCATCGAAATTTTGCCCAAATTGTATCGATATAAAGGTGTTTAGGTATTTTTATGACTGTAGTCGTCAAGTGCAATAACTTGCAGTGAAAAAAGTTAAGACATGTAAACCAGATATGTCCATCCAAATCAAATCAAATGAAATTTATTCACTCAGTGCATCATACATGATACAAACATGAGGTATATATACAGTAATACGGTTTTAAACAGCGGTACATAGCAATTCTAATTTACAGAGAGCAAACAGAATATGTTTCGTAAAACGTATCCATCTATTGTTTACACATTATTTAAATAATTTGACTAGATATATTTGTTTTGTCGTATTACAGATTGGTTTTTTTTTCCAGTGCGAACAGTGCAGATCATAATCAGACTCTTTTTTCTGGTAATTGAAATTTCAGACCGTCAAAAAAAAAAAAAAAAGTGACATCTCTTGTTAAAACACCGTCTATCTTTTGTCCATGAATAATAGCGTTGGGTGGTTCATTCAAATAATGGTTTTGGAGAAAAGATTAAAATTTAATTGCAACTCTATTTGAATTTTCTATGAAAGGGATATTGATATAATGTGTATATTTGAATTGTGTGGCTAATTGTGCGTGCTGCATGCATTTATGTTTTTTTTTTGTAGTTTAAGTTAAGATAACCACCGGAAAATATATATATAACAACAATATAAGAACGAGGCAGCTTGTGTTTAACTATTTGTTTAACTATTTATTAAGCTAAATACACCTTATTGACTTAATATCTGCCAATAATGTCAGACCCCTTGCGAGGAACTGGGCAGTCTTAGCCGACCTAAGCGGTTAACAGTACTAAGCAATGTGTGTGAGGCGCCTACCTCGATGACACTACATATGTGGCCTGACCGAGTATTGAACCTGGTGTATAGAATATTGACCCCCCTCAAAATAATGTCTCTCGGGTTATTAGTCGGTCATAGAAAAAAAGACCCCCTTGCGGAACAATTACTCCCCTTGCGAATGGCAATATAGAGTGGGAAAATATTAAATTTATTATAATCAAATGTTAATTAACACTGTTTAAGGCCTAGCAACATTTAGTTTGAATCAATGATGTACAGAATAACAAATATATTGAATATAACAAATATATTGAATATGAAAATATAAGTACACAGATAATTTGTCTCTATCAATTTCTAACGATGATATGGTGGGTGCTGTATAACTAGGAGGTTCACATAATGTATATGCATAATATTTACACAGACAAGCATACAACAAATAATAACAATGACCCCCACCCCCTATGTATACACTGAACAAGTGAGGGCAGGTCACTTTTCGATGCCATAGAATAATGACCCCTCTATGTGTAGACTATACATGTATGAGAGAGAGGGTCACTTTTCGATGCCATGGATTAATGACTACCCTATGATTTAGGGTGACAGGTGGACTGTAGTCCAGTGGTTAACTATTGGACTGGTAATCCAGGGATCGCAGGTTTGATCCCCCGTCTGACATAATAAAATTAACTGTCTTTCAGATGGGACTTGAAACCAAGGTCTCGTGTCGGTGCTTTACACCGTGCATGTAAATGGGTCTGTCGGTATCATTGCACTATTCAACAATGACTAATCTCTTCAGGTGACGTCGCTCATATGGGCACCTTGTAGCGACAATAAATACACGTAAAACGCACACACACATCAAGTTAAAATGCTAGTTGGATGTTTATTCAGCAGAAATTGATGTATATTTCTTTAATATATTTAATTAATATGTCTGACTAATAAGTTTATTTAAAGTCACCCGCATAAATGCATTTGGGCGAGTTTTCTAAGATAATTAAAATGCCCATCATCTAAGTGATGGTTTTGCCTATCGCAATTATTATAACTAGATGTTTAGTGGGCTATGAAGGCTGCTGTAATCTCATGCTGTAATCTCAGTGTGTGTTTGGTTTTCATATCGCCAACTGTCACTCACACAGGAATTTGTGTCAGCGACAGTCAGGGGTAGACCGGGTGAATACAATACCCGGTGCACGTATACTTCTAAGATGTCTAAGATTGCATATATATATATATATATAAAAATATGTTTACCATTTCTAATACGGTTATGAGTCGAGAATACCTTGTTACATGTGCAATATCGCGTTATACTGTAATACTGTGATCTACATGTCACAAGACAATAAAGTCTTGCACCCATATCCATGGATCCAGCATCCAACATTATGCATTAAAATTACAGAGTTATGGACTAAAATACTTTTAGTTAAGACTACGAAGTTTAAAATATGTGTACTAAGAAGATTACGAGCAAGTGGACCGTCTTAATATGTATCTGTACTATGATAGTTCATAACTTATCCCCTCGAGTACATATAATTATAACCAGTCATACAGATATATAGCCGGTAATAACAAATCTCCCATATACATGGGAAATTATAATTCAATTTGTGTTTATATATTACATTTGTGTCCTCGGCCCACTATGTCGATTGGAAATCTTTTTTAACATTTTAAGAAAGATCAAACTAATATGGGTTACCCCTAAAAACATAAATATATAACTAAACCCATATTTCTTTGCAGTAAGCTGCAATAAGTGAAAGTTCATTTTCACTTGAAACCTAGTAGGTTACTGAGGATGTGATTTTGTGTTCCCTCCTTCATATTCCCGCTCCCATGTTTTATATTTCCCCGTGTACTGGGATCATTAATTGTTATAAAATAACAACTATACCCCTGTGTGACAACATTTATGATCAGTACGTTAAAAAACAGTTCCGTAGCAATTCCAACGGTCTCCTTAGTAGAGCCAGTAAAATTGTAATAATGTTTGAAATATACTCAAGTATTTACATTAAAAAGACAGTAACACAGGGAATAGCCAAACAAATAATAACCGTAGATCCTTGTCGAATGAAAAAACTTGTATGGCAGTAATCCTGTTCCGTTGTTCATGCTTACTTGGAGATAGACCGACAGCAAGCAGGCATTTTTCGCGACAAGACTATTCCCATTGATAGGCGGTTTGCTGTCATAATGTTCCTATCTATGCTTCTTTTACTAAATTAAACTAAACTGGATTCTTGCATGGATTTGGACAATGAAGAATTACATAAAAAGGTGACCTGAAATGATAATTGAAATTTCCTCGAACACCCTAGTATAATTCCAGGGATAAAGTATCATTTTTGCAAGAATTTCGAGATATATGTTCATATTATCATTCCTCTGCCTCAGGAATGTGTAACGAGTTGACCTTTGTTAGCGTGGGGATCAAAATACAGACCAGAAAGGGTTATTTCAGGTGTGGATCTAGGGGGTAAGGGGAAATTATAACAGCTTGCAATAAGTATAGCGTTATATTCTATACATTTTAGGATATTTATCCCAAGAAGCACTCACAGGATAGTTTGACTGAGCACATATAATCCCAAAACAAAATGTCAGAATTGGACAACATTGCCCATATATATGTCACAGCATAAGGGCCTCAACTGTGGTAATAATACAGTTATGTAACCGTATTTCATTGTTTGAAGTCAATATCATATTGATGTTTATAGAAAGGCATAAACATTCTGTGGATATTAGATAAATGATCATAGAAACTAGGTTATGTATGCATGACACATGTGGTATAATAAATCAGATTTCTCACTTTATATGGAGAAAATCTCAAAGGGCATTTTCTTGGAAATGTTACCAACCTCACTCTAGTTTGTTTAATTATGTATATAATATTTTATTATGTATACATGGGGATTTTTATCCCTTTATACGTTTCAATCTTTTGTGTAATTGACCAAAAACTGAACAAAACCACTACGTTTTGACATTACACATATGATGTCATAGCATTAGGGCCTCAACTGTGGTAATAATACAGTTAGGTACCCTTATTTGATTATTTGAAGTCAATATCATATTGATGTTTATAGAAAAGCATAAACATTCTGGTGATATTAGATAAATGATCATAAAAACTAGGTTATGGTGTATGCATGACACATGTGGTATAATAAATCAGATTTCTCACTTTATATGGCAACAATCTCAAAGGGCATTTTCTTGGAAATTTTACCAACCTCACTCTAGTTTGTTTAATTATGTATATAATATTTTATTATGTATACATGGGGATTTTTTTTATCTCTTTATACTTTCAATCTTTTGTGTAATTGACCAAAAACTGAACATTACACATGTCATAGCATAGGGGCCTCGATTATGATCCTACTATAATCAGGCTACCTTAATTGATAATTTTGAGTCAATAACATGTTAATGCTTCTGAAAAATATACAAATAATCTGGATAAATCAGATAATTTGAGAAAATACTGGGTTCAAAATTGTGCTAAATATTTGTTTTTGAAGAAATCTCTGTTTGGTCAGTTTTGATAAGGGATATTCAAATGTCTATTATCATGATTTGGTCAGGATAACCAGGGACAGGTACACTAAGTGTACCATCCTATTAGGTACATAGAACACCCAATAGGTAGCGAGAGTATTCCTCGCCTCAGACTAGCCCAAATGAGAAGGTCGAAAACCGCAGCCCCTGGCATCCCGATACAATTGATCATTGGTTTGGTACTTATCAATTGTTCTGCGTGCTATCTTACCTACTACTCTGGGTGGATTGGACCAGGGGCTCTGGATTTCACCTGGTCTGACTTGGGACAATATTATTCCCATATATATGATTAAATCTATTAGTTTAGGGCAGATTTTATGAAGAGATGAACAAATGTTTGTCTCCTACATATTTGGTCACAGTGGGGAGAGGCGATATTAATACAAAAATAGGGGGGTCATATAAGTAATTACTTATATTACTGAAACTATTGTATTAACTGATAAGTAGTTATTTATTTTCATAATATATTAACGTGGCTGTGTGGACAGAGGCATAAGCGTGGGATCTGTCCGAAGGGTTCTATTAGCGGGGGTATTGATATATATATATAAAATTAATTGTTTCCAGGTCGTTGTAGATTTTCCCAAATTTATATTGATTTAAGTTATAGTGATGACTGTAGCCCTAAAAGAGCCCTAAGATGAAATTTAAGTAAACTCTTTCACCTGGGGTCAAAAATCTCCCACTCAAATGATGAGAAACCGGCAATAAAATTGCTTTTCAGAAAGAACTCTAGTGAGGCTAGTTTCTGCACTACTAACTGGTTTATTGATCTACTAACAAGCTGCAAAAGTATGGGAACTTGTGTCTGAGCCAGCCATAACTGCACAGGTCCTCTATATTTTGTCGGACATCTGACAGTCTAAGATGTAGGTCTCCAGAGCTTTGTATACTGATGTTTGGGCAGCCTTTCTGGGGTTGAGGACATTCTCAAGATTGCAACAGCAGCCCGCAGATCAGCTCGATGAGTCCCGTGCACACTACAGTCTAGCGGAAAATGTTCGGTGGTGTACTTCACCCGACATGTGGGACAAACCGGATCCAATTTAAGTATATGTTGTCCATCATTACCGGGCAACAGATTTGTCCCCAGTCTCAGTCTACTAATGCACTTATCTATTTTTATAGAATGGGAATATTAGGCACCGGTCAACTGAGCCCCACAGAGCTCAACTTATAGGTTTGTTTAAAAGGCCTATTATATAAAGTTTGGCTCCAACGGGTAATTGTTTCAGCCCTGATAAATGAGTAGATCTCCATGGGTGCGAGCTTCACATTATTTTCTACATTTGTATGCTCCAGGCCCGACTTGGCTGCCCTGTCAGCCAGCTCATTTCCAGTGATACCTATATGTGCACTGCTGCACACCATGCTATGGTAACCTGAAGGTCCAAGTTCAAACCCTCATTATGTAATTTACCTATGTCTTTGATTAGATCTGGTCTAGACTTACTATTCCTTGATTGTAAGGAGACCAGTGATGAAAGTGAGTCAGATAATATCACATTTTTCGGTGAATTATTATCTACTATCCAGCAACTTTCTACATATTCACATTGTAGGGATGGAATGACTACAGCTGCAGCTACTTTGCCAGAATCGGGGCATTTTGATCCATCTGTATAATTATATTTTGAGGTGATTGCTGTAGTTTTCCTCAATATGACATTGTACTTCCAATCTGGCGAGGTGACCCAAATCGGATTTCTTCACTTTGCTCGATATTGTAATATCTATCACTGGATCTCAGGTAACTAGCATCCAGGGCGGTGCCAGGTCCGCTGGTCCGGTCTGAAGTCTGCTACCTGAACACCCTTGAGGCCGTGTGCCACCACAAGTTCTGACTATTGTGGACCAAATTAAGCCTTATCCTGTTTGCCACAGGTGTGAAAAGCAATAAAACCTTATTTTTAGGGATCTGCAACCAACAGTGACACTGCCCGTGTTCCCAATACACTGGTTACATGTTTTATATCATTTATAATAAGTTCTCAGGTTCTGAATCCCCCATCTGACCCTAATAAAATTAACAGTCTTTCAGATGTGATGATAAACCGAGGTCTCGTGTCGTTGTTTTACACCGTGCATGCACGTAAAAGAAACAGAGGAGACTCTGGAATGGGTCTCTGTCTGTATCATTGAACTATCCTCCAAAAATCTAAAATGTCTAATCTCTTCAGGAGGCGGCGCTCATATGGGCAAACGGTAGCGACGATAAATTGAACGTAAATAAGTAATATTTTATTATTGTATGAGCAAGGACAGACAACATTATGTTTTATGACGTGTGCCTCCCTATGTGCAGGAAACTGGTCCATGCATAGAATATGACACCCTTAATGTAGATTATCCGAGTGAAGGCAGGCCCTAATCTGAATGTAGTGATTATGTTATTACCTGGAATTTTGTACGAGGGGTATGTCTATAATACTCATATCATAAATGATATAAGTGACTTATCCGGCTGAAACTTATGCAGAAGATCTTTGTATTGGACATACCCATGGATGGGTGAGGGCTGTCATAATCATTTAATTTTAAGTAGATTTACAACAATATGAAATGTGGTGATGATGAACATGGGCTAACTTGCCCAGCTCATTTGCTACACAATATATATCTGGACTCGCGCATGGTACTCTCCCAGTTTGATAATGTAATAACAAGGATCTTGGGAGATATGAAGAACACATTATGAGCTGTCAACATCCGACAGACACGTGTCCTTTTAACAACCTTCATATAAGTTCATACTTTCTGTGTATTTCAAACTTATCTTTCTTCATTATGTATTCCCATAATAAGTCACTTTCTCTAAATAATGTAAATATTAGTGACCGGGAATGTTAATATGAACACCATATGTCTCAAGATTCTTGCAAAAATGTTCCTTTAACCCATTTCATTCTTGATACATTTAAAGACTTTTGCAAACAACATAGATCCAGATCAGCCGCAGTGTCGCGCTGCCTGCTGATCAGGATCTATATTGTTTGCTACATAGCCAAGTGTCTTAGCAAGACCATCTGAATAGCAAACAGCATAGAGCCTGATCAGACGGAACGTTCCGTGGTGCTTGATCTGGCTCTATGATCTTTGCAAATACTGTTTGAATGGTATCCAGAATGAAATGGGTTAATAATGTATCCCTGGAATTATGCTAGGGTATTGGAGGAAATTTCGGATATCATTTCTTGTCACCGTTTTATGTAAATCTTCAAGATCCATGCAAGTGTCCAGTTTAGTTTAGTAAAATTAGTACATGTAGGAACATTATGACAGCAAACCCCCTAGCCATGGGAATAATCTTGTTGCGAACAATGCATGCTGTCGGTCTATCTCCGAAAAACCGAACATAAACAACGGAACCGGATTACTGCCATACTGGTTTTTGATACAACAAGTATCTACGGTTATTATTTGTTTGGCTATTCCCTGGATGACTGTTCTTTAATGTAAATATTTAAGTATATTTCAAACATTATTACAATTTTACTGGCTCTATTAAGGTGACCGTTGGAATTGCTATGGAAGTGTTTTTTAACGTACTGATCATAAATGTTGTCACACAGGGGTATAGTTGTTATCTTATAATAATTAATGATCCCAGTACACGGGGAATATAAAACATGGGGGGTGGGAATATGAGAGAACACAAAATCACATCCTCTGTAACATACTATGTTTCAAGTAAAAATGAACTTTCACTTATTGCAGCTTACTGCAATGAAATATGGGTTTAGTTATATATTTATGTTTTTAAGGGTAACCCATATTAGTTTGGTCTTTCTTAAATATGTTAAAAAAGATGTCCAAACGACATAGTGGGCTGAGAATATGAATGTGATATATAAACAAAATTTTAATTTCCCATGTATATGGGAGATCCGTTATTACTTTGTAATTTTAATGTAAAATGTCGGATGCTGGACGGATATGGGTGGAAGACTTTATTGTCTTGTGGCATGTCGATCACAGTATTATACTATGATGCGACATTGCATGTGTAACAAGGTATTCTCGTCACATAATCATAGTATAAATGGTAATCATATATTTATATATATGCAGTCTTAGACATCTTAGAAGTACATGTATACATGTACCGGGTATTTTATTCGTCCAGTCTACCCCGACTATCGCTGACACAAATTCTTGTGTGAGCGACAGTCGGAGATATGAAAACCGAACACACACCGAGATTACAGCAGCCCTCATAGCCCACTAAACATCTAGTTATAATAATTACGATAGGCAAAACCATCACATTTAGATGATGAGTATTTTAATCTTCTTAGAAAACTCAGTCGCCCAAATGCATTTATGCGGTGGCGACATTAAATAAATTTACTAGTCAGTCATCCTTACTGCATCAAATCCTTACCCAGGCACTGTGACCTACTTTAAACCCATGAATTACTTTTAGTTTATACAAATTTATTTTATCTCGATTGCGAAACAAGTTCTTATAACTTATATTAATCACTCTCGAGACCTCATTCCTGATGGAATCCATCGCCACGAGGGAGAGAGAAGAGGCAACTTGGAATTTAAATGCCTTGCCTAAGGACACAATCGTAACGGCTCCAGCGGGGGTCGAACTCCAGGCCTTTCGCACCTGAAGCGAACGCGCTACCATTGCGCTATCATGACTTTCACTAAAATTGCTTTTGTTTACTGACAAAACGGCATTTGTGTTCTCTGACACATTTTGTAACTTAACAGTTATATTTGTTATCTATGTATTTTGACAAGTTTGTTCTTTATTTCAGGCAATGTATTATGTAAGAGAGATACTGCGAACCTAATATGACTTATGAGAGATGCACCAATATCTTAAATAAAGAAGTTTCATGGCAGCCCACTGGGTGGTCACAGTGGTGTCACCAAGACCATATCATCAATCACCTTATGATACTGGTGGTATGGCCTTACTGAATATGTCAAGAACTACGTAAGTTCTCTCCAATATACATATATTAGCTTACACAACAACCATGTTCATGTGCAGCTACCCTGCTGATTAGCTATTAGCATATTTTTTTACAAACTAGTACAGGTTATATATAGTGGTCTTGTAGGATTTCCACTGGAGAAAATCAAATTGCCACCACTTTTTACCCCCCCCCCCTGCCGATCCCCCAAAAACCCATTTATTTTGTTTTCTTTTTACATTTTATTGTGTTGCTCCATTCTCTGTTCTATTACAGTTGTTGTCATCTGTTTGCAATTGACTCAGTAATATTAGTATAATGGTCATGTACTATAAGTTATTATTATGCAAGATATCCACATCTTTCTCTACTGTTATAGGGGTGTGAAGCAATTTAATATAAGCTGAACATACATACCGGTATACAATGAACGTAAACAAATCTATCACCTAAATATTAACTGAAAACAGTGACGTCAATTTTACATAGCTTTTAACCCATTTCATTCTGGATATATTTAAAGGCTTTTGCAAACAACATAGATCCAGATCAGCCGCAGCGTAACGCTGCGTGCTGATCAGGATCTATGTTGTTTGCTGCATAGCCAAGTGTCTTAGCAAGATCATCTGAATAGCAAACAGCATAGAGCCTGATCAGACGGCACATTCCGTGGCGGTTAATCTGGCTCTATGTTCTTTGCAAATACCGTTTGAACGGTATCCAGAATGAAATGGGTTAATAATAATGAAACATTTAATTATTCCAGTACTCAGGGAAAATATTTTTGACAGACAGACAGACAGACACAGAGCTTGTCCCCTCTGAAAATGGACAAGCCGTAATTTATTATGCAAATTATTAGCGACGCCTCCTGGAGAGATTAGTCATTTTAGATTTGTGGAGGATAGTGCAATGATACAGACAGACAGAGACCCATTCCAGTCTCCTCTGGTTCTTTTACGTGCACTGTGTACAGCACCGACACGAGACTTTGGTTTAACGTCCCATCTGAAAGACTGTTAATTTTATTAGGGTCAGACGGGGGATCTAACCTGCGATCCCTGGATTACCAGTCCAGCTTGTTACCACTGGACTACATATCCGTCTGTAGAATTATTCAATTGTAGAGTGTAACTTCTTAACCCATTTGATTCTGGATACCGTTCAAACAGTATAGAGCCATATCAGCCACCACGAAACATGCCTTCTGATCAGGCTCTATGCTGTTAGCTATTCAGATGATCTTGCTAAGACACTAGATCTATGTTGTTTGCAAAAACTTTAAATGTATTCAGAATGAAATGAGTGAAATATGCCTCTCATTTATCCAAAAATATGATGAGTGACATAAAATCGTTGTGCCAGCAGTTGGCTGTTATTATTAGAACACCACTATTTGTCATATTTCAAATATCACACTATACCTTTATTCTCATATGTCATAAACAATACCACCATGTAAAGCTGTGATGACCTGCCAATGCTCCAAGAATTATTGTCTTGTATATTCCAGGTCAATAACCAGTGAGGTGTAGTCTAATTAACATCCTTTCCAGGATTATGGGATTTGCTGGCAGGTGTGAAACGGAACTTAACTAGGAAACAACTAAGGTCAGAAAAATTTGATATATAATTATAATAAATGATATTGACAACTGAAAAAGGTTACATTTTTGTCCTAATGTTTTATTCTTGCGCCAAATTATTAGACCCCCACCCCAATTCCCAGAAAATGCATAATACCAAGTTTATATTAATATATTTAGACTATACATAATGTTTTCCTGTGGGCCAATGGAGATAGATATCTCACCACTTCATATGATGCCTGTGGGTCACTTTAGATAGGTCCCTTACCGGGACTTTCAATTCTCACAACTTCAACATTTTTCCCCAGGCTGTGAGAATTGAAAGTCACCTCAGAAAATGCATAATACCGAGCTACTATTACCGGTAGTAAATTTAGACTTGACATAATGTTTTCATGCTGGTCAGGTGAGATAGATATCTAACCACTTCATATGATGCCTGTGGGTCACTTTAGAAAGGTCCCTGGCCGGAAATTTCAATTCTCACAGCTTCAACATTTTCCCCCAAGCCGTGAGAATCACCTCAGAAAATGCTTAATACTGAGTAGCTGAAGAGCATTAGATGTGAGATCACTCTGAAGGGGCAAAACATAAGCCAAAGCTGAATTTTTCAGGAAACATTCCCAATACCATTAGGAACAACATATCCAAAATCCCCGTGAATCCCACTGGAGTTCTTTCCAAAATCCAAGATGGCGTCCAAGATGGCCGCCAAAATCTTAAAACTGTTATATCTCCGCTTAAGATCAACGTAGCTTCACAATTTTGATGGCTACATACACATTTATTAGGGTAAGGAATACAATAAAACATGTTCTGAATCACTAAGTATTCATACACAGCTACAGTATCTAGCTGGTCAGCTATGAATGGTATGGCGATAACAATGCAGTCTATAGCATTGACAATTGTACTCGAAATATACTGTTGTATCTATTAATTTTGACTTTCACTGTAGAATAAGGGACACTACTATTATATAGACCATGAGACTACTATACTCTAGACCATGAGAACTAAATGCCTGAATGTGTTATAACCGTGGCACGATTTGCCCAAATCTTCCCAAATCCACCAAATCTACACCAAATCTTCCCAAATCCACATGTAATCTGTATTTGATGAGCTAAATAAAGCTATATATCCCTTTAAATACTAGTATGGCATGCCATAGCTAATTTTCAGTCATGTGTGCACATCACAATGTCTATATTATTGACGAAATCGAAACTGACAATTTTACTTTGATTCAAGGGAGGCAACCGCGATTTACAACACATGAACATATAAGGGACATCACTGTGTCCGTGTATATATACAAAAGTAAATAATAGATTGCACTTACCAGTCTGTCTTTATCATTGCAGCGCTGTTCCACGGAGCTGTTCCATCCCGATCTAGGACTGTGGTAGACGTTTGAGATGCCCAACCCTCGTACATGGACTGTTTCGTGGGAACCATTGTGGGGGGTTGTATTATGACAGGATATGCATGTGTATTATGGAGCCCAATATTGGTTTAACGATGCATGCTGTAAAAATAACGGGATATATAATTATAGTCTTGGATTATTTAGAATAATTTAGTATTGCGTCGTCCAACGCAATTTTATGAAAAATCCACGAAAGGATTGATGCTATTCGGTCGCAATTTTAAGGAAAATCCAAGACATATAAATTATTATATAGCCGTTATTTCACCGCTAATGTCAAAGGGTTCATAATTAATGCCTAAAGACCTATTGAACGCAACAGTGTCTATCCTGCATATCTATTTATAAATGAAGTATAGATTGCCAGGCAGTGTAGGAGGCATACATGTAGGCCTATGCCTAAATAAGAAAGCACGGATGTGATTGATTAACGCATGTGCGTAATCACAGGACATGGTTGGTGATCATGACGTTATTATATGCATGCATACAGATGAGAAACTAATCAATATTCCCAAAAACTGCATTATGTATGCAGTTTTGGGAATGTTGGATCAGTTTCTCTGCTGTAATACCATGCAGCATTTCTGATTTACTTCACAAGTGGAATATCTTGACATAAGGTGCTAGTGGGCCCGTAGCATGCTGATTTCATATGCATATTTTAAGATGGAACGTGACGAAAGAAGCAGAGACATTTGTATTTAATATTTTAACATATTTAATAATAACACTTGTCTCAGCAGGGTCGCTATATAGCCATTCTCTAACCATGTCTCAGCAACTAGTGCATGCAGACGTGTCAGTCGTCGAAAGACACACAATAAAAACTTTATGTAATATAAGGCGTAAAAAAATAGCCGTGTTTCAGGTTTCCCGTCCGGCGACCTTGCTTTTTTGGTGCGGTCGTAAATTTTTTATCCATTTTCAAAACAATAAAATAAATATGTTAAATTGATAGTTATTATGCGAAAAACATATGTGCATAGCTCATTGTTATGAGCAAAATATGTTTTACAGTAATATACCGTAAGTATATTTACTATTTAAAACAACATTTTCTTCAGCATGTAACTTGAAACACAGCATTTTTTTAGAACTAAACTATCAATGCAGTTACATGATACATGTATGTGTTTACTCATAGAACTAAACTATCAATGCAGTTACATGATACATGTATGTGTTTACTCATAGCAGTTACCAGATACATGTATGTGTTACCATAGAAACTAACTATGCAATGCAGGTACATGATACAGTATGTGTTTACTCATAGAAATAAACGATCAAGGCTAGTACATGAGCATGTAGTGTTTACTCATAGAACTAAACTATCAATGCAAGTACATGATACAGGTAGTGTTTACTCATAGAAACTAAACTATCAATGCAGTTACATGATACATGTATGTGTTTACTCATATAACTAAACTATCAATGCAGTTACATGATACATGTATGTGTTTACTCATAGAACTAAACTATCAATGCAGTTACATGATACATGTATGTGTTTACTCATAGAACTAAACTATCAATGCAGTTACATGATACATGTATGTGTTTACTCATATAACTAAACTATCAATGCAGTTACATGATACATGTATGTGTTTACTCATATAACTAAACTATCAATGCAGTTACATGATACATGTATGTGTTTACTCATAGAACTAAACTATCAATGCAGTTACATGATACATGTATGTGTTTACTCATAGAACTAAACTATCAATGCAGTTACATGATACAGGTATGTGTTTACTCATAGAACTAAACTATCAATGCAGGTAATGATAACTGTATGTGTTTACTCAAGAACTAAACATCAATGCAGTTACAGGATACATGTAGGTGTTTACTCATAGAAACTCAACTATCAATGCAGGTAATGCTTAACTGTATGTGTTTATCAATAAAAAACTTCAAGGCAGTTGACATGATACAGTATGGTTTACTCATAGAACGAAACTATCAATGCCGTTTACATGATAAGTATGTGTTTACTATAGAACTAAACTATCAATGCAGTTACAGATATGTATGTGTTTACTCATAGAAATAAACTAATCCAATGCTAGTAGAGTTACATGATACATGATGGTTATCATAGAACTAAACTATCAAAGGCAGTACATGATACCGTATGTTGTTTACTCATAGAACTAAACGATCAAGCAGTTACATTGATTAAGTTATGTGTTAACTAGAAAAAAACTATCAATGCAGGTACATGTACATGTATGTTGTACTCATGTAGAACTAAAACTATCAATGCAGTTACATGATACATGTATGTTGGTTTACTCATAGAACTAAAACTTATCAAATGCAGTTAATGATACAGGTATGTGTGGACTCATAGATTAAACTAAACTATCAATGCAGGTAATGTACATGTACGTGTTTACTCATAGAACTAAACTATCAATGCAGTTACATGATACATGTATGTGTTTACTCATAGAACTAAACTATCAATGCAGTTACATGATACATGTATGTGTTTACTCATAGAACTAAACTATCAATGCAGTTACATGATACATGTA
>CM026400.1:49216577-49264077 GCA_014843695.1 Archivesica marissinica
TGTAGGATTGAGGAGAAAGCAATTTGCTTGTATGGTTACCTCTTTCCTATGTGCATACATGTAGGATTGAGGATAAAGCAACCTGCTTGTATGGTTACCTCTTTCCTATTTACATACATGTAGGATTGAGGAGAAAGCAACATGCTTGTATGGTTATTTTTATGTACATAATTGTAGGATTGAGGAGAAGGCAACTTGCTTGTATGGTTATTTTTATGTACATACATGTATGATTGAGGAGAAAGCAATTTGCTTGTATGGTTACCTCTTTCCTATGTACATACATGTAGGATTGAGGAGAAAGCAACTTGCTTGTATGGTTACCTCTTTCCTATGTACATACATGTAGGATTGAGGAGAACAACTTGCTTATATGGTTACCTCTTTCCTATGTACATACATGTAGGATTGAGGAGAAAGCAACTTGCTTATATGGTTACCTCTTTCCTATGTACATACATGTAGGATTGAGGAGAAAGCAACCTGCTGTATGGTTACCTCTTTCCTATGTACATACATGTAGGATTGAGGAGAAAGCAATGCTTATATGGTTACCTCTTTCCTATGTACATACATGTAGGATTGAGGAGAAAGCAATTGCTTATATGGTTACCTCTTTCCTATGTACATACATGTAGGATTGAGGAGAAAGCAACTTGCTTGTATGGTTACCTCTTTCCTATGTACATACATGTAGGATTGAGGAGAAAGCAATTTGCTTATATGGTTACCTCTTTCCTATGTACAGACATGTTGGATTGAGGAGAAAGCAACTTGCTTATATGGTTACCTCTTTCCTATGTACATACATGTATGATTGAGGAGAAAGCAATCTGCGTGTATGGTTACCTCTTTCCTATGTACATACATGTAGGATTGAGGAGAAAGCAATTGCTTATATGGTTACCTCTTTCCTATGTACATACATGTAGGATTGAGGAGAAAGCAATTGCTTATGGTTACCTCTTTCGTATGTACATACATGTAGGATTGAGGAGAAAGCAACTGCTTGTATGGTTACCTCTTTCCTATGTACATACATGTAGGATTGAGGAGAAAGCAACTTGCTTGTATGGTTACCTCTTTCCTATGTACATACATGTAGGATTGAGGAGAAAGCAACCTGCTTGTATGGTTACCTCTTTCCTATGTACATACATGTAGGATTGAGGAGAAAGCAACCTGCTTGTATGGTTACCTCTTTCCTATGTACATACATGTAGGATTGAGGAGAAAGCAACCTGCTTATATGGTTACCTCTCTCCTATGTACATACATGTAGGATTGAGGAGAAAGCAACTTGCTTATATGGTTACCTCTTTCCTATGTACATACATGTAGGATTGAGGAGAAAGCAACTTGCTTGTATGGTTACCTCTTTCCTATGTACATACATGTAGGATTGAGGAGAAAGCAACTTGCTTGTATGGTTACCTCTTTCCTATGTACATACATGTAGGATTGAGGAGAAAGCAACTTGCTTATATGGTTACCTCTTTCCTATGTACATATATGTAGGATTGAGGAGAAAGCAACTTGCTTGTATGGTTACCTCTTTCCTATGTACATACATGTATGATTGAGGAGAAAGCAACCTGCTTGTATTGTTACCTCTTTCCTATGTACATACATGTAGGATTGAGGAGAAAGCAACTTGCTTGTATGGTTACCTCTTTCCTATGTACATACATGTAGGATTGAGGAGAAAGCAACTTGCTTGTATGGTTACCTCTTTCCTATGTACATACTTGTAGTATTGAGGAGAAAGCAACCTGCTTGTATGGTTACCTCTTTCCTATGTACATACATGTAGGATTGAGGAGGAAGCAACCTGCTTGTATGGTTACCTCTTTTCTATGTACATACATGTATGATTGAGGAGAAAGCAATCTGCTTGTATGGTTACCTCTTTCCTATGTACATACATGTAGGATTGAGGAGAAAGCAACTGCTTGTATGGTTACCTCTTTCCTATGTACATACATGTAGGATTGAGGAGAAAGCAACTTGCTTGTATGGTTACCTCTTTCCTATGTACATACATGTAGGATTGAGGAGAAAGCAACTTGCTTGTATGGTTACCTCTTTCCTATGTACATACATGTAGGATTGAGGAGAAAGCAACCTGCTTTTATGGTTACCTCTTTCCTATGTACATACATGTAGGATTGAGGAGAAAGCAACCTGCTTGTATGGTTACCTCTTTCCTATGTACATACATGTAGGATTGAGGAGAAAGCAACCTGCTTATATGGTTACCTCTTTCCTATGTACATACATGTAGGATTGAGGAGAAAGCAACTTGCTTATATGGTTACCTCTTTCCTATGTACATACATGTAGGATTGAGGAGAAAGCAATTGCTTATATGGTTACCTCTTTCCTATGTACATACATGTAGGATTGAGGAGAAAGCAACTTGCTTGTATGGTTACCTCTTTCCTATGTACATACATGTAGGATTGAGGAGAAAGCAACTTGCTTGTATGGTTACCTCTTTCCTATGTACATACATCTAGGATTGAGGAGAAAGCAACCTGCTTATATGGTTACCTCTTTCCTATGTACATACATGTAGGATTGAGGAGAAAGCAACCTGCTTGTATTGTTACCTCTTTCCTATGTACATACATGTAGGATTGAGGAGAAAGCAATTTGCTTGTATGGTTATCTCTTTCCTATGTACATGCATGTAGGATTGAGGAGAAAGCAACTTGCTTGTATGGTTACCTCTTTCCTATGTACATACATGTAGGATTGAGGAGAAAGCAACCTGCTTGTATAGTTACCTATTTCCTATGTACATACATGTAGGATTGAGGAGAAAGCAACATGCTTGTATCATTACCTCTTTCCTATGTACATACGTGTAGGATTGAGGAGAAAGCAACTTGCTTATATGGTTACCTCTTTCCTATGTACATACATGTAGGATTGAGGAGAAAGCAATTTGCTTATATGGTTACCTCGTTCCTATGTACATACATGTAGGATTGAGGAGAAAGCAACTTGCTTATATGGTTACCTCTTTCCTATGTACATACATGTAGGATTGAGGAGAAAGCAACTTGCTTATATGGTTACCTCTTTCCTATGTACATACATGTAGGATTGAGGAGAAAGCAACTTGCTTATATGGTTACCTCTTTCCTATGTACATACATGTATGATTGAGGAGAAAGCAATCTGCGTGTATGGTTACCTCTTTCCTATGTACATACATGTAGGATTGAGGAGAAAGCAACTTGCTTATATGGTTACCTCTTTCCTATGTACATACATGTAGGATTGAGGAGAAAGCAATTTGCTTATATGGTTACCTCTTTCCTATGTACATGCATGTAGGATTGAGGAGAAAGCAACTTGCTTGTATGGTTACCTCTTTCCTATGTACATACATGTAGGATTGAGGAGAAAGCAATTTGCTTATATGGTTACCTCTTTCCTATGTACAGACATGTTGGATTGAGGAGAAAGCAACTTGCTTATATGGTTACCTCTTTCCTATGTACATACATGTAGGATTGAGGAGAAAGCAATCTGCTTGTATGGTTACCTCTTTCCTATGTACATACATGTAGGATTGAGGAGAAAGCAATTTGCTTATATGGTTACCTCTTTCCTATGTACATACATGTAGGATTGAGGAGAAAGCAATTTGCTTGTATGGTTACCTCTTTCCTATGTACATGCATGTAGGATTGAGGAGAAAGCAACTAGCTTGTATCGTTACCTCTTTCCTATGTACATACATGTAGGATTGAGGAGAAAGCAACTTGCTTGTATGGTTACCTCTTTCCTATGTACGTACATGTAGGATTGAGGAGAAAGCAACTTGCTTGTATGGTTACCTCTTTCCTATGTACATACATCTAGGATTGAGGAGAAAGCAACCTGCTTATATGGTTACCTCTTTCCTATGTACATACATGTAGGATTGAGGAGAAAGCAACCTGCTTGTATTGTTACCTCTTTCCTATGTACATACATGTAGGATTGAGGAGAAAGCAATTTGCTTATATGGTTATCTCTTTCCTATGTACATACATGTAGGATTGAGGAGAAAGCAACTTGCTTGTATGGTTACCTCTTTCCTATGTACATACATGTAGGATTGAGGAGAAAGCAATTTGCTTATATGGTTACCTCTTTCCTATGTACATACATGTAGGATTGAGGAGAAAGCAACTTGCTTATATGGTTACCTCTTTCCTATGTACATACATGTATGATTGAGGAGAAAGCAACCTGCTTGTATGGTTACCTCTTTCCTATGTACATACATGTATGATTGAGGAGAAAGCAACTTGCTTATATGGTTACCTCTTTCCTATGTACATACATGTAGGATTGAGGAGAAAGCAACTTGCTTGTATGGTTACCTCTTTCCTATGTATATACATGTAGGATTGAAGAGAAAGCAACTTGCTTATATGGTTACCTCATTCCTATGTACATACATGTAGGATTGAGGAGAAAGCAACTTGCTTATATGGTTACCTCTTTCCTATGTACATACATGTATGATTGAGGAGAAAGCAATCTGCGTGCATGGTTACCTCTTTCCTATGTACATACATGTAGGATTGAAGAGAAAGCAACTTGCTTATATGGTTACCTCTTTCCTATGTACATACATGTAGGATTGAGGAGAAAGCAATTTGCTTATATGGTTACCTCTTTCCTATTTACATGCATGTAGGATTGAGGAGAAAGCAACTTGCTTGTATGGTTACCTCTTTCCTATGTACATACATGTAGGATTGAGGAGAAAGCAATTTGCTTATATGGTTACCTCTTTCCTATGTACAGACATGTTGGATTGAGGAGAAAGCAACTTGCTTATATGGTTACCTCTTTCCTATGTACATACATGTATGATTGAGGAGAAAGCAATCTGCGTGTATGGTTACCTCTTTCCTATGTACATACATGTAGGATTGAGGAGAAAGCAATTTGCTTATATGGTTACCTCTTTCCTATGTACATACATGTAGGATTGAGGAGAAAGCAATTTTCTTGTATGGTTACCTCTTTCCTATGTACATGCATGTAAGATTGAGGAGAAAGCAACTTGCTTGTATGGTTACCTCTTTCCTATGTACATACATGTAGGATTGAGGAGAAAGCAACTTGCTTGTATGGTTACCTCTTTCCTATGTACATACATCTAGGATTGAGGAGAAAGCAACCCGCTTATATGGTTACCTCTTTCCTATGTACATACATGTAGGATTGAGGAGAAAGCAACCTGCTTGTATTGTTACCTCTTTCCTATGTACATACATGTAGGATTGAGGAGAAAGCAATTTGCTTATATGGTTATCTCTTTTCTATGTACATGCATGTAGGATTGAGGAGAAAGCAACTTGCTTGTATGGTTACCTCTTTCCTATGTACATACATGTAGGATTGAGGAGAAAGCAATTTCCTTATATGGTTACCTCTTTCCTATGTACATACATGTAGGATTGAGGAGAAAGCAACCTGCTTGTATAGTTACCTCTTTCCTATGTACATACATGTAGGATTGAGGAGAAAGCAACATGCTTGTATCATTACCTCTTTCCTATGTACATACGTGTAGGATTGAGGAGAAAGCAACTTGCTTATATGGTTACCTCTTTCCTATGTACATACATGTAGGATTGAGGAGAAAGCAACTTGCTTATATGGTTACCTCTTTCCTATGTACATACATGTAGGATTGAGGAGAAAGCAACTTGCTTATATGGTTACCTCTTTCCTATGTACATACATGTATGATTGAGGAGAAAGCAATCTGCGTGCATGGTTACCTCTTTCCTATGTACATACATGTAGGATTGAGGAGAAAGCAACTTGCTTATATGGTTACCTCTTTCCTATGTACATACATGTAGGATTGAGGAGAAAGCAATTTGCTTATATGGTTACCTCTTTCCTATGTACATGCATGTAGGATTGAGGAGAAAGCAACTTGCTTGTATGGTTACCTCTTTCCTATGTACATACATGTAGGATTGAGGAGAAAGCAATTTGCTTATATGGTTACCTCTTTCCTATGTACAGACATGTTGGATTGAGGAGAAAGCAACTTGCTTATATGGTTACCTCTTTCCTATGTACATACATGTATGATTGAGGAGAAAGCAATCTGCGTGTATGGTTACCTCTTTCCTATGTACATACATGTAGGATTGAGGAGAAAGCAATTTGCTTATATGGTTACCTCTTTCCTATGTACATACATGTAGGATTGAGGAGAAAGCAATTTGCTTGTATGGTTACCTCTTTCCTATGTACATGCATGTAGGATTGAGGAGAAAGCAACTAGCTTGTATCATTACCTCTTTCCTATGTACATACATGTAGGATTGAGGAGAAAGCAACTTGCTTGTATGGTTACCTCTTTCCTATGTACGTACATGTAGGATTGAGGAGAAAGCAACTTGCTTGTATGGTTACCTCTTTCCTATGTACATACATGTAGGATTGAGGAGAAAGCAACCTGCTTATATGGTTACCTCTTTCCTATGTACATACATGTAGGATTGAGGAGAAAGCAATTTGCTTATATGGTTATCTCTTTCCTATGTACATGCATGTAGGATTGAGGAGAAAGCAACTTGCTTGTATGGTTACCTCTTTCCTATGTACATACATGTAGGATTGAGGAGAAAGCAATTTGCTTATATGGTTACCTCTTTCCTATGTACATACATGTAGGATTGAGGAGAAAGCAACCTGCTTGTATAGTTACCTCTTTCCTATGTACATACATGTAGGATTGAGGAGAAAGCAACATGCTTGTATCGTTACCTCTTTCCTATGTACATACGTGTAGGATTGAGGAGAAAGCAACTTGCTTATATGGTTACCTCTTTCCTATGTACATATATGTAGGATTGAGGAGAAAGCAATTTGCTTATATGGTTACCTCGTTCCTACGTACATACATGTAGGATTGAGGAGAAAGCAACTTGCTTATATGGTTACCTCTGTCCTATGTACATACATGCAGGATTGAGGAGAAAGCAACTTGCTTATATGGTTACCTCTTTCCTATGTACATACATGTATGATTGAGGAGAAAGCAATCTGCGTGTATGGTTACCTCTTTCCTATGTACATACATGTAGGATTGAGGAGAACGCAATTTGCTTATATGGTTACCTCTTTCCTATGTACATACATGTAGGATTGAGGAGAAAGCAATTTGCTTATATGGTTACCTCTTTCCTATGTACACTCATGTAGGATTGAGGAGAAAGCAATCTGCTTGTATGGTTACCTCTTTCCTATGTACATACATGTAGGATTGAGGAGAAAGCAACCTGCTTGTATGTTACCTCTTTCCTATGTACATACATGTAGGATTGAGGAGAAAGCAATCTGCTTGTATGGTTACCTCTTTCCTATGTACATACATGTAGGATTGAGGAGAAAGCAATTTGCTTGTATGGTTACCTCTTTCCTATGTACATACATGTAGGATTGAGGAGAAAGCAATTTGCTTGTATGGTTACCTCTTTCCTATGTACATACATGTAGGATTGAGGAGAAAGCAACCTGCTTGTATGGTTACCTCTTTCCTATGTACATACATGTAGGATTGAGGAGAAAGCAACCTGCTTGTATGGTTACCTCTTTCCTATGTACATACATGTAGTATTGAGGAGAAAGCAACTTGCTTGTATGGTTACCTCTTTTCTATGTACATACATCTAGGATTGAGGAGAAAGCAACCTGCTTATATGGGTACTTCTTTCCTATGTACATACATGTAGGATTGAGGAGAAAGCAACCTGCTTGTATGGTTACCTCTTTCCTATGTACATACATGTAGGATTGAGGAGAAAGCAACTTGCTTATATGGTTACCTCTGTCCTATGTACATACATGCAGGATTGAGGAGAAAGCAACTTGCTTATATGGTTACCTCTTTCCTATGTACATACATGTAGAATTGAGGAGAAAGCAATTTGCTTATATGGTTACCTCTTTCCTATGTACACTCATGTAGGATTGAGGAGAAAGCAATCTGCTTGTATGGTTACCTCTTTCCTATGTACATACATGTAGGATTAAGGAGAAAGCAACCTGCTTGTATTGTTACCTCTTTCCTATGTACATACATGTAGGATTGAGGAGAAAGCAATTTGCTTATATGGTTACCTCTTTCCTATGTACATGCATGTAGGATTGAGGAGAAAGCAATTTGCTTGTATGGTTACCTCTTTCCTATGTACATGCATGTAGGATTGAGAAGAAAGCAACTTGCTTGTATGGTTACCTCTTTCCTATGTACATACATGTAGGATTGAGGAGAAAGCAACTTGCTTGTATGGTTACCTCTTTCCTATGTACATACATGTAGGATTGAGGAGAAAGCAACTTGCTTGTATGGTTACCTCTTTCCTATGTACATACATCTAGGATTGAGGAGAAAGCAACCTGCTTATATGGGTACCTCTTTCCTATGTACATACATGTAGGATTGAGGAGAAAGCAACCTGCTTGTATGGTTACCTCTTTCCTATGTACATACATGTAGGATTGAGGAGAAAGCAATTTGCTTATATGGTTACCTCTTTCCTACGTACATACATGTAGGATTGAGGAGAAAGCAACTTGCTTGTATGGTTACCTCTTTCCTATGTACATACATGTAGGATTGAGGAGAAAGCAATTTGCTTATATGGTTGCCTCTTTCCTATGTACATACATGTTGGATTGAGGAGAAAGCAACTTGCTTATATGGTTACCTCTTTCCTATGTACATACATGTAGGATTGAGGAGAAAGCAATTTGCTTATATGGTTACCTCTTTCCTATGTACATACATGTAGGATTGAGGAGAAAGCAACCTGCTTGTATAGTTACCTCTTTCCTATGTACATACATGTAGGATTGAGGAGAAAGCAACATGCTTGTATAGTTACCTCTTTCCTATGTACATACGTGTAGGATTGAGGAGACAGCAACTTGCTTATATGGTTACCTCGTTCCTAAGTACATACATGTAGGATTGAGGAGAAAGCAACTTGCTTATATGGTTACCTCTTTCCTATGTACATACATGTAGGATTGAGGAGAAAGCAACATGCTTGTATAGTTACCTCTTTCCTATGTACATACGTGTAGGATTGAGGAGACAGCAACTTGCTTATATGGTTACCTCGTTCCTACGTACATACATGTAGGATTGAGGAGAAAGCAACTTGCTTATATGGTTACCTCTTTCCTATGTACATACATGTAGGATTGAGGAGAAAGCAACTTGCTTATATGGTTACCTCTTTCCTATGTACATACATGTAGGATTGAGGAGAAAGCAACTTGCTTATATGGTTACCTCTTTCCTTAGTAAAGTACTTGTTGGTTGTGAAGCAAGCGACTGGCAGCTTTCTCACATGTCATCATTGTATCGATCGTCCCCGATAGGGACCGAACTCACGGCTCTGGTGATAATGGTGAATTGCGAGTTCTAACACCGGCGTGCTAGACCACTCGACCACATGCACAATGAAACAAAACAAGTATTTGATTTGATTTTACTTGATGTAAAAAATAAATTTAGTTTAATACTATATGTATGGTGTCTTTTTAATTCGATTGCGACTTGTTCTTGCACTATATATCTTGAGCTTTCATTCTTGATATAATCCGTCGCCGCTACGGAGTACCCAGCAAATACATGACGTCAGAAAGACGTTGTTTAGTATTTATTTTGTGATTGTTAGGTCGGTAACGAAAATTCAACTTTGCTACAACGTTAGACAGCCGCCGACGTCATTGACAACGTCGTTTTGCGACGTTGCTATGCAATGTTGTGCGATCAGAAATGCAACAGTGTGACAACGTCATATTCGCAGCGTTGGAAAGACGTGGTTTATGCGTTGTATCGCGACGACGGCAACCATAATCCGACGTTGTGGTAACAGTATATATCCGATGTCGTTATATTTGCAATGTTGCTGCAACGTTAATGTTCGGCGCCATCACAACGTCATGTTCCCAGCGTTAAAATACGTGATTTGTTATTTGTATTGTGATCATGACGTCGGCAACCGACGAGTGTAGAAATATCCGACGTCGTTGACAGCGTCATATGTACGACGTTGCTGCAACAGTGTGGTTTGGTAGCGACCAACATATTCGTTACCAGAATCCGACGTTGTAGCAACTTTATATATACGATGTCGTTGCTAATGTCACATTTACGACGTTGCAACAACGTTAAATGGTCGACGTCATTACAACGTCATATTTCTAGCGTTAGAAAGACGCGATTTATTACTAGTATTGTGGTCACGACGTCGAAAACCGAGATACAACATTGTAGCAACTTTAGACTTCACCGACGTTGTTGCTACGTTAAATACTCGGAATTGTGATAACGTCATATTCGCACTATGGAAAGTCGTGGCTCATTTGTTGTATTGTGTCACGACTACGCCAACCAGAACCCGTCGTGACAACCTCTTGTTCCAAGCGTTGGAAGAGTCGTTGGCTATTATAGTTGCATTGTGGTCGCGACGTCCACAACCCAAAATGAAACATTGTACCAATACTATCATGACGTATCGGTATCCGGCCGTGTAAGGAATCTCGGTGAATATTTTAAACATTATTTATTTCAGTATTTTTACATGTAATCAAGAAATATTATTTTAGATGACAAAAATGTTTTGTTTTTTAACTAAAATTTAATGTAGACTCATGATTTTCTTCATTGTACAATGTTTTGAACTCACACGTACCTGTGCTATTGTAACTCAGTGCGAAGTACTAGCACCACGCACCTGTGGTATTGTAACGCAGTGCGAAGTACTAGTACCACGTACCTGTGGTATTGTAACGCAGTGCGAAGTACTAGCACCACGTACCTGTGGTATTGTAACGCAGTGCGAAGTACTAGCACCACGTACCTGTGGTATTGTAGCACAGTGCGAAGTACTAGCACCAAGTACATGTGGTATTGTAAAACAGTGCGAAGTACTAGCACCAAGTACATGTGGTATTGTAACGCAGTGCGAAGTACTAGCACCATGTACCTGTGGTATTGTAACGCAGTGTGAAGTACTAGCATCACGTACCTGTGGTATTGTAACGCAGTTCGAAGTACTAGCACCACGCACCTGTGGTATTGTAACTCAGTGCGAAGTACTAGCACAACGTACTTGTGGTATTGTAACGCAGTTCGAAGTACTAGCACCACGTACCTGTGGTATTGTAACGCAGTTCGAAGTACTAGCACCACGTACCTGTGGTATTGTAACGCAGTGCGAAGTACTAGCACCACGTACCTGTGGTATTGTAACGCAGTTCGAAGTACTAGCACCACGTACCTGTGGTATTGTAACGCAGTGCGAAGTACTAGCACCACGTACCTGTGGTATTGTAACACAGTGAGAAGTACTAGCACCACGTACCTGTGGTATTGTAACGCAGTGCGAAGTACTAGCACCACGTACCTGTGGTATTGTAACGCAGTGTGAAGTACTAGCACCACGTACCTGTGGTATTGTAACGCAGTGCGAAGTACTAGCACCACCTACCTGTGGTATTGTAGCGCAGTGCGAAGTACTAGCACCTCGTACCTGTGGTATTGTAACGCAGTGCGAAGTACTAGCACCACGTACCTGTGGTATTGTAACGCAGTGCGAAGTACTAGCCCCACGTACCTGTGGTATTGTAACGGAGTGCGAAGTACTAGCACCACGTACCTGTGGTATTGTAAGGCAGTTCGAAGTACTAGCACAACGTACCTGTGGTATTGTAACGCAGTGCGAAGTACTAGCACCACGTACCTGTGGTATTGTAACACAGTTCGAAGTACTAGCACCACGTACCTGTGGTATTGTAGCGCAGTGCGAAGTACTAGCACCACGTACCTGTGGTATTGTAACGCAGTGCGAAGTACTAGCACCAAGTACATTTGGTATTGTAACGCAGTGCGAAGTACTAGCACCACGTACCTGTGGTATTGTAACGCAGTGTGAAGTACTAGCACCACGTACCTGTGGCATTGTAACGCAGTTCGAAGTACTAGCACCACGCACCTGTGGTATTGTAACGCAGTGCGAAGTACTAGCACCACGTACCTGTGGTATTGTAACGCAGTTCGAAGTACTAGCACCACGTACCTGTGGTATTGTAACGCAGTTCGAAGTACTAGCACCACGTACCTGTGGTATTGTAACGCAGTGCGAAGTACTAGCACCACGTACCTGTGGTATTGTAACGCAGTGCGAAGTACTAGCACCACGTACCTGTGGTATTGTAACGCAGTGCGAAGTACTAGCACCAAGTACCTGTGGTATTGTAACGCAGTGCGAAGTACTAGCACCACGTACCTGTGGTATTGTAACGCAGTGCGAAGTACTAGCACCACGTACCTGTGGTATTGTAACGCAGTGTGAAGTACAAGCACCACATACCTGTGGTATTGTAGCGCAGTGTGAAGTACTAGCACCACCTACCTGTGGTATTGTAACGCAGTGCGAAGTACTAGCACCACGTACCTGTGGTATTGTAACACAGTGTGAAGTACAAGCACCACCTACCTGTGGTATTGTAACGCAGTGCGAAGTACTAGCACCACGTACCTGTGGTATTGTAACGCAGTTCGAAGTACTAGCACCACGTACCTGTGGTATTGTAACGCAGTGCGAAGTACTAGCACCACGTACCTGTGGTATTGTAACGCAGTGCGAAGTACTAGCACCACGTACCTGTGGTATTGTAACGCAGTGCGAAGTACTAGCACCAAGTACCTGTGGTATTGTAACGCAGTGCGAAGTACTAGCACCACGTACCTGTGGTATTGTAACGCAGTGCGAAGTACTAGCACCACGTACCTGTGGTATTGTAACGCAGTGTGAAGTACAAGCACCACATACCTGTGGTATTGTAGCGCAGTGTGAAGTACTAGCACCACCTACCTGTGGTATTGTAACGCAGTGCGAAGTACTAGCACCACGTACCTGTGGTATTGTAACACAGTGTGAAGTACAAGCACCACCTACCTGTGCTATTGTAACGCAGTGCGAAGTACTAGCACCACGTATCTGTGGTATTGTAACGCAGTTCGAAGTACTAGCACCGCCTACCTGTGTTATTGTAACGCAGTGCGAAGTACTAGCACCACGTACCTGTGGTATTGTAACGCAGTGCGAAGTACTAGCACCACGTACCTGTGGTATTGTAACGCAGTGCGAAGTACTAGCACCAAGTACCTGTGGTATTGTAACGCAGTGCGAAGTACTAGCACCACGTACCTGTGGTATTGTAACGCAGTGCGAAGTACTAGCACCACGTACCTGTGGTATTGTAACGCAGTGCGAAGTACTAGCACCACGTACCTGTGGTATTGTAACGCAGTGCGAAGTACTAGCACCACGTACCTGTGGTATTGTAACGCAGTGCGAAGTACTAGCACCACGTACCTGTGGTATTGTAACGCAGTGCGAAGTACTAGCACCACGTACCTGTGGTATTGTAACGCAGTTCGAAGTACTAGCACCACGTACCTGTGGTATTGTAACGCAGTGCGAAGTACTAGCACCACGTACCTGTGGTATTGTAACGCAGTTCGAAGTACTAGCACCACGTACCTGTGGTATTGTAACGCAGTTCGAAGTACTAGCACCACGTACCTGTGGTATTGTAACGCAGTGCGAAGTACTAGCACCACGTACCTGTGGTATTGTAACGCAGTGCGAAGTACTAGCACCACGTACCTGTGGTATTGTAACGCAGTGCGAAGTACTAGCACCACGTACCTGTGGTATTGTAACGCAGTGCGAAGTACTAGCACCACGTACCTGTGGTATTGTAACGCAGTGCGAAGTACTAGCACCACGTACCTGTGGTATTGTAACGCAGTGCGAAGTACTAGCACCACGTACCTGTGGTATTGTAACGCAGTGCGAAGTACTAGCACCACGTACCTGTGGTATTGTAACGCAGTGCGAAGTACTAGCACCAAGTACCTGTGGTATTGTAACGCAGTGCGAAGTACTAGCACCACGTACCTGTGGTATTGTAACGCAGTGCGAAGTACTAGCACCACGTACCTGTGGTATTGTAACGCAGTGTGAAGTACAAGCACCACCTACCTGTGGTATTGTAGCGCAGTGTGAAGTACTAGCACCACATACCTGTGGTATTGTAACGCAGTGCGAAGTACTAGCACCACGTACCTGTGGTATTGTAACGCAGTGCGAAGTACTAGCACCACGTACCTGTGGTATTGTAACGCAGTTCGAAGTACTAGCACCACGTACCTGTGGTATTGTAACGCAGTGCGAAGTACTAGCACCACGTACCTGTGGTATTGTAACGCAGTGCGAAGTACTAGCACCACGTACCTGTGGTATTGTAACGCAGTGCGAAGTACTAGCACCACGTACCTGTGGTATTGTAGCGCAGTGCGAAGTACTAGCACCACGTACCTGTGGTATTGTAACGCAGTGCGAAGTACTAGCACCACGTACCTGTGGTATTGTAACGCAGTGCGAAGTACTAGCACCACGTACCTGTGGTATTGTAACGCAGTGCGAAGTACTAGCACCACGTACCTGTGGTATTGTAACGCAGTTCGAAGTACTAGCACCACGTACCTGTGGTATTGTAACGCAGTGCGAAGTACTAGCACCACGTACCTGTGGTATTGTAACGCAGTGCGAAGTACTAGCACCACGTACCTGTGGTATTGTAACGCAGTGCGAAGTACTAGCACCACGTACCTGTGGTATTGTAACGCAGTGCGAAGTACTAGCACCACGTACCTGTGGTATTGTAACGCAGTGCGAAGTACTAGCACCACGTACCTGTGGTATTGTAACGCAGTGCGAAGTACTAGCACCACGTACCTGTGGTATTGTAACGCAGTGCGAAGTACTAGCACCACGTACCTGTGGTATTGTAACGCAGTGCGAAGTACTAGCACCACGTACCTGTGGTATTGTAACGCAGTGCGAAGTACTAGCACCACGTACCTGTGGTATTGTAACGCAGTGCGAAGTACTAGCACCACGTACCTGTGGTATTGTAACGCAGTGCGAAGTACTAGCACCAAGTACCTGTGGTATTGTAACGCAGTGCGAAGTACTAGCACCACGTACCTGTGGTATTGTAACGCAGTGCGAAGTACTAGCACCACGTACCTGTGGTATTGTAACGCAGTGTGAAGTACAAGCACCACCTACCTGTGGTATTGTAGCGCAGTGTGAAGTACTAGCACCACGTACCTGTGGTATTGTAACGCAGTGCGAAGTACTAGCACCACGTACCTGTGGTATTGTAACGCAGTGCGAAGTACTAGCACCACGTACCTGTGGTATTGTAACGCAGTTCGAAGTACTAGCACCACGTACCTGTGGTATTGTAACGCAGTTCGAAGTACTAGCACCACGTACCTGTGGTATTGTAACGCAGTGCGAAGTACTAGCACCACGTACCTGTGGTATTGTAACGCAGTGCGAAGTACTAGCACCACGTACCTGTGGTATTGTAACGCAGTGCGAAGTACTAGCACCACGTACCTGTGGTATTGTAACGCAGTGCGAAGTACTAGCACCACGTACCTGTGGTATTGTAACGCAGTGCGAAGTACTAGCACCACGTACCTGTGGTATTGTAACGCAGTGCGAAGTACTAGCACCACGTACCTGTGGTATTGTAACGCAGTGCGAAGTACTAGCACCACGTACCTGTGGTATTGTAACGCAGTGCGAAGTACTAGCACCACGTACCTGTGGTATTGTAACGCAGTGCGAAGTACTAGCACCACGTACCTGTGGTATTGTAACGCAGTGCGAAGTACTAGCACCACGTACCTGTGGTATTGTAACGCAGTGCGAAGTACTAGCACCACGTACCTGTGGTATTGTAACGCAGTGCGAAGTACTAGCACCACGTACCTGTGGTATTGTAACGCAGTGCGAAGTACTAGCACCACGTACCTGTGGTATTGTAACGCAGTGCGAAGTACTAGCACCACGTACCTGTGGTATTGTAACGCAGTGCGAAGTACTAGCACCACGTACCTGTGGTATTGTAACGCAGTGCGAAGTACTAGCACCAGTACCTGTGGTATTGTAACGCAGTGCGAAGTACTAGCACCACGTACCTGTGGTATTGTAACGCAGTGCGAAGTACTAGCACCACGTACCTGTGGTATTGTAACGCAGTGCGAAGTACTAGCACCACGTACCTGTGGTATTGTAACGCAGTGCGAAGTACTAGCACCACGTACCTGTGGTATTGTAACGCAGTGCGAAGTACTAGCACCACGTACCTGTGGTATTGTAACGCAGTGCGAAGTACTAGCACCACGTACCTGTGGTATTGTAACGCAGTGCGAAGTACTAGCACCACGTACCTGTGGTATTGTAACGCAGTGCGAAGTACTAGCACCACGTACCTGTGGTATTGTAACGCAGTGCGAAGTACTAGCACCAGTACCTGTGGTATTGTAACGCAGTGCGAAGTACTAGCACCACGTACCTGTGGTATTGTAACGCAGTGCGAAGTACTAGCACCACGTACCTGTGGTATTGTAACGCAGTGCGAAGTACTAGCACCACGTACCTGTGGTATTGTAACGCAGTGCGAAGTACTAGCACCACGTACCTGTGGTATTGTAACGCAGTGCGAAGTACTAGCACCACGTACCTGTGGTATTGTAACGCAGTGCGAAGTACTAGCACCACGTACCTGTGGTATTGTAACGCAGTGCGAAGTACTAGCACCACGTACCTGTGGTATTGTAACGCAGTGCGAAGTACTAGCACCACGTACCTGTGGTATTGTAACGCAGTGCGAAGTACTAGCACCACGTACCTGTGGTATTGTAACGCAGTGCGAAGTACTAGCACCACGTACCTGTGGTATTGTAACGCAGTGCGAAGTACTAGCACCACGTACCTGTGGTATTGTAACGCAGTGCGAAGTACTAGCACCACGTACCTGTGGTATTGTAACGCAGTGCGAAGTACTAGCACCACGTACCTGTGGTATTGTAACGCAGTGCGAAGTACTAGCACCACGTACCTGTGGTATTGTAACGCAGTGCGAAGTACTAGCACCACGTACCTGTGGTATTGTAACGCAGTGCGAAGTACTAGCACCACGTACCTGTGGTATTGTAACGCAGTGCGAAGTACTAGCACCACGTACCTGTGGTATTGTAACGCAGTGCGAAGTACTAGCACCACGTACCTGTGGTATTGTAACGCAGTGCGAAGTACTAGCACCACGTACCTGTGGTATTGTAACGCAGTTCGAAGTACTAGCACCACGTACCTGTGGTATTGTAACGCAGTGCGAAGTACTAGCACCACGTACCTGTGGTATTGTAACGCAGTCGAAGTACTAGCACCACGTACCTGTGGTATTGTAGCGCAGTGCGAAGTACTAGCACCACGTACCTGTGGTATTGTAACGCAGTGCGAAGTACTAGCACCAAGTACATGTGGTATTGTAACGCAGTGCGAAGTACTAGCACCACGTACCTGTGGTATTGTAACGCAGTGTGAAGTACTAGCACCACGTACCTGTGGTATTGTAACGCAGTTCGAAGTACTAGCACCACGCACCTGTGGTATTGTAACGCAGTGCGAAGTACTAGCACCACGTACCTGTGGTATTGTAACGCAGTTCGAAGTACTAGCACCACGTACCTGTGGTATTGTAACGCAGTTCGAAGTACTAGCACCACGTACCTGTGGTATTGTAACGCAGTGCGAAGTACTAGCACCACGTACCTGTGGTATTGTAACGCAGTGCGAAGTACTAGCACCACGTACCTGTGGTATTGTAACGCAGTGCGAAGTACTAGCACCACGTACCTGTGGTATTGTAAAGCAGTGTGAAGTACTAGCACCACGTACCTGTGGTATTGTAAAGCAGTGCGAAGTACTAGCACCACGTAACTGTGGTATTGTAACACAGTGAGAAGTACTAGCACCACGTACCTGTGGTATTGTAACGCAGTGCGAAGTACTAGCACCACGTACCTGTGGTATTGTAACGCAGTGCGAAATACTAGCACCTCGTACCTGTGGTATTGTAACGCAGTGCGAAGTACTAGCACCACGTACCTGTGGTATTGTAACGCAGTGCGAAGTACTAGCACCACGTACCTGTGGTATTGTAACGGAGTGCGAAGTACTAGCACCACGTACCTGTGGTATTGTAACGCAGTTTGAAGTACTAGCACCACGTACCTGTGGTATTGTAACGCAGTGCGAAGTACTAGCACCACCTACCTGTGGTATTGTAACGCAGTTCGAAGTACTAGCACCACGTACCTGTGGTATTGTAGCGCAGTGCGAAGTACTAGCACCACGTACCTGTGGTATTGTAACGCAGTGCGAAGTACTAGCACCAAGTACATGTGGTATTGTAACGCAGTGCGAAGTACTAGCACCACGTACCTGTGGTATTGTAACGCAGTGTGAAGTACTAGCACCACGTACCTGTGGCATTGTAACGCAGTTCGAAGTACTAGCACCACACACCTGTGGTATTGTAACGCAGTGCGAAGTACTAGCACCACGTACCTGTTGTATTGTAACGCAGTTCGAAGTACTAGCACCACGTACCTGTGGTATTGTAACGCAGTTCGAAGTACTAGCACCACGTACCTGTGGTATTGTAACGCAGTGCGAAGTACTAGCACCACGTACCTGTGGTATTGTAAAGCAGTGCGAAGTACTAGCAGCACGTACCTGTGGTATTGTAAAGCAGTGCGAAGTACTAGCACCACGTACCTGTGGTATTGTAAAGCAGTGTGAAGTACTAGCACCACGTACCTGTGGTATTGTAACGCAGTTCGAAGTACTAGCACCTTAGACAGCTCGGTTAATACCACCTTGAATTGTGAAATCAATTTTATTCAATTAAACTGCAAAAATCCATAGCAAATGAAGCCGTGTAATTAATATGATAATGTCTCAAGTAAATTTACGCTTGCAATACAATGACAAATTGAAACAAAACAATGAATGTTTTTTAGTTTAACCCATTCAACCCCAAGTAACTGACATGGACCGGTGCACCCATTCAACCCCAAGTAACTGACATGGACTGGTGCATGATATTTAACCCATTCAACCCCAAGTAACTGACATGGACTGGTGCATGATATTTTTAGACCAATAAATTATATAAGAAAATTACCCTTAGACCAGTTCATTTATCAAAATGGGTAATTTTATCTAAAAATAATAATAATTATTACTGGCAAAAAGTGCAGATCACGATGAGACGACTCGTCATGAGCCGGCTCATCTGGATCTACACATTTTGTAAGTCTATTTAGAGGCATGTAGTGTTGAAAGGGCTAAACCTGATTTATTTCAGTATTTGTACATGTAATCAAGAAATGAACATTTTATATATAATTTAACAGCAGTAGACTGAAAGGGATTAGAATGAAAGTAAACTTATATAGTTCTTCTCCCTATCAGACAGGTGAATAATATATAACAATGAAAATACGTGAAATCTATTCTAGGTATATGCTAAAGAATTTCAGAAGTTATTGTATTAGTGAGTCAGTTATTTTGGATGTTAGAAAGAAAATGGTTAACATTTAAACGAATATTTGAAGAAAGTTCAAGAACACGAACTATGAAATCGGATCACGAGAAGAAGACGAGATTAGTATATAGAAAAGTGGTAATTATATGATCGGTTGTTGTGTCAATAACGACAGCATTCAGATTGGAATCAACCATGTGAAGCTTTTAGAAATCATCCATCTCAGAACCTTTCACTGACAATAATGTATTCGTGTACAGCAAGGACAATTACGGTGTTGGTTGCAATATCCATATGTACAGCAAGGACAATTACGGTGTTGGTTGCAATATCCTTATAAGTGTCACCGAGAAGTAGCGTGTTTAAGTTGACATTACAAATTGTGGACAGCTTATTGAAGAGTATTTATTATACGTAGTTGATCATAGAACTGGCATTGAAAGAACAGTGTGTGTTTTACGTTTATTTATCGTCGCTACCTGTTGCCCATATGAGCGACGCCTCCTTAAGAGATTAGTCATTTTAGATTGTTGGATGATAGTGCAATGATACAGACAGAGACCCATTCCAGAGTCTCCTCTGGTTCTTTTGCGTGCACGGTGTAAAGCACCGATATGAAACCTCGGTTCGATATCATTTTCTTTATAGTCGCCTCCGCCGAGGCATTTGGGCGACTGGTTTCTTTAAGAAGTGTTTATGTGGACAACTGGAAAGGCATCTTCGTTCTTCTCAGGGTGACAAGTCCTGTATCATCTTTCGAAGGGGCCCTTGTAGGGCCACATCCTCTACGATGTGTCAGCTCACAGCAGCAATAATTAGTTTCTTCGCTGGGGTCCTCACGCCATCAAGAAGTCTGCGTCCCACCGTCTTCCTTAAAGGAGATCCGTCCTCTTGAAGGAGCCGGCTAAAAGAAAACCAGCTATCCGCCGCCGCCAGCATTAAGTGTTGCTGTCTCGCCAAGTAGGGAAGTTAGTCGTAAGGTACTCTATATGTAAATGTATAGAGTCACGCGATTCCGATGACGCGGCTTCCGTCAGCGATGTCCTTGACCCATATTCCTGCTGTGAGCTGTGCATAGGCCACGACGTGCACGTTGTGGAAGAGAACCCTCGGTTTAAAGTCACATCTCTTATGTAGGTCTTCTTAATAGGTTTCCTCGGTTTTTATCGTTGTTTCCTTTGCACAACATGCTATCCTTTTCATCCACTTTCCCATATTATATAATTATTAAATTACTATATCTCGACATACAGTCAAACCTGTGTTAGTGGTCACCTGTATTGAGCAGCCAACCTGTATTAAGCAGCCAGTTTCCAGATTCCCAATATGTTGTTTTATTATATATTTTACCTCTATTAAGCAGCCACCTGTGCTAAGCAGCCACTTTCTATGATTCCCTTGGCTGGCTGCTTAACACAGGTTTGACTGTATGTCCGATAGTATATCCAATGTGTACTTATCTGTAAACATGTGTTATCAATTAATCAACATGATTTGATAAAACAATTATCAAACCGAAACATCTGGCTAGGGAACAATAGTAACAACATAGGATGTCAACTAACAGGACGGAAATACATGTCGGGATAAATCGGGCTTTATCTGCCAAGAGTGTGTTTTACGTTTATTTATCGTCGCTACCGGTTGCCCATATGAGCGACGCCTCCTGAAGAGATTAGTTATTTTAGATTTTGGAGGATAGTGCATGATACAGTCAGAGACCAATTCCAGAATCTCCACTTGTTCTTTTACGTGCACGGTGTAAAGCACTGACACGAGACCTTGGTTTAACGTCCCATCTGAAAGACTGTTAATTTTATTAGGGTCAGACGGGGGATCGAACCTGCGATCCCTGGATTACCAGTCCAGCGTGTTACCACTGCACTACATATCTGCCAAGAGATATTTGAATGTGTTTATATATACATATGCGTGATTGTGTTTTCTTATAAATATGTTTGAATGTGTTTTACTTTATATATACTTATGTTTGAAAATGTTTATTTGAATGTGTTTATATATACATATGCGTGATTGTGTTTTCTTATAAATATGTTTGAATGTGTTTTACTTTATATATACTTATGTTTGAAAATGTTTATTTGAATGTGTTTATATATACATATGCGTGATTGTGTTTTCTTATAAACATGTTTGAATGTGTTTTACTTTATATATACTTATGTTTGAAAATGTTTATTTGAATGTGTTTATATATACATATGCGTGAGTGTGTTTTCTTATAAACATGTTTGAATGTGTTTTACTTTATATATACTTATGTTTGAAAATGTTTATTTGAATGTGTTTATATATACATATGCGTGAGTGTGTTTTCTTATAAACATGTTTGAATGTGTTTTACTTTATATATATACTTATGTTTGAAAATGTTTATTTGAATGTGTTTATATATACATATGCGTGAGTGTGTTTTCTTATAAACATGTTTGAATGTGTTTTACTTTATATATATACTTATGTTTGAAAATGTTTATTTGAATGTGTTTATATATACATGTGCGTGAGTGTGTTTATATATTCATATGTTTGAATGTGTTTAATTATACATATGATTGTATATACAATGTATATATGTGTGTTATTGTGTTTATATATACGAATATGTGACTGTGTTTATGTATAAATGTGTGTGATTGTTTATGCACACATAGTCCTGATTGTGTTTATATATGTATACATTGTAATATGTATATGTTTTAATGTGAATATGTTTTAATGTGTTTGTATATGTATATATTTTAATGTGAATATGTTTTAATGTGTTAATGTGAATATGTTGTAATGTGTTTATATGTATATATTTTAATGTGAATATGTTTTAATGTGTTAATGTGAATATGTTTTAATGTGTTAATGTGAATATGTTGTAATGTGTGTATATGTATATATTTTAATGTGTGTATATGTATATATTTTAATGTGTGTATATGTATATATTTTAATGTGTGTATATGTATATATTTTAATGTGTGTATATGTATATATTTTAATGTGTGTATATGTATATATTTTAATGTGTATATTTGTAATATTTTAATGTGAATATGTTTTAATGTGTTTATATGTATATATTTTAATGTGTTTGTATGTATATGTTTTAATGTGTTTGTATGTATATGTTTTAATGTGTTTGTATATTTATAGGTTTTAATGTGTTTGTATATGTATATATTTTAAAGTGAATATGTTTTAATGTGTTTATATGTATATATTTTAATGTGTTTGTATGTATATGTTTTAATGTGTTTGTATGTATATGTTTTAATGTGTTTGTATATTTATAGGTTTTAATGTGTTTGTATATGTATATATTTTAAAGTGAATATGTTTTAATGTGTTTATATGTATATATTTTAATGTGTTTGTATGTATATGTTTTAATGTGTTTGTATGTATATGTTTTAATGTGTTTGTATATTTATAGGTTTTAATGTGTTTGTATATGTATATATTTTAAAGTGAATATGTTTTAATGTGTTTATATGTATATATTTTAATGTGTTTGTATGTATATGTTTTAATGTGTTTGTATGTATATGTTTTAATGTGTTTGTATATTTATAGGTTTTAATGTGTTTGTATATGTATATATTTTAAAGTGAATATGTTTTAATGTGTTTATATGTATATATTTTAGTGTGTTTAGATATGTATATGTTTTAGTGTGTTTAGATATGTATATGTTTTAGTGTGTTTAGATATGTATATGTTTTAGTGTGTTTAGATATGTATATGTTTTAGTGTGTTTAGATATGTATATGTTTTAATGTGTTTAGATATGTATATGTTTTAATGTGTTTAGAAATGTATATGTTTTAATGTGTTTAGAAATGTATATGTTTTAATGTGTTTAGAAATGTATATGTTTTAATGTGTTTAGAAATGTATATGTTTTAATGTGTTTAGAAATGTATATGTTTTAATGTGTTTAGAAATGTATATGTTTTAATGTGTTTAGATATGTATATATTTTAGTGTGTGTTTATATATGTATATATGTTTAGTGTGTTTAGATATGTATATGTTTTAGTGTGTTTAGAAATGTATATGTTTTAGTGTGTGTTTATATATGTATATATGTTTAGTGTGTTTAGATATGTATATGTTTTAGTGTGTGTTTATATATGTATATATTTTAGTGTGTTTATATAGGTATATGTTTTAATCCATAACATTTGATTATGGTACCGCAGTTAAAATAAGTGACGTCACGTGTAATTTATCGCAGGTGTTTCCGTTTGTCATTTCAAAGTCGGTGGTATTCTAGGGTAGTCCATGCTATTTCACTTCAAGGTTATCGCTGTATCTGTACTGCTTCACAAGTCACGAGTTTTCTTGTCAGTTGTTGGTGTTCCCACATTATGACTTCAATTATCATTGCATTATCATATCATAAACGACTCGTATACAGTATGATAACCAAGTATAACATCCAAGTCAGTCCATCCTGCTGTTGTGTGCACATCACTACATTGTACTTAGAACATACAAGTGCATAAGGGCCAACGTGGGGACTTCCTTCACCGTCATATAAACCGGGACAGTTGCTGCATTGACTCGAGTTGTTGGTGCAATATTAAACACCCAACACCATGTCAAAGTTTCAAAGATACGCCAAACTGCTATACCATAGTACAATTAAGTATCCCCAAACTGCTAACTGCTATACCATAGTACAATTAAGTATCCCCAAACTGCTAACTGCTATACCATAGTACAATTAAGTATCCCCAAACTGCTAACTGCTATACCATAGTACAATTAAGTATCCCCAAACTGCTGACTGCTATACCATAGTAGGCCTACAATTAAGTATCGCCAAACTACTATACCATAGTAGGTCTACAGTTAATTATCGCCAAACTACTATGATATATTTTAATCATCACTGATGCTTGGTGCCTGGACAAATCGTTTCGATGTATAGTGTTAAGACTATGTTGTATCATAATGTTCTTAAACATTTTTTTAAAAATTTAGTATTGAACCCGAAACCATTTGTCCATCCCAAGTATCTGTGTTAATTAAAAGTCTAATTACAAGTTTGTAATACATTAATCTGCTGCAGAATAGGCATATCTTTGAAACATTGTTGATCTTTTAACTTTGTGTTTCTATTGAGGAAGTGTAAGTCTCATACTTATATATATTGAGGAACGACGAAAAATAGGTTACAAATTTAAACATTTATTTTCCGCGGATTTCGGTCTATTTCTCACATATAAACGATCAACATGGGCATGACCTATCATCACATAGTCTGTGAATCTAGCATCATGTACGTATATATAACAGTCACTGGATACTTTAAATTTCCAGACTATACAAAATAAAGTATAATCGGATATGTATAATAGAGTTACCGCCCGTTTTCTTCACTTCCGAAGGCACAATTGGGGTAATACGAAAGTTCGTATCCGAATAGCAAGAAATATTCAAGTCGGAAATCACTTTGCTTTCTTTATTCCTTTCGATTTTAAAATATTTAGAAGGTAATATGTCACGTGACTTGCACTAGCGCCCAAATAAGCTTAACAAAGTCCAGTTCGAAATAGGGCATATGAAGAAATAAAGCAAAGTGTTTTTCCATCACGATAAAATAAATAATTTTCACAAAAAAAGAATCAATAATATTAACAGAATGTTGCGAATTTTAAATAATGTTTTAGTTTGCTCGGCACTGTCCTGATTGTTAAATTGATTAAAGTGTCTAAGAAAGCGAATCGCTTAGAAGCATTTCCTGTGTACGATGGATGGGCCGGATTCGTCATATTCCTGCTTGGAGATCCACATCTGTTGGAAGGTGGACAGAGAAGCAAGGATAGAGCCACCGATCCAGACGGAGTATTTCCTCTCTGGTGGAGCAATGATCTTGATCTTCATGGTTGATGGAGCAAGGGCTGTGATTTCCTTCTGCATTCTGTCGGCAATACCTGGGAACATAGTGGTGCCTCCGGACAAGACGGTGTTAGCGTAGAGATCCTTACGGATGTCAACATCGCACTTCATGATGCTGTTGTATGTGGTTTCATGGATACCAGCGGATTCCATACCCAGGAAGGAAGGCTGGAAAAGTGATTCTGGGCAACGGAATCGTTCGTTACCGATGGTGATCACCTGACCGTCGGGAAGTTCGTAGCTCTTCTCGAGGGAAGAAGATGAAGCGGCGGTGGCCATTTCCTGCTCGAAGTCAAGAGCGACATAGCAGAGCTTTTCCTTAATGTCTCTGACGATTTCACGCTCAGCGGTGGTGGTGAATGAGTAACCACGCTCGGTGAGGATCTTCATCAAGTAATCTGTAAGATCTCTGCCGGCCAAATCCAGACGAAGGATGGCGTGGGGAAGAGCGTAACCTGAAGATCAGAGAATTACAAACAACCGTAAGTAACATGTACGCAAATACAACATCGCGTAAAGTAAAGTGTACTGACATATAATTAAAAAACGCAGTTTGGAACAAATCATGTGCAATATAACACATACGTAACTTGTAATAGCGTGTAGACTGAAATGGCAATAAAGTCTGCACTACTGTGGAGCATGCGCGGTCACATAGGCGGAAGTAAAGTGTTGCCGTATAACTCTACACATTAGATTTAACCGGACTAGTTCAAGGTTTTCGAGATATTTCTTGTATACCATAGAACTAAATTATATATAAGTAAATTATAATTACGATATTTTAACCAGATATTGGTGTTGTTTCTGTAATGTTTAATAGTCGTACTATGTAACAGGTAGAAAGACACTTTAACAACACTTACTGTTGCTGCCAGATGGTCATTAAAATGGTGTACATGCTCTATATCATATATTGGACTAACCAAATGAACATTCTCTAATTGAATTGTTGCGAGGTATTGTATTCACTCTAGCATCAAGCCTGGATATTACAAAACAGTTCTCGAATCGCTAATTGAATTGTGTCGATATATAGTATTCACTCTAGCATTTGGCCTGGATATTATAAAAACCTTTCTCCAATCTCTAACTCAGTATCGATCTTTCTGATTGGTTGACCCAAGAGCAAATCTCAGACTCAACCAATCATATCACATGAACTTAAGTTTGAGATTTGAGAAGTGTTTTATAACCGCCGATCCAGATCTACTGTACACATATACATTGCAATAAACTTAATAATTGAATGTGTCTTTCTACATTGACATTGTACGAACTGGTCTATGCAATATGTCTAGATACGCACCTTCATAGATGGGTACTGTGTGGGTTACACCATCTCCGGAGTCAAGTACGATACCGGTGGTACGTCCGGAAGCGTACAGGGAGAGTACGGCCTGGATGGCGACATACATGGCTGGGGCGTTGAAGGTCTCAAACATGATCTGGGTCATCTTTTCCCTGTTGGCTTTGGGGTTGAGTGGGGCCTCAGTGAGGAGGACTGGGTGCTCTTCTGGGGCTACACGGAGCTCGTTGTAGAATGTATGATGCCAGATCTTCTCCATATCGTCCCAGTTGGTGACGATACCGTGTTCAATTGGGTACTTGAGGGTGAGGATACCTCTCTTGCTCTGGGCTTCATCACCAACATAGCTGTCCTTCTGACCCATACCAACCATCACACCCTGGAAGACAGGACGTAGATAATTGGTAAATAAGTTGTTACAGTGTCATGCATTGGCCAATTACTTCCCCTGAATACTCCTAAAACTATATTAGTCTCCGTAATTTGGTTTCCTTTATTTGTATCGTTGTTTACATTGCAATATGCTCTTCATTCATTTTTCACCCTTTTCTCATCTTATTATTTTAAATATCCACAGATATAGTACCGTATACAGAGTACTTTACAGTTTATCAATTAATTAACATGATTGATTATTATCAGGTATGTATCACTTTTTTCTTTAGAAAACTAGAATTTGTTCTTAATTTTTGTTCAAAGAAAGATTAGTGATCGGGAGTGGGGGTACTATTATCCGAAAGATATCTAAATTCAATGTCCTGCAATGTAGTGTGTTGTCGTGAATATGGCGGTGTATTCAACGCCTCATTTCCAATACAATATATGAATAGTTATATATCTATGCGAATATCATTTTTATTTATTGCAACTAGTTTTATGCAACATTCATTTGTCATATGTATATCATTAATTGTAGTTGGATACGACTAGTTGTCTCGGGGGCCCGGGTTGGGTCCTCCCTCGTAATTTGTATCAGCAAGCGTTGAATGGCCGCTTTTACAGATATTCTATAATTCTAGTTTTAATATCCGTATACCAGTAATTGTAGTCAATACTAAATATTCATCTGTATACCAGTAGTTGTAGTCAATACTAAATATTCATCTATCTGTTTAGCAAATTATATTTTATCGATTTTTTAGAAGCGAAATGGGTTATTTATAATTAAACAGAATTTAGAAAAAGTTCCTGAATTGTTGTAGAATATTTACCGAATATATTCCGATATAATTAAACTTTGCTCTGTATATCTATATAATCATGAAACTATCGATTATTTACAAGAGGAATGCGATATTCATAATTAAAATAGAATCTAGAAAAATGTCCTAATTTTTGCCGAATAAATTCCGAATTGAAATGGAAAATAAAATTCGCTTTGTCTTTTCTATATAATCATGAAATTATTTTGAAATATTATGAAATCTTTATGTTTGCACGAGTGAGGTATTTATATAAATTCTAATTAAGTACTGCACGAGTTTAGTTATTATTTATATACATTCTAATTAAGTACTGCACGAGTTTAGTTATTATTTATATAAATTCTAATTAAGTACTGCACGAGTTTAGTTATTATTTATATAAATTCTAATTATGTACTGCACGAGTTTAGTTATTATTTATATACATTCTAATTAAGTACTGCACGAGTTTAGTTATTATTTATATAAATTCTAATTAAGTACAAATTAGGAAGCAAACCCATGTTATTGTAACTACATGTATGCTTCCCCATTATTAGTATGTAATTCATAAGCATATACATGTATAACTAATTGTATATACATGTAACATATATACATGCGTATCATGTACCTCTCAACTGATTAGTTACAAAGTGTTCTCTGATATAACAATTCATTTCTGGCGCCTTCATTATTTCTCCGAATAGGATATATTAATACCAGTGGAATGTGTTTACATTCTTTACAATATAATGCATCGCATGTGTTTCCCCATAACAACCCTGGCTTATCAGTAGTGAAATTCCCAGACGATATCCATATGCTAATCTATTTATAACTCATCATCTCGCGCAGTAAAAGTGTGTAGTATGGCCCAGTTTCCAATTCCAATGTTTTACATTTCATTCATGCTACGCGCAACTAATCGCTTTATCAGCGTATTGCTTTGCCTGCTGATAAGCCAAGCCTATGGAAAAACATGACTGGTTGCGAGTTTACACTTGCTTGAGTCATACAGTGAGAGCCGCGTACCATTACCTTTTAAGGAATCCAAGATGGCGGCATCACGTGATTTTTACTACGAATCAAAATGGCGGTCAAATGCCGGCGTGTTTGTGGTTTTCAGCTTACACATAGTAATTATTCGAGTTCAGCACCCTTTTGCTTTGTAATTAATCCCAAAATAATAAATAATCGTGGTTTGAACTTTTCATGTGAAGTCTGACAAGCAAATGGTAACACAATGTCTTCATTTACCGCCAGCTTATTCGATCCTTTTTGTGAACACGTGTCATAATATCATGAATAGCATAACTGAGCTTGAAATATTGACTGTGTATATTAAAATATATAGTATAACTGAGTATAACTGCGTCAACAGAATATATATATATTTATATTTACAATGGTTGCCTTGGAATGCTGTTACACGAATGTACATTTTATGTTCAATAAGTTAATGCATTAATATTATTATTGCACATATATTTAAGAATGTTCTTTCATATACCTCAGACAATCAGGAAATGTAAAATGCTATATATCTTTTTGAGCTCATTGCCACATTGCCGTTTATTCAAATAAATGTATTTATCTTTATAATATAGCTGAGCTTGAAACGTATAATGGAGGAAAACGTGTACTCAATGAATGCTAGAACTAAGCTTGAAGATGATTTGAGCTTATTTACTCTCGCCGCCGGCAAACCATGTGGGCGAGCGAAGAAGAGCTTGAAGAGTGGGCAATCATAAGAGTATATTCGAGTTTATTACTGATCACTATAAACTAGTAATAAATAAGCAATCCTATGAAAAGTGGTCGCGAATAGAATTCTGAAACAATAGCCCACAGTTGTTTGCATACTGCAATAATTCACGTGGAAGCATTAATGCATTAATATAAAGAATTATGTATAATGCAGATGCAGTGCGCACTGAATAGTAAAAATATACTCGTATGAAGATATACAAAACACCATTGCATTTCGCATAGTTTCCGTATCGAGTTAGCGGTGGTTCGAACTTTAAAACATTTGTATGTAATATTTAATAGTAGAGAAAACAATTTGTTTACAAAGTTCTTGTTTACTCAAGCAAGTTGAAAATAAAAGTATAATTTCACATCTATAAAGTTTCACATACCTGATGTCTTGGGCGGCCGACGATGGATGGGAAGACGGCTCTTGGTGCATCGTCTCCGGCAAATCCGGCTTTGCACATACCCGAACCATTGTCTACGACAAGAGCGGCAACTTCATCGTCACACATATTTATTTATTTATTATTTAATCCTACGGATGTGAGAGAGGTAACAGGCTCTGTACAGCTCAGTGATAGAAGACTAACTGACGAACAACTGACCTCGCTGTTCGCTTATATTAGCGTGCGTACACAGTTCCTAGAAAATTTGCCTCTCTCTATGAACGATGCCCATATTTGGGAGCTGCTACTATCAGTATTTGGCGGAAGGGAGCAAATGTAGGACACCTGCCTCGTTCTGACATATTCCAGCCTCATTTTCAAAGATACACACAAGAGTGCACACAGCACGTGGTGTTTACTGACTGTTTGTCTATGACACGCCTGTTTTGGCTTGCAGCTATGTACGCGATTTATAATAGCTTTCAACAAAAACGTTGCCATGGAAATGATTTAGGAAGTGTTTTGTGTATTTGTCACTTTGTGCGGAAAGAAGTTTGATAATTCTTTTAAAATCAATGAAAATTATTGTTAATGTTAAAGTTTGTATATTACATAAATCTGTAATACGGACGCTACAGGAAATGTGTATAAAATGGCATATGCTTGTTCAACATATCTTTTATTGTTGATGAAACAAATGGATCTATCTCGTTGCTAATTTAAACATCAAAGTACATGTTTTCTAATGTGCTTAATGCCAGCAATATAAAATCAATAAATTGGAATCATTTATCACTTGATAATAACATATTAAGACTCGTGTTAATTCAAGTAATGCAGATTCTAATATGAGTATAGTTTATGCAAAATGTATTTTAGCTCGATTGCCAAACAAGTTCTTACAACTTATATTAATCGCTCTCAGTACCTCATTCCTGGTGGAATCCATCGCCATGAGGGAGAGAGAAGGGGCAATGTGGAATTTAAATGCCTTGCTTAAGAGCACAATCGCAACGGGTTCGAACTCCGGACCTGAAGCGAACGCGCTATCACTACTAATAATATGATAATAGGACACCATACCCCCGGACATAATCACCCCAAATAAAAACACAGGTATGACAATAACACACCCTTTCACATTCAATATAGAACCCTAACGCTTGACGGGGTAGGGGAGGGTTCCCTGTGTTAAAAGCACGGGTAATTATAGTCGTACGCTCTATAATCTATGTATGTATTACTCAGTGTTTAAAATTGATTGTTTTCTTTATTTATGTATTTTCTTGTACATAAATGTCATTATTTTGGTTGTAAACTATTCATGAAGAAGGCTATGTAACGAAGATTAGCTCAGCTCGCTAAATCACTAATTTACTTACTTACTGAGTACTCTCGTTAAATAAAGTCTTTATTATTATTATTATTATTACTTACTATAAATGTCAAGTGTTAGATCATTAGAATATGGGCAACGAGTATTACCCTACCCCCCTCCTCCGAACATGTTCTCACCAGCAGGGTGACAATATCACCCCTGTCCTGTCAAATAAACAGGTAGGACATTATCCCCCCTCACACCCATTGGACAATCATGTGTAGCTTTATCCCCACCACACCCCACCCATTGGAAAATCATGTGTAGCTTTATCCCCACCACACCCCACCCATTGGAAAATCATGTGTAGCTTTATCCCCACCACACCCCGCCCATTGTAAAATCATGTGTAGCTTTATCCCCACCACACCCCACCCATTGGAAAATCATGTGTGGCTTATCCCCACCACACCCCACCCATTGGAAAATCATGTGTGGCTTTATCCCCACCACACCCCACCCATTGGAAAATCATGTGTAGCTTTATCCCCACCACACCCCACCCATTTAAAATCAGTGTCAATAGTTCAGGTTTATATTTTTTTCCTCTAATTGTTTCTGCATGATTCACCAACATATTTTGATGAATACATCAGATATATAATGAGTTCGACAAAGTTAAGTACGTTTTATTATTGGATAAAGGCCTACCCACGAGTTTCAGTGGTTGTGATAATGTCATACCCAGTATTTGCAAGGTGGTGGGGTAATGAAGAAACATTAAAACATAAGGACTACCAATGTATTGTATGTGCTTGGAACATCAATACCAATACACAAACACTGCAAAGTTGTTGCACTCCAGAATTATATGCACGACTAACAACACGAGACGTGCACAATGCTCATAGTCAGATAACGTGCATGTACATCGTGAATTCCCCGTTAAATCTATGATTTTCTTGCATGTACAACAAGTCACATTCTATTGTCTGAAGTAACATATCAAATACAAACACAAAGTGGCATCAAGTACGTAACGTGAAGTCTATGATTTACTATACATGCATGTATATAATTGTGAATTTCCCTTTTAATCTATGATTTAATATACATGCATGTACAATAATCGTGAATTCCCCGTTTAATCTATGATTTACTATACATGCAAGTATATAATCGTGAATTCCCCGTTTAATCTATGACTTACTATACATGCATGTACAATAATCGTGAATTCCCCGTTTAGTATATATATTTACTATACATGCATGTACAATAATCGTGAATTCCCCGTTTAGTATATATATTTACTATACATGCATGTATATAATCGTGAATTCCTCGTTTAGTATATATATTTACTATACATGCATGTATATAATCGTGGATTCCCCGTTTAATCTATGATTTACTATACATGAATGTACAATAATCGTGAATTCCCCGTTTAATCCATGATTTGCTATACATGCATGTATATAATCGTGGATTCCCCGTTTAATCCATGATTTGCTATACATGCATGTATATAATCGTGGATTCCCCGTTTAATCCATGATTTGCTATACATGCATGTATATAATCGTGGATTCCCCGTTTAATCTATGATTTACTATACATTCATGTACAATAATCGTGAATTCCCCGTTTAATCTATGATTTACTATACATGCATGTACAATAATCGTGAATTCCCCGTTTAGTATATATATTTACTATACATGCATGTACAATAATCGTGAATTCCCCGTTTAGTCTATGATTTACTATACATGCATGTACAATAATCGTGAATTCCCCGTTTAGTATATATATTTACTATACATGCATGTACAGTAATCGTGAATTCCCCGTTTAATCTATGATTTACTATACATGCATGTACAATAATCGTGAATTCCCCGTTTAGTCTATGATTTACTATACATGCATGTACAATAATCGTGAATTCCCCGTTTAGTATATATATTTACTATACATGCATGTACAATAATCGTGAATTCCCCGTTTAGTCTATGATTTACTATACATGCATGTACAATAATCGTGAATTCCCCGTTTAGTATATATATTTACTATACATGCATGTACAGTAATCGTGAATTCCCCGTTTAATCTATGATTTACTATACATGCATGTACAATAATCGTGAATTCCCCGTTTAGTCTATGATTTACTATACATGCATGTACAATAATCGTGAATTCCCCGTTTAGTATATATATTTACTATACATGCATGTACAATAATCGTGAATTCCCCGTTTAGTCTATGATTTACTATACATGCATGTACAATAATCGTGAATTCCCCGTTTAGTATATATTTACTATACATGCATGTATATACTCGTTAATTCCCCGTTTAGTATATATATTTACTACATGTGCCATTTAGTATGTAATTTACAATGGAATACATGCATGTACACAATGTGGACTTCCCATTTGGTATGTGATTTACAATGGAATACATGCATGTACGCAATGTGGACTTCCCATTTGGTATGTGATTTACCATACATGTATGCACATTAATATTTATGTTCACAACTGAATAGAAGCATACACAACAACAACAACCACAACCACACAAACAACAAAGTTTATTTAGCAAATCGACATAGAACATGCCGTTGGCTAACGAACAGTAAATACATTACTATAATACATACATGTGTATAACATATGCTTCCTTTAAATATTTACACAGTTAAGTAGGTTTCTTATTAGACGCCCTGAAGACGTATTGAACATTCTTAAGTTCGACGTTGTATATTTGGTAAATATTTGTAACGTATATTATAGGATTTTTGATATGCCTTTAATAAATGGTATTCGGTTTCTATATCATTCCTATTACATTGTTGACATATTCTACATATAACATGAATACGAGAACAATGGCTATAAAAAGAATAAGCAAATACGAAGCATTCATTTTATTCTTTATTTCTTTTCAAGTCTGGTTCCACCAGATAACACGTTCCACCAGATAACACGCTCCGCCCACGTTCCACCCACGTTCCACCAGATAACACGCTCCGCCAGATAACACGCTCCACCAGATAACACGCTCCGCCCACGTTCCGCCCACGCTCCACCAGATAACACGCTCCACCAGATAACACGCACCGCCCACGCGCCGCCCACGTTCCACCAGATATCACGCTCCACCCACGTTCCACCAGATAACACGCTCCGCCAGATAACACGCTCCACCAGATATCACGCTCCGCCCTCCACCAGATAACACGCTCCGCCAGATAACACCCAGATTCCACAATAACGCTCCGCCCACGCTCCGCCCACGTCGCCCACGTTCCACCAGATATCACGCTCCGCCCACCTTCCACCAGATAACACGCACCGCCCACGCTCCGCCCACGTTCCACCAGATATCACGCCCCGCCCACGCTCCGCCCACGTTCCACCAGATAACACGCCCCGCCCACGCTCCGCCGACGTTCCACCAGATAACACGCTCCGCCAGATAAGACGCTCCACCAGATATCACGCTCCGCCCACGTTCCACCAGATAACACGCTCCGCCAGATAACACGCTCCACCAGATATCACGCTCCGCCCACGTTTCGCCCACGTTCCACCCACGTTCCACCAGATAACACGCTCCACCAGATAACACGCTCCACCCGTTAACACGACATGTTGTTTTTATCTTACATGGGTCAAAATTGAAAATAATTTATTGCCGGGCATAGTACATAATTATATAAATGAATAAAACCTACTTCATGTCATGTGTCGATATGATTTCATGTACTGGGGTGGTATAAATAGATTATATATACCTACGTCATGTCTGACCCTAATAAAAATAACATTCTTTTAGATGGGACTTTAAGCCGAGGTCTCGTGTTTATTAATTTAGCATATACAAATTTATTTTAGCTCGGTTGCGAAACAAGTTCTTACAACGTATATTAATCACTCTCGAGACCTCATTCCTGATTGAATCCATCGCCACGAGGGAGAGAGAGAGAGAGATGTCTCGTGTCTGTTGGTGTAGTACACCCTGCACGTATAAGAACCAGAGGAGACTCTGGAATGTGTCTGTGTCTGTATCACTGCACTATTCTCAAAAATCTAAAATGACTATTCTCTTCAGGAGGCGTCGCTCAAATGGGCAACATGTAGCGACGATAAATAAACGTAAAACACACACGCACACACGTCATGTCATTTGACGATATGATATCATGAATTCATGTACTGGTATAAACGGATTGTATATACATACTCACATGTTGTGGATTCTGTATTTCAAGTCATTCTGTTTTATTAAGCTTACTGCTCGGCTGTCCGATTAGCGCAGTGGTTAGCACGCTCGCTTCTCACCAATGCGACCCGGGTTCGATCCTCGGACCGGGAAGTGTGTGAGATGGGACGGTGGTCGCCAGATCGGACAGGTGGGTTTTCCCCGGGTACTCCGGTTACCTCCCACACAAATGACCACATTTACGCTTTCATCCGCGCCAACGAGAGTGATTAATATAAGGTGATAAAGCTTGTTTCGCAATCGTTGTAAAATAAATAAAGTTTAAGCTTACTGTAGTTTCAACAAGCGCGAATATTCTCATAATTACCAGAGCATAACATTAATGGAAATGTTTGTCATCTTCGATAACGATTATTTAATATTTAAAGTGTTATATATAGCATACTATATGTATTATTAGATCTGGATTGTGCATGACACACTATCGCGATAATTTATAACTCGCTTGGCCAAACAACGTAATTTGTATCGTGACTTCACTCAACGAAATAAATTAGTCTCACAAACATCACTCATCCCCTGCATCCCGAGCGGTCAGCTACCAACAATGTATGCCTAGATCCGTACACAAGACATAGCCTATCCCCTGCACCACGAGCGGTCAGCTACCAACAATGTATACCATACATCCCCTGCACCACGAGCGGTCAGCTACCAACATTGTATACCATACATCCCCTGCACCACGAGCGGTCAGCTACCAACATTGTATACCTAGGACCGTACACCAGACATAACCCATCCCTTGCACCACGAGCGGCCAGCTACCAACATTGTATACCTAGGACCGTACACCAGACATAACCCATCCCCTGCACCACGAGCGGTCAGCTACCAACAATGTATACCTAGATCCGTACACCAGACATAACCCATCCCCTGCACCACGAGCGGTCAGCTACCAACAATGTATACCTAGATCCGTACACCAGACATAACCCATCCCCTGCATCACGAGCGGTCAGCTACCAACAATGTATGCATAGGACCGTACGCCAGACATAACCCATCCCCTGCATCACGAGCGGTCAGCTACCAACAATGTATACATACATCCCTTGTACCACAAGCGGTCAGCTACCAACATTGTATACCTAGGACCGTACACCAGACACACTACATCCCCTGCATCACGAGCGGTCAGCTACCAACATTGTATACCTAGGACCGTACACCAGACATAACCCATCCCCTGCACCACGAGCGGTCAGCTACCAACAATGTATGCCTAGATCCGTACACCAGACATAGCCCATCCCCTGCACCACGAGCGGTCAGCTACCAACAATGTATGCCTAGATCCGTACGCCAGACATAACACATCCCTGCACCACGAGCGGTCAGCTACCAACATTGTATACCTAGATCCGTACACCAGACATAACCCATCCCCTGCACCACGAGCGGTCAGCTACCAACAATGTATGCCTAGATCCGTACGCCAGACATAACACATCCCCATGCACCACGAGCGGTCACCTACCAACAATGTATGCCTAGATCCGTACGCCAGACATAACCCATCCCCTGCACCACGAGCGGTCAGCTACCAACAATGTATACCTAGGACCGTACACCAGACATAATCCATCCCCTGCATCACGAGCGGTCAGCTACCAACAATGTATGCCATACATCTCCTGTACCACAAGCGGTCAGCTACCAACATTGTATACCTAGGACCGTACACCAGACACAACACATCCCCTGCACCACGAGCGGTCAGCTACCAACAATGTATACCATACATCCCCTGTACCACAATCGGTCAGCTACCAACATTGTATACCTAGGACCGTACACCAGACACAACACATCCCCTGCACCACGAGCGGTCAGCTACCAACAATGTATACCATACATCCCCTGTACCACAAGCGGTCAGCTACCAACATTGTATACCTAGGACCGTACACCAGACACAACACATCCCCTGCACCACGAGCGGTCAGCTACCAACATTGTATACCTAGGACCGTATACCAGACACAATACATCCCCTGTATGGATAATGTATGGATACGGTATGGATAATGTACGGATACGGTTACAGACGGATCTGTAGTCTAGTGGTAACACGCTGGACTGGTAATCCAGGGATAGCAGGTTCGATCCCCCGTCTGACCCTAATAAAATTAACAGTCTTTCAGATGGGACGTCGTGTCGGTGCTGTACACCGTGCACGTAAAAGAACCAGAGGAGACTCTGAAATGGGTCTCTCTCTCTCTCTCTCTCTCTCTCTCTCTCTCTGTATCATTGCACTATCCTCCAAAATAAAAAATGACTAATCTCTTCAGGAGGCGTCGCTCATATGGGCAACCGGTAGCGACGATAAATAAACGTAAAACACACACACGGATACGGTACGGATGAATGAATGCAGCTTGGATAATCATACTGTATAGGTACTGACGTGAATAGAGAAACTATTAATGAATATGTGTCTACCTGTGAGCTTAAAATACACGAGTGTATGTGTGTACACATGTCAGCGTGTTACAAGGTTATATGTCAGAGTAAAGCAACGTGTGATAGCCGTTCCTCATTGTTTCTTCGTTTAATTCTGTGTTTTGCATTCTGGATTGTAATGTCATGTCTGCATGCTTATAAATATATACAGTCAACCCTGTGTTAGTGGCCACTTGTCTTAAGCAGCCGACCTGTATTAAGCAGCCATCCTGTATTAAGCAGCCGACATGTATTAAGCAGTCATCCTGTATTAAGCAGTCATCCTGTATTAAGCAACCGACCTGTATTAAGCAGTCATCCTGTATTAAGCAGTCGACCTGTATTAAGCAGTCATTCTGTATTAAGCAGTCATCCTGTATTAAGCAGCCGACCTGTATGAAGCAGTCATCATGTATTAAGCAGCCGACCTGTATTAAGCAGTCATCCTGTATTAAGCAGTCATCCGGTATTAAGCAACCGACCTGTATTAAGCAGTCATCCTGTATTAAGCAGTCATCCTGTATTAAGCAGCCGACCTGTATTAAGCAACCGACCTGTATTAAGCAGTCATCCTGTATTAAGCAGTCATCCTGTATTAAGCAGCCGACCTGTATGAAGCAGTCAGCCTGTATTAAGCAGTCATCCTGTATTAAGCAGCCGACCTGTATTAAGCAACCAACCTGTATTAAGCAGTCATCCTGTATTAAGCAGTCATCCTGTATTAAGCAGCCGACCTGTATTAAGCAACCGACCTGTATTAAGCAGTCATCCTGTATTAAGCAGTCATTCTGTATTAAGCAGTCGACCTGTATCAAGCAGTCATCCTGTATTAAGCAGTCGACCTGTATTAAGCAGTCATCCTGTATTAAGCAGCCGACCTGTATTAAGCAACCGACCTGTATTAAGCAGTCATCCTGTATTAAGCAGCCGACCTGTATTAAGCAGTCATCCTGTATTAAGCAGCCGACCTGTATTAAGCAACCGACCTGTATTAAGCAGTCATCCTGTATTAAGCAGTTAGTCTGTATTAAGCATCCTGTATGAAGCAGTCATCCTGTATTAAGCAGTCATCCTGTATTAAGCAGTCATCCTGTATTAAGCAGTCAACCTGCACTAAACAGTCAACCTGTATTAAGCAGTCAACCTGTATTAAGCAGTCAACCTGTATTAAGCAGTCAACATATACTAAGCAGTCAACCTGTATTAAGCAGTTAACCTGTACTAAACAGTCAACCTGTATTAATCAGTCAACCTGTATTAAGCAGTCACCATATACTAAGCAGCCAACCTGTATTAAGCAGTCAACCTGTATTAAGCAGTCAACATATACTAAGCAGTCAACCTGTATTAAGCAGTTAACCTGCACTAAACAGTCAACCTGTATTAATCAGTCAACCTGTATTAAGCAGTCGACCTGTATTAAGCAGCCGATCTGTATTAAGCAGTCAACCTGCACTAAACAGTCAACCTGTATTAAGAAGTCAACCTGTATTAAGCAGTCAACCTGTATTAAGCAGTCAACATATACTAAGCAGTCAACCTGTATTAAGCAGTCAACCTGCACTAAACAGTCAACCTGTATTAAGCAGTCAACCTGTATTAAGCAGTCGACCTGTATTAAGCAGCCGACCTGTATTAAGCAGTCAACCTGCACTAAACAGTCAACCTGTATTAAGCAGTCAACCTGTATTAAGCAGTCGACCTGTATTAAGCAGTCAACCTGTATTAAGCAGTCAACATATACTAAGCAGTCAACCTGTATTAAGCAGTCAACCTGCACTAAACAGTCAACCTGTATTAAGCAGTCAACCTGTATTAAGCAGTCGACCTGTATTAAGCAGCCGACCTGTATTAAGCAGTCATCCTGTATTAAGCATCCGACCTGTATTAAGCAGTCAACCTGTATTAAGCAGCCGACCTGTATTAAGCAGTCATCCTTTATTAAGCAGCCGACCTGTATTAAGCAGTCAACCTGTATTAAGCAGTCGACCTGTATTAAGCAGCCGACCTGTATTAAGCAGTCATCCTGTATTAAGCAGCCGACCTGTATTAAGCAGTCAACCTGTATTAAGCAGTCAACCTGTATTAAGCAGTCGACCTGTATTAAGCAGTCAACCTGTATTAAGCAGTCGACCTGTATTAAGCAGCCGACCTGTATTAAGCAGTCATCCTGTATTAAGCAGCCAACCTGTATTAAGCAGTCAACCTGTATTAAGCAGTCAACCTGTATTAAGCAGCCGACCTGTATTAAGCAGTCAGCCTGTATTAAGCATCCTGTATTAAGCAGTCATCCTGTACTAAACAGTCAACCCGTATTAAGCAGTCAATCTGTATCAAGCAGCCAACCTGTATTAAGCAGTCAACCTGTATTAAGCAGTCAACCTGCACTAAACAGTCAACCTGTATTAAGCAGTCAACCTGTATTAAGCAGTCGACCTGTATTAAGCAGTCAACCTGTATTAAGCAGTCAACATATACTAAGCAGTCAACCTGTATTAAGCAGTCAACCTGCACTAAACAGTCAACCTGTATTAAGCAGTCAACCTGTATTAATCAGTCGACCTGTATTAAGCAGCCGACCTGTATTAAGCAGTCATCCTGTATTAAGCATCCGACCTGTATTAAGCAGTCAACCTGTATTAAGCAGCCGACCTGTATTAAGCAGTCATCCTGTATTAAGCAGCCGACCTGTATTAAGCAGTCAACCTGTATTAAGCAGTCAACCTGTATTAAGCAGTCGACCTGTATTAAGCAGTCGACCTGTATTAAGCAGTCATCCTGTATTAAGCAGCCGACCTGTATTAAGCAGTCAACCTGTATTAAGCAGTCAACCTGTATTAAGCAGTCGACCTGTATTAAGCAGTCAACCTGTATTAAGCAGTCAACCTGTATTAAGCAGTCAACCTGTATTAAGCAGCCGACCTGTATTAAGCAGTCATCCTATATTAAGCAGCCGACCTGTATTAAGCAGTCAACCTGTATTAAGCAGTCCACCTGTATTAAGCAGTCGACCTGTATTAAGCAGCCGACCTGTATTAAGCAGTCAGCCTGTATTAAGCATCCTGTATTAAGCAGTCATCCTGTACTAAACAGTCAACCCGTATTAAGCAGTCAATCTGTATCAAGCAGCCAACCTGTATTAAGCAGTCAACCTGTATTAAGCAGTCAACATATACTAAGCAGTCAACCTGTATTAAGCAGTCAACCTGCACTAAACAGTCAACCTGTATTAAGCAGTCAACCTGCACTAAACAGTCAACCTGTATTAAGCAGTGAAAAAGTACGTCATAGAATGCATATTAACAAATACAGCATAGCAGTTCTAACTAGAATTAACATTTTTTAAGCTTTATTTATTTTACAACGATTGTGAAGCAAGTTTTAACAACTTATATTAATCACTCTCGTTGGCGCGTATGTGTTCATTCGTGTGGGAGGAAACCGGAGTACCCGGAGAAAACCCACCTGTCCGATCTGGTGACCACCGTGCCATCTCACATACTTAACATTCTTAGAGTATACATTTTCAATTTAGAAAAGAGTGATGTCTCGACATTCGCGTGTAGATAATTTTCAGTTACGACGTAGTGTCGTCTAAATGACGACTATATTACAGCTACGAAGAAGCACGCGAGCTGTTATTTGCACATAAACTCGTGCTGCGTGGATTAACTTGCCATACAGCAAATACAATACATAACGCAGCATGTAACAGTGTTATAATTATACAAGATATGTACGTCTGATATTTATCGGTGCCACAATGTGTACGTAATTACATACAATATGCCATATCTAATGACATGCATACAAACAACTGAATAATGTAAAGATACATGCGCGTGCTAGCAACTTCCGGTTGCGCTCGGCCATTTTTTCAGGACCAAGCAGCATTTAGTTTATATAAATTTATTTTAGCTCGATTGCGAAACAAATTCTTACAACTTATATTAATCGCTCTCGAGACCTCATTCCTGGTGGACTCCATCGCCATGAGGGAGAGAGAAGAGACAACGTGGAATTTAACTGCCTTGCCTAAGGGCACAATTGTAACGGCTCCAGCGGGGCTCGAACTCAGGACCTTTCGCACCTGAAACGAAAGCACATCCACTGCGCTATCACGACTTCCACTGCAGCTTTTGAAGAGATGGATTTTTCCTGTTTCCTGGTGGAACATACGACTATTATCGGTATGGCAACATTGCCTGTGGCAGGGTTCGTTTGTACAGAAACCGGATATATGTAAATATGTACGGGTGTCAATGCATTTATACAAATCGCATATGATGAAAAAAGGTGCTAAAAAAGAAGAGTGGCAAACACTAACATCCATGCTCGCAACGTAACGTTTCGCCCTGTTTAATACAATGTCACGGGTCACCATAGCTCAGCAGTTAAACCAAAACTAAATGATAATGATGATGATTGAGCTTATTTCACCTCGCCGCCGGCGAACCGTGTGAACAAGCATTCTCCGATGGTTGAATTCGGGCGTAGCGCCGTCGATTATCGCGAAGTGTCTGTTGATTTGTAGAGTGGTGTCTTGTAGTGTGATGGGTGATGAGTCCTGGTGGGTTTTTCTTTCGAAAAGCTTTTATGGCCACCCTCCTCACTGTTGGTCATCCCGTAGCAGCATATAAACGGAGCTGACAGTTAGACATCTGGTCGTCTAGGTCGCTCCATGTTCAGGCCATGCCTATGCCACCACCATTTCTGTGAGACAGGAATGCTGGAGCTTGTGTCCCTTGTTGTAAGTTCGACGACTAGAGGATCCCAGTATTCTATGCTGCTGCTGCGAGATGTGCCCCGACCGCGAAGTGCACGTCGGGAAGAGATCAGCTAGGGGGAAATAAAAGATTGTCTGACCAACCCTATTAGTGTACGTGATGAGATTATGTTGTGTGTTTGTAGATCTTTGGAGGATAGTGCAATGATACAGACAGAGATCCATTCCAGAGTCTCATCTGGTTCTTTTACGTGCACGGTGTACAGCACCGACACGAGACCTCGGTATAACGTCCCATCTGAAAGACTGTTAATTTAATTAGGGTCATACGGGGGATCGAACCTGCGATCCCTGGATTACCAGTCCATCGTGTTACCACAATAATTGTTGGTGATGATTGAGCTTATTTACCCTCGCCACCGGCGAACCATGCGGTGGTACCTTGAATCACACGTCAGAGCTTACATATTGCATAGTCGAAATATACCGTGTTAATTAATGGTTATTAACAACAAAGAGTGACAATGATGTTGCTGGTGTGCCAAGATAGAACACATACTGCAGCCACGTGGGCATGTATTTTACACAACCAGTCTCCTACAATACACGCGCACACATGCTATGTATGCAGGTGCTTCCATGGCCGACTAGTAATGGTCGTTGACTTCAAATCACTTGCCCCTCACCGCTGTAGATTCGACTCACAATATGAGTGTCGATTTTTTTCCATGTGGGCGGGGGGGGGTACCTGGTGATGATGATGATTCCGTTTATTTACCCTCGCCGCCGGTAAACCATATGGGCGAGCAAAGGGGTACCTGGGGTCTTCCACCCCCGATACTATATGAAACGAATACACCCCAGGCTAAAATACTATAAATAGTTTTCAACGTTTTATTTGTTTAAGTCCAGACGGTATGAGACCCATGTGGCATACACATATAAATACAAGTGGAAGTCGTGATAGCGCAGTGGATGCGCGTTCGCTTCAGGTGCCAAAGGTCCAGAGTTCGAGCCCCGCTGGAGCCGTTACGATTGTGCCCTTAGGCAAGGCATTTAAATTCCACGTTGCCTCTTCTCTCTCCCTCGTGGCGATGGATTCCATTAAGAATGAGGTCTCGAGAGTGATTAATATAAGTTGAAATAACTTGTTTCGCAATCGAGCTAAAATAAATTTGTATAATCTAAATCATGCGATCCCGCCATCGTTGTCACGCTGCGTTATTATCATTATATTTTTGGTGTTTTACGTTTATTTATCGTCGCTACCGGTTGCCCATATGAGCGACGCCTCCTGAAGAGATTAGTTATTTTAGATTTTTGGAGGATAGTGCAATGATACAGAGAGAGAGAGACCCATTCCAGAGTCTCCTCTGGTTCGTTTACGTGCACGGTGTAAAGCACCGACACGAGACCTCGGTTTAACGTCCCATCTGAAAGACTGTTAATTTTATTAGGGTCACACGGGGGATCGAACCTGCGATCCCTGGATTACCAGTCCAGCGTTTTACCACTGGACTACAGATCCGTCTGTGTATGTGATATATTGTTGCTTGTGGGTTTATATGCAAATAAAACTTCTTCATATAAACAAATATGGCGACAGGAAATCACTATATCAATATATGTAATTAATTATGTCACAGTAAAGCAACTATGACATTATTGACGTGATGCAAAAAGTGATATGCAAATAATTGAAATAATCTAAACCAAGCATTTCTCACACATATCGAACTACAGATCATGTTTATCGGCATTTGGTCGCGACATGGGTCATCATGTGTTCTCGGAAAAAGGGGGCTGTTTCCAATCAAGTATTACGTCATCGATATCGATCAACTCAGCAGTTGACTGATTACTCCAGGTCAACCAAACGTTTTAATGAACTTATCTAAACAGAAAATCAGCCACGAGCGTGGGAACAGTGGTCGATGTAGGTTATGTTTGGCTTTGTTAGGATTACGTAAAACATTACAGGAGTCGATTATCAATCTGAGCATCGCAGCGATTGTCTATGCATTATTTGTATATAGATTCTGATAATATCGACGAAATTATAAAACAAATGGTCAAACTAGAATCATCTAAAGATAGGAATCTGAATTCGCCACGTAATTATAACGTAGTGATAGAGGTAATTCGTATCGCCTGTCGTAATCTAAGTTTCTTGGAATATAATTATGTCAAGAAATAGTTTGAAAGTACGACAAAATAAGAACATAAATATAGAATGAATGAGTGAGTGAGTTAGCTAGTGAGTGATTTGGAGGGAGGGAGTGCCTGAGTGTGAGTGAATGTGTGGGTGAGTGAGTGAGCGAGCGAGTGAGTGAGTGAGTGAGTGAGTGAGTGAGTGAGCGAGTGAGTGAGTGAGTGAGTGAGTGAGTGAGCGAGCGAGCGAGTATGGATATAACGAAACACAAGCACAGGGCGGTCTAGATTACACCGGTAAACAGTACATTGTAAACAAGATAGATAAAAATTTATAATTATGTAAAATAAGATACGTTCACATGCTGTATGGTTATTAGGATATACAGTCAACCCTGTCTTAAGCAGCCAGTCGAGGGAATCACAGAAAGTGGCTGCTTAGCACAGGTGGCTGCTTAATAGAGGCAAATGTATAATGAAACAACATTGGGAATCTGGAAACCGGCTGCTTAATGCAGGTGGCCACTAACACAGGTTTATCTGTATATATATAGTCCGATATATATAATAGTCGTTCGTTCGTTCGTTCGTTCGTTCGTTCGTTCGTTCGTTCGTTCGTTCGTTCGTTCGTTCGTTCGTTCGTTCGTTCGTTCGTTCGTTCGTTCGTTCGTTCGTTCGTTCGTTCGTTCGTTCGTTCGTTCGTTCGTTCGTTCGTTCGTTCGTTCGTTCGTTTGTTCGTTCGTTCGTTCGTTCGTTTGTTCGTTCGTTCGTTCGTTCTTTCGTTCGTTCGTTCTTTCGTTCGTTCGTTCGTTCGTTCGTTCGTTCGTTCGTTCGTTCGTTCGTTCGTTCGTTCGTTCGTTCGTTCGTTCGTTCGTTCGTTCGTTCGTTCGTTCGTTCGTTCGTTCGTTCGTTCGTTCGTTTCGTTCGTTCGTTTCATTTTTCATGCACAAATGGACACCGAATAGAACCACCGACCTTCTGCAAGACATGTGGATAGCTTCCTCACTTGACATCACTCGACACCTCTTTGGGATTCGAACCTGCAGTGGTGCAGGGTAAGTGATTGGAAGTCAGCAACCGTAACCACTCAGCCACGGAGATCCCGTGGAAGTCAGCAACCGTAACCACTCGGCCACGGAGATCCCGTGGAAGTCAGCAACCGTAACCACTCGGCCACGGAGTTCCACTGTAACCACTCGGCCACGGAGATCCCGTGGAAGTCAGCAACCGTAACCACTCGGCCACGGAGATCCACTGTAACCACTCGGCCACGGAGTTCCACTGTAACCACTCGGCCACGGAGATCCACTGTAACCACTCGGTCACGGAGATCCACTGTAACCACTCTGCCACGGAGATCCCGTGGCTCTAGGAACGTCACACGTATTGTGCTGCATCGCTCTCATTTATTTTATTTTATACACATTTATTTTAGCTCGATTGCGAAACAAGTCCTTACAGCTTATATTAATCCCTCTCGAGACCTCACTCCTGATGGAATCCATCGCCACGAGGGAGAGAGAAGAGGCAACGTGGAATTTAAATACCTTGCCTAAGGGTGCGGTGCAATCGTAACGTCTCCAGCGGAGTTCGAACTCCGGGCCTTTCACACCTGAAACGAACGCGCTACGACTGCGCTATCACGACTTACACTCCCTGACGTATTCACCCCGACGTGAAGGTTCTGTAAATGTGCAACCTGTCTTGTAATTAACGCTTCCTGGCGTATTACACTATTACTCATTCTATTTAGGGATAGTGCAAGCTATGCAGACGACTGTTATTGAAGCATGCATGCTAGGTTATTTTTTTGCATGTCTGTTATTTTTCTAAACTGTACAACACTCCTCAAAAATAAAGACCTGATTGACAACTGATATCAGTTAGTGCATGACTATAATCAGTAGTCTGTTTGGAGATGCTTTGTATATCGACTACTGTTATTTCGCGGTTGAACCAAAACCAAGTTCAACTCTTTTAAAAGTTTAAACTTTATTTATTTTACAACGATTGCTAGGCAGGTTTTAACAAACTTATATTAATCACTCTTTTTGGCACGAATGAACGCGTAAATGTGGTCATTCGTGTGGGAGGAAACCGGCGACCACCGTACCATCTCACATACTTCCCCGGTTGGAGGATCGAACCCGGGCTGCATTGGTGAGAATCGAGCGAGCTGACCACTACACTACGTTACGTGTCTTGAAACGTGATATGCAATACGTCTAATACCACAAATGATCAGAAAAATCCTTGTCAAATTTCTTGAAGCCTGACCGTGAAATGTCTTAAAAAGTTAAAAAATACTCTTTAAAAAACTCGCTCTATAAAACATGCAATTTTCCATTAAGTATCGTAAAAATTAAGCATTTCATACACGCTCGAACAGGCGTCGATATAATTAATTTGCCTGGTCAGTCAAATAAATATATGTTAACACCGAGAGACTATTAATTGTG
>CM026400.1:49267585-49300085 GCA_014843695.1 Archivesica marissinica
GTACTAGTATATATATTTAATACTAGTACCCCCAAACGTGCCGAATCCCTGTGGATTTATCTACATGCAGCTTCAAGCCTCGGCAGATACATATACATGTACAACAAAAACGAAATCAATATACTGGTCTGTGGTGTCATAGTTTGCAATAGCGACCCAACCAGGCTACCATCCCCGCCCTTGGTGTCATAGTTTGCTATAGCGAACCAACCAGGCTAACATCCCCGCCCTTGGCGTCATAGTTTGCTATAGCGAACCAACAAGACTAACATCCCCGCCCTTGGTGTCATAGTTTGCTATAGCGAACCAACAAGACTAACATCCCCGCCCTTGGTGTCATAGTTTGCAATAGCGAACCAACAAGACTAACATCTCCGCCCTTGGTGTCATAGTTTGCTATAGCGAACCAACCAGGCTAACATCCCCGCCCTTGGCGTCATAGTTTGCTATAGCGAACCAACCAGGCTAACATCACCGCCCTTGGCGTCATAGTTTGCTATAGCGAACCAACCAGGCTACCATCGCCGCCCTTGGTGTCATAGTTTGCTATTGCGAACCAACCAGACTAACATCTCCGCCCTTGGAGTCATAGTTTGCTATAGCGAACCAACCATACTAACATCTCCGCCCTAGGTGTCATAGTTTGCTATAGCGAACCAACCATACTAACATCTCCGCCCTTGGTGTCATAGTTTGTTATAGCGAACCAACAAGACTAACATCTCCGCCCTTGGTGTCATAGTTTGTTATAGCGAGCCAACAAAACTAACATATCCGCCCTTGGTGTCATAGTTTGCTATAGCGAACCAACAAGACTAACATATCCGCCCTTGGTGTCATAGTTTGCTATAGCGAACCAACAAGACTAACATCTCCGCCCTTGGTGTCATAGTTTGTTATAGCGAGCCAACAAAACTAACATATCCGCCCTTGGTGTCATAGTTTGCTATAGCGAACCAACAAGACTAACATCTCCGCCCTTGGTGTCATAGTTTGCTATAGCGAACCAACAAGACTAACATATCCGCCCTTGGTGTCATAGTTTGCTATAGCGAACCAACAAGACTAACATCCCCGCCCTTGGTGTCATAGTTTGCTATAGCGAACCAACAAGACTAACATCTCCGCCCTTGGTGTCATAGTTTGCAATAGCGAACCAACAAGACTAACATCTCCGCCCTTGGTGTCATAGTTTGCAATAGCGAACCCACCAGGCTAACATCACCGCCCTTGGTGTCATAGTTTGCTATAGCGAGCCAACCAGGCTACCATCCCCGCCCTTGGTGTCATAGTTTGCTATAGCGAACCAACCAGGCTAACATCGCCGCACTTGGAGTCATAGTTTGCTATAGCGAACCAACCAGGCAAACATCACCGCCCTTGGAGTCATAGTTTGTTATAGCGAACCAACCAGGCTAACATCTCCGCCCTTGGAGTCATAGTTTGTTATAGCGAACCAACAAGACTAACATATCCGCCCTTGGTGTCATAGTTTGTTATAGCGAACCAACCAGGCTAACATCGCCGCCCTTGGTGTCATAGTTTGTTATAGCGAACCAACAAGACTAACATATCCGCCCTTGGTGTCATAGTTTGTTATAGCGAACCAACCAGGCTAACATCCCCGCCCTTGGAGTCATAGTTGGCTATAGCGAACCAACAAGACTAACATATCCGCCCTTGGAGTCATAGTTTGTCATAGCGAACCAACAAGACTAACATATCCGCCCTTGTTGTCATAGTTTGTTATAGCGAACCAACAAGACTAACATCCCCGCCCTTGGAGTCATAGTTTGCTATAGCGAACCAACAAGACTAACATCTCCGCCCTTGGTTTAATAGTTTCTGTAGCAGTTCGCGTTAACGTTGCACGTGTTTCCTGAAAGCACACAGGGGTTGGTGATCTGGGGACACGATTCACTGGTTTGATATTGTCACGAAAGCACACAGGGGTTGTGTGTTCCGGGGACACCACCCACTGGTTTGATATTGTCACGAAGGCACACAGGGGTTGGGTGATCTGGGGACACGATTCACTGGTTTGATATTGTCAGGAAAGCACACAGGGATTGGGTGTTCCGGATACACGATTCACTGGTTTGATAGTGTCACGAAAACACGCAGGGGTTGGGTGTTCCGGGGACACCACCCATTGGTTTGATATTGTCACGAAAGCACACAGGGGTTGGGTGTTCCGGGGACACCACCCACTGGTTTGATATTGTCACGAAAGCACACAGGGGCTGGGTGTTCTGAGGACACCATCTACTGGTTTGATATTGTCACGAAAACACACAGGGGTTGGGTGTTCTGGGTACACCATCCATTGGGTTGATATTGTCACGAAAGCACACGGGGATTGGGTGTTCTGGGGAAACCATCCGTTGGTTTGATAATGTCCCGAAAGCACACAGGGATTGGGTGTTCTGGGGACACGATTCACCGGTTTGATGTTGTCACGAAAGCACACAGGGAATTGCGTGTTCTGGGGACACGATTCACTGGTTTGATGTTGTCACGAAAGCACACAGGGGTTGGGTGTTCTGGGGAAACCACCCACTGGTTTGATATTGTCACGAAAGCACACAGGGGTTGGGTGTTCTGGGGACACCATTCACTGGTTTGATATTGTCAGGAAAGCACACAGAGGTTGGGTGTTCTGGGGACAATATTCACTGGTTTGCTATTGTCACGAAAGCACGCAGGGGTTGGGTGTTCTTGGGACACCATTCACTGGTTTGATATTGTCACGAAAGCACACAGGGGGTTGGGTATTCCGGGGACACCATCAACTGGTTTAATATTGTCACTAAAGCACACAGGGATTGGGTGTTCTGGGGAAACCATCCGCTGGTTTGATAATGTCACGAAAGCACACAGGGGTTGGGTGTTCTGGGGACACCACCCACTGGTTTGATATTGTCACGAAAGCACACAGGGGTTGGGTGTTCCAAATACACGATTTACTGGTTTGATATTGTCACGAAAGCACACAGAGGTTGGGTGTTCTGGGGACAACCACTGGTTTGCTATTGTCACGAAAGCACGCAGGGGTTGGGTGTTCTGGGGACACCATTCACTGGTTTGATATTGTCACGAAAGCACACAGGGATTGGGTGTTCTGGGGAAACCATCCGCTGGTTTGATAATGTCACGAAAGCACTCAGGGGTTGGGTGTTCTGGGGACACCACCCACTGGTTTTGATATTGTCACGAAAGCACACAGGGGTTGGGTGTTCCGGATACACGATTTACTGGTTTGATATTGTCACGAAAGCACACAGGGGTTGGGTGTTCTGGGGACACCATTCACTGGTTTGATATTGTCACGAAAACACACAGGGGTTGGGTGTTCTGGGTACACCATCCATTGGGTTGATATTGTCACGAAAGCACACGGGGATTGGGTGTTCTGGGGAAACCATCCGTTGGTTTGATAATGTCCCGAAAGCACACAGGGATTGGGTGTTCTGGGGACACGATTCACTGGTTTGATGTTGTCACGAAAGCACACAGGGGTTGGGTGTTCTGGGGACACGATTCACTGGTTTGATATTGTCACGAAAGCACACAGGGGTTGGGTGTTCTGGGGAAACCACCCACTGGTTTGATATTGTCACGAAAGCACACAGGAGTTGGATGTTCCTGGGACACCACCCACTGGTTTGATATTGTCACGAAAGCACACAGGGGTTGGGTGTTCTGGGGACACCATTCACTGGTTTGATATTGTCACGAAAGCACACAGGGGTTGGGTATTCTGGGGACACAATTCACTGGGTTGATATTGTCACGAAAGCACACAGGGGTTGGGTGTTCTGGGGACCCATTCACTGGTTTGATATTGTCACGAAAGCACACAGGGGTTGGGTGTTCTGGGGACACCATTCACTGGTTTGATATTGTCACGAAAGCACACAGGGGTTGGGTATTCTGGGGACACAATTCACTGGGTTGATATTGTCACGAAAGCACACAGGGGTTGGGTGTTCTGGGGACACCATTCACTGGTTTGATATTGTCACGAAAGCACACATGGGTTGGGTGTTCTGGGAACACCATTCACTGGTTTGATATTGTCACGAAAGCACACAGGGATTGGGTGTTCTGGGGACACCATTCACTGGTTTGATAATGTCATGAAAGCACACAGGGATTGGGTGTTCTGGGGACACCATTCACTTGGTTGATAGTGTAATGAAAGCACACAGGGGCTTGGTGTTCTGGGGAAACCATTCACTGGTTTGATATTGCAACGAAAGCACACAGGGGTTGGGTGTTCTGGGGAAACCACCCACTGGTTTGATAGTGTCATGAAAGCACACAGGGGTTTGGTGTTCTGGGGACACCATTCACTGGGTTGATATTGCCACGAAAGCAGGCAGGGATTGGGTGTTCTGGGGAAACCATCCGCTGGTTTTGATAATGTCATGAAAGCACGCAGGGATTGGGTGTTCTGTGGACACCATTCACTTGGTTGATAGTGTAATGAAAGCACACAGGGGTTTGGTGTTCTGGTGACACCATCTACTGGTTTGATATTGCAACGAAAGCACACAGGGGTTGGGTGTTCTGGGGAAACCATTCACTTGGTTGATAGTTTAATGAAAGCACACAGGGGTTTGGTGTTCTGGTGACACCATCTACTGGTTTGATATTGCAACGAAAGCACACAGTGTGCAAAAACAGCTATTTTGCACACGATACTAAGTATTGTGATTGTCTAATGTATATATTATATTATTATCTCACAGCGAGAGATTATGTAATAGTTGTCGGTTTCTTTTGATGAGGCGCCAATATGTCTGGCTGTTTCATTAAAGTTACGATTTTGATTGCGTATGGTAACAGGTGGTCAGCGCCACGCTGTCTGACTGAAATGTATATAATTCCGAGTAAAATTAAAGAGAAATCAGAGCACAAAAGGCTGTCCTTATGCAAGGATTGATTGTGTATCTCAGATAGAAAACAATTACTGTTTCTATGACACTAAAGACGAGATGTCTTCAGTATATTAATTTAATATACTTATAAAATGAACTATAAACTGAACTTACGTGTTACGGACACAGTGAATATTAATGGAGTGAGTAGCACCGTATTGCTTGAATAGAATACGTGATAGCTAATATAAAAGACGAGATGTCTTCAGTATATTAATTTAATATACTTATAAAACGAACAATAAACTGAACTTAAGTGTTACGGACACAGTGAATATTAATGGAGTGAGTAGCACCGTATTGCTTGAATAGAATACGTGATAGCTAATATAAAAGACGAGATGTCTTCAGTATATTAATTTAATATACTTATAAAACTAACTATAAACTGAACTTAAGTGTTACGGACACACTGGGTAGCGATAGATTAAGTAGCACCGTATTGCTTGAATAGAATACGTGATAGCTAATATAATAAGATAAGAGATACAAATTAACTATAATATATAGCGGTAATAAATTGATACCAGAACAGTACTGTGATATATTGAAGTTATTGAGAGACGCGAGCAGCTGATCAACATAGACAGTCTAATTGAGATATCCTTGATTGTATATTGAAGATTAAAGATGTAATCCAATTATCGACAGGGCGGTGATCTAATAAAGACACTAGCAATTAATGAGGCTTGAAGTGACTATTATATAGATAAGAGATCAGATATTCACGAGATGTGAATAAACGAAATAGGAGAATATAAAAAGAGACGATATAGTAAAATAGATAGAAAATAACTTTGTGCTACGTTATTATTGAATTGATAGAGAAATGAAATATACCCCTAGACAACCGACCAGAGAGTTTATAGAACTTAAACCTTGGAAAGAGCCGTAAATAGACCAGACGTAGAGTAAGAGCAGACGAGGGGGGACGCCACAACAGGGGTTGGGTGTTCTGGGGAAACCATTCACTTGGTTGATAGTGTAATGAAAGCACGCAGGGAGTTGGGTGTGTTCTATGAACTTCACGCACTTGTTTGACTGTCCTGGAAAGTCCTTTTTGAACTTGGAAACATCCAATATCTTTCGTGAGACTTTTTTTAGAGATTTATAGACATAAAGATACAACACATACAATGCTTAAATAAAGTCTTTATTATTATTATTAATACATAGCATGGACATATAAATGGTTTGAGTCACAAGTTTTGCCATTGTTCGTAATCATAAGTCGTATGCCGACAGGCTGTCCAATTAGCGCTGTGGTTAGCGCGCTCGCTTCTCACCAATGCAATCCGTGTTCGATCCTCGGACCTGGAAGTATGTGAGATGGTACGGTGGTCGCCTGATCGGAAAGGTTTTGGGGTTTCTCCGGGTACTCCGGTTTCCTCGGTTCGCAATCGTTGTAAAATAAATAAAGTTTAAACTTTTAAAAGAGTTGAACTTGGTTAAGCTTTATGCCGACATATACTATTTATCCCAAATCATTTGGGAAGTGTGAGCAACTCTTTGTGCATATTTCCTTTTTCATAGTTACAAGTGCGTGTATACTTCCTTTTTCATAGTTACAAGTGCATGCATACTTCCTTTTTCATAGTTACAAGTGCATGCATACTTCCTTATTCATAGTTACAAGTGCATGCATACTTCCTTTTTCATAGTTACAAGTGCGTGCATACTTTCTTTTTCATAGTTACAAGTGCATACTTCCTTATTCATAGTTACAAGTGCATACTTCCTTATTCATAGTTACAAGTGCGTGCATACTTCCTTTTTCATAGTTACAAGTGCGTGCATACTTTCTTTTTCATAGTTACAAGTGCGTGCATACTTTCTTTTTCATAGTTACAAGTGCATGCATACTTCCTTATTCATAGTTACAAGTGCATGTATACTTCCCTTTTCATAGTTACAAGTGCATACTTTATTTTTCATAGTTACAAGTGCATACTTCCTTTTTCATAGTTACAAGTGCATACATACTTACTTTTGCATAGTTACACGTGCATGCATACTTCCCTTTTCATAGTTACAAGCAGTGGCGGATTTAGGAGAGGGCTGAAGCCAGGGGCCCCCGATATTTAGCGGCCCCCAAATTAATATTTTAATCTGTAATTAACTTTTTAATGACTACATAAATAGATATAACTTAGAAGATATCCTGAGCTTTCCAACGATGTATGACTTTAATAATATTTTGTGTTTAGTTGATTGCCCCAATAACGTATAGTGCACTGTTCCCGGAGTCTAATAGTTCATAATACTCGTCGACAGGTGAAATCCATTCTTACCAACCAATGCAATAGCGGAAAGCCGTAATTTCGGTGAATTTCGGCAATGCGGTGGTAATCTGAGAAAGGTGTATTCAATAGAATGTTCTTGTTTGCTTACACTAGTATTTATCTTGAGGAAAGGGCCCCTGTGTGAGCTATAGCCAGGGGGCCATGCAACCTTAACCCGCCTCTGGTTACAAGTGCGTGCATACTTCCTTTTTCATATTACAAGTGCATACTTCCTTTTTCATAGTTACAAGTGCATACTTCCTTTTTCATAGTTACAAGTGCATACTTCCTTTTTCATAGTTACAAGTGCATGCATACTTCCTTTTTCATAGTTACAAGTGCATCCTTCCTTTTTCATAGTTACAAGTGCATGCATACTTCCTTTTTCATAGTTACAAGTGCATACTTCCTTTTCCATAGTTACAAGTGCATGCATACTTCCTTATTCATAGCTACAAGTGCATACATTCTTCCTTTTTCATAGTTACAAGTGCATACTTCCTTTTTCATAGTTACACGTGCATGCATACTTCCTTATTCATAGCTACAAGTGCATACATTCTTCCTTTTTCATAGTTACAAGTGCATACTTCCTTTTTCATAGTTACAAGTGCATACTTCCTTTTTCATAGTTACAAGTGCATACTTCCTTATTCATAGTTACAAGTGCATGCATACTTCCTTATTCATAGTTACAAGTGCATGCATACTTCCTTATTCATAGTTACAAGTGCGTGCATACTTCCTTATTCATAGTTACAAGTGCGTGCATACTTCCTTATTCATAGTTACAAGTGCATGCATACTTCCTTATTCATAGTTACAAGTGCATACATTCTTCCTTTTTCATAGTTACAAGTGCATACTTCCTTTTTCATAGTTACACGTGCATGCATACTTCCTTATTCATAGCTACAAGTGCATACATTCTTCCTTTTTCATAGTTACAAGTGCATACTTCCTTTTTCATAGTTACAAGTGCATGCATACTTCCTTTTTCATAGTTACAAGTGCATTCTTCCTTTTTATAGTTACAAGTGCATACTTCCTTTTTCATAGTTACAAGTGCATACTTCCTTTTTCATAGTTACAAGTGCATGCATACTTCCTTTTTCATAGTTACAAGTGCGTGCATACTTTTAGGTTGCGCAATGATTGTCTAGATGAACGCGACAACAATGCGTTATTTACGCAAGGAGAGGTACTTTTTCAGCTTCTCGTATGAACACTAGAGAACTTCGAGATGAAATAATAAAAAAAGTTGTTGGAATTAAGCTGGGTACACGCAAACGTTTAATGTTATTTTCACGAGGTTTCAAGAATGTTTGTGTATGCTTTGAACAGCTGGGCGACTTCAAGTATTATAATACGAGTTTATCTGTTAGAAACAATATTACTCTACTCGTGCATTCTGTTCTTACACGTGTTAATGGGTTAAACATCTATGAACGACACACAAGATAAGCACTATTCTTATAGTAAATATATATGGGTTCCATTAATTCTCGATTGTGTAAATGTTTCTCAATAAACAACTAAGAACCCCACTATTTGACTTCTGCTTGATGCAAGAATACAGGTATTGTATTTAATTGTAATAATTAAAAGATTAGACAAATATATTCCACTGCGACGGAAAACACTATATGGGGCGCAGCATAAAATTTCCAAAAATGTGTTGCGCCGAGTAATCTCACCCGGAAATGTTTGCTCGGCGTGCCGTTTGGAAAATGCATTAATTCTAGCTAGAAATATCTGAATGAGCATACTGCATCATACAGCGATTTCACGCGGAAGCACCGTAGAGCACGCAGACGGCACCGTTTCTAAAAATAGGTTTCGTGGGCATGCGCAGTGAAACAGTCAAAATGAACGGGCTATCAACCCGAGGATGTTATGAATTATTGATTGATTAATTATTGATTATCTATTATTGATTATCGATTATCGATCGATTGCGGCTGCACAAGAACAGTGAATAATGATCGCATATTACTACTCACCGTCCAGATATACAAGATAATCGGATGTTACATACTGCCCTAAAACAATGATTAATCACTAAACTGGTGTATACTGATTAAGAATTGGTCATATGAAATCTAACTTCGCTTTGATCCGATCATAACGAATATGATTAGCAGAGATATCACAGACGAGATAAAAAAAGAGAAATTCTGCAGTTAGAAATAGCAAGAACTAATTATTTACATAATAAAAACTGACGTCTCGGTAGAATAATAAAACAGGTTTTGGCACAATTACGAATCATCTCTTGGATTGTAAAACAGGAAACAATATTGCTCATAATCGGACATTTTTTTAAACAATTTATTTTACAACGATTGCGAAGCAAGTTTTAACAACTTATATTAATCACTCTCGTTGGCGCGGATGAAAGCTTATATGTGGTCATTCGTGTTGGAGGTAACCGGAGTACCTGGATAAAACCCACCTGTCCGATCTGGCGACCACCGTACCATCTCACATTCTTCCCGGCCCGAGGATCGAACCCGGGTCGCATTTGTGAGAAGCGGGATTTGAGCATGATATCGAACGTTTCTTGGAGACTACCTCGACGTATAGATAATATTCACACATAACTAAATTCCAATTAGAATCAAAATATTTTAGATGTAGTTAACAATTAACATGCTTATAACAAGTTTCAAATGTATTGGAATAATCAGCAACTATAACGGGTGGTGGGTGGCCATTTACAAGGAAAGAAATATGGCAAAGACGGATATATAGTCCAGTGGTAACACGCTGGACTGGTAATCCAGGGATCGCAGGTTCGATCCCCCGTCTGACCCTAATAAAATTAACAGTCTTTCAGATGGGACGTTAAACCGAGGTCTCGTGTCGATGCTTTACACCGTGTACGTAAAAGCACCAGAGGAGACTCTGGAATGGATATCTCTCTGTATCATTGCACTATCCTCCAAAAATCTAAAATGACTAATCTCTTCAGGAGGCGTCGCTCAAATGGGCAACCGGTAGCGAGGATAAATAAACGTAAAACACAAATTTTCATTCAATTTATTAATCTAATGATCAGATCACTTCTGTTCACACTATATAATTATTATCGAAAGCATATTATTAGGTGACTTATATGCCCACGGGGCCGGGTGCGTCTTCTTGTTGTTTAATATTTGCTATATATATTTGTTGAAATGTCCACATGACACTTTAATAAAAACTTACTTACTTACAATACATTTAAGACAGACAGACAGACAGACAGACAGACAGACAGACAGACAGACAGACAGACAGACAGACAGACAGACAGACAGACAGACAGACAGACAGACAGACAGACAGACAGACAGACAGACAGACAGACAGACAGACAGACAGACAGACAGACAGACAGACAGACAGACAGACAGACAGACAGACAGACAGACAGACAGACAGACAGACAGACAGACAGAACAGACAGACAGACAGACAGACAGACAGACAGACAGACAGACAGACAGACAGACAGACAGACAGACAGACAGACAGACAGACAGACAGACAGACAGACAGACAGACAGACTCGTTTATTCTCTCAGGTACATGTGTACAACATGAGGGTATATAACAGAAACAAATATTTAGCCACGTGGTGCTTCCGGGAATGACCTGAAATGAAAGCAGTTGTATAAACAATCATATCATGCATAATAATGTATAGAAATATTCTTCATGTATCCAAATTTTACATACAAATACAATATTATTCACGACATAGTTCCACTACGTCTAAATGATATAAAACGAAAGAGAAATATAATATTTAGAGATTGTGGGATATAATAATTAATATACTTATTCTCTGTCTGTTGTTTGTCATTTTGGGATGAAAGGTCAGAAACAGTAGTAATTGAAAAGTTGCTTTTGCAAACAGCATAGAGCCATATCAGACGGAACAGAACGTGCGCAGAATGTGCCGTTTGAGCAGGCTGTGTGCTGTCTGCTATTCGGATAGTGGAGCTAAACACTTGGCTGAACAACAAGCAACATATATCCTGATAAGAACGCGGCTGATCTGGATCTATGTTGTTTGCACATTACTTCAAATTTATTCGACATTTTACGAGTTTTAATATATGCAATCCATGGATGTTTATTGTCCAGGTCACATTCTAGGAACTCCCAATGATCTGTTATCGCCATAATAGTGACAGGTGTGTATTTGTAATGCATATACAGTCTACATCCGCTATATCAAAGTCGGTTATGTCGAATTCTCCGGTTATCTCGAAGTCGGATCAAAAACCCGTTTCAGACATTATCATTTTACATATAACTTACTCGGTTTATATCGAATTTCGTTAAGTCAAAAACTTCGGTTATGTCGAAGTATTTTGTTCGGACTGTAGTGATGTACACACAGTTACCGTAAACAGTATTATTATGTTAGCCCGAATGTTTTCAAGTTTGTGGAACGGTGCAGCATAAAAACCGTAACATTGAAACTAAATTGTGTAAATGTGTGTATGAATCATTTATCAGACAGAACATTGTCAATATTTTGGAATAATTGTTCTATACTGTGCCCCCCCCCCCCCACACCCACTGCTCTACTAGCCACTCTCATATATCATCAAATTCCATTTCATATTATATGTAGTTTCTTTACTTTTCAGCTTTAACGTTACTATATAATTCCAATGTGCAGTTCTTGCTTATTGTCCTATATTTTAATGGTATTAGATTTGTATATGGTATGTTGATGACCTCATGAGGACCTCATGGTAAATTAACAATTGTAAGTATTAAGTATTTATTATTAATTATTATTATAAATTATTATTATCATAAAAAAATGTTGATAACTTATATATTTTTAAATAATATTTTATTGCATTTTTTTCATACATTACATTACAAGTACACAATGAAATACGTAGAAAACAATATTATAGGATTTATTATTATTGCTGTATACGATCTAATCTGGGAAAACAAGCAAATGGGTTGGGCTACAAGTTATGACAACATTATTTACAGCCCTACCGATATAATAGGATAACTTATATTTTAAACATATTTATTTCTATCGTGTATACGAATATTTATATTAAGGAATTGGACAGAAAGCTATACTATATTTGTATACTATATTTGATTATATAACTAGAAGAAACATTGTATGTTGACGTTACTTAATCTTGTGAAACCTGCGGGTTGTGCAGTATTTCCTCTTTCCAATGCAACAGCTACCAGATGTTCCCAAGTGGTCTAGTGGTTAGGATTCCGCGCTCGGGAAATATTTTTTATTTTATTTTACATGATCATTGTCATATTTCCAAGAGATGTATTGTGTATTTATTGTATACCTCATTTCCTGTGTAATATTTTAGCCTTCTCCGTCAATGAGGTTATAATCTTGTCTCTGTTTATTAGTTTATTAGAACCAATACGCTGGGTTTCTGATTGCGCACTCTCACCGCGGCGGCTGGGGTTCGGACTGCGCACTGTCACGGCGGCGGCTGGGGTTCGGACTGCGCACTCTCACCGCGGCGGCTGGGGTTCGGATTGCGCACTCTCACCGCGGCGGCTGTGTTTCGGATTGCGCACTCTCACGGCGGCTGGGGTTCGGATTGCGCACTCTCACGACGGCGGCTGGGGTTCGGATTGTGCACTCTCACCACGGCGGCTGGCTTTCGGATTGCGCACTCTCACCGCGTCGGCTGGCTTTCGGATTGCGCACTCTCACCGCGTCGGCTGGCTTTCGGATTGCGCACTCTCACCACGTCGGCTGGCTTTCGGATTGCGCACTCTCACCGCGTCGGCTGGCTTTCGGATTGCGCACTCTAACCGCGTCGGCTGGCTTTCGGATTGCGCACTCTCACCGTGGCAATGGGCAATTGGGAATTCATTTTTTATTTTAAAACAATAGAACATTGTCTTATTTCCAAAACATTTATTATATGTGATATACTTCAGTCGTCATTTGTTGTGTGATAATGTAGCCATCATAGGGTTTATTCTATAGTGGTAAAAGGGCAGCTTGGGCCATAAAAAGGGGCAGAGTGGGTAAGACAAGGAGCAGGTCAGAAAAGGGGCAGGGTGCATTTGGAGCCGTGATGAGATGCGGGGGGGGGGGGGGTGTTAGCTCCTAGGAAACCGTGCTAAATTATGGCGATTGATCAAAGAGGCAGTAAGACAGTACATATTGGTGAAATTGTTGAGTCCTGTATAAAAAAGGCAAGAGGGCGGGGCTAATGGGTAAACGGGTGGGGCTAAAATGTGCAGGACCGCAACAACCCGCTCTAAAAAACCCTACTTTCATTTATTGGGTGCTAATGACACAAATGAATTATGTTTCTTATAAAATATAAAAAAAATGACTTCCCAAGCGGGGAATCGAACCCCGGCCGCCGCGGTGAGAGCGCGGAATCCTAACCACTAGACCACTTGGGAACATGTATTGGACTGGAAAGAGTGTATTATAATACAATAAACACTTTTCAAAAATGGATAGCACATTGTTTCACATCCGGGTGTGTGTTTTACGTTTATTTATCGTCGCTACCGGTTGCCCATATGAACGCCGCCTCCTGAAGAGATTAGTCATTTTCGATTTTTACTGGTATGACTTATATATATATCATTTGTATATATGTATGTATGTATGTATGTATATATAATAATAATAATAATAATAATAATAATAATAATAAAGACTTTATTTATATAACTATTGTATTTGCTCTAAACATCTTATAGATGATTTTATGGAAGTCGTGATAGCGCAGTGGATGCACGTTCGCTTCAGATGCGAAAGATCCGGAGTTCGAGTCCCACTGGAGCCGTTACGATTGTGCCCTTAGGCAAGGCATTTAAATTCCACGTTGTCTCTTCTCTCTCCCTCGTGGCGATGGATTCCATCAGGAATGAGGTCTCGAGAGTGATTAATATAAGTTGAGAGAACTTGTTTCGCAATCAAGCTAAGCTAAATTTGTATAAATTAATTAGATGTTTTACACAATAAACTTTGTTTGTTTTACGTTTATTTATCGTCGCTACTGGTTGCCCATATCAGCGACGCCTCCTGAAGAGATTACTAGTAGTCATTTTGGAGGATAGTGCAATGATACAGACAGAGACCCATTCCAGAGTCTATTCTGGTTCTTTTACGTGCACGGTGTACAACACCGACACGAGACCTCGGTATTAAGTCCCATCCGAAAGACTGTTAATTTTATTAGGGTCAGACGGGGGATCGAACTGCGATCCCTGGATTACCAGTCCAGTATACTACCACTGAACTATACAGATCCGTCTGTTAACAATAAATGGAGGATACATTATCACCAAATACACACGTTTAACACGTGGCACTGCGAATCCAGAACTCGCAGGTTCGATCCACCGTCTGACGCTAATAATATTAACAGTCTTTCAGTTGGGACTTTATACTGAGATCTAAACCGTATTGTTAATTCCTACCCGAAATGTAGAATGCATACTAACTATAATATGTCAAACTTCAACTTCAAGAATGTCAAACTATTTCCAGAGTATTCGTTCCGTATAATGGATTTGGTGGCTACTTTGTCAAACAACAAATGAATGTCACATTATCACATACTATATGAAGGCGACATTAACACACACACAATTGAAGTCTATGAATATATATATATAATAATATATATGTATATAAAGTACGAAGACTACATGTATTGTAAAATAAAAAATATTATTTCCCAAGCGGGGAATCGAACCCCGGCCGCCGCGGTGAGAGCGCGGAATCCTAACCACTAGACCACTTGGGAACATGTATCACTATGATTTGGAAAACGAAAATAATACAGTTATGTGGAAACAGGTTCTCCACCTGATGCGTTTCTGGCGATAACATTGTTTCTCCAAGAAAATGAATTATTAATGTGGCATTTGACAATAAACTTCGGTGTCGTAAATTATATTTAACTAAGTAAGTCGTTCAAATAATTAAATTCTATATTGCAACAATAATTGTTCTGCAGGAGAAATACTTTGTGTATATTAACGCTAAGATAATGTGTACATTATCGCATAATAATTGAAGGCTACAGTAGCACATAATAAATGAAGGCTACATTATCGCATAATAAATGAAGGCTACATTATCGCATAATAAATGAAGGCTACATTATCGCATAATAATTGAAGGCTACATTATCGCATAATAATTGAAGGCTACATTATCGCATAATAAATGAAGGATACATTATCACATAATTAATGAAGGCTACATTATCACATAATAAATGAAGGCTACATTATCGCATAATAAAGGAAGGCTAAATAAATGAAGGCTACATTATCGCATAATAAATGAAGGCTACATTATCGCATAATAATTGAAGGCTACATTATCGCATAATAATTGAAGGCTACATTATCGCATAATAAATGAAGGATACATTATCACATAATTAATGAAGGCTACATTATCACATAATAAATGAAGGCTACATTATCGCATAATAAAGGAAGGCTAAATAAATGAAGGCTACATTATCGCATAATAAATGAAGGCTACATTATCACATAATAAATGAAGGCTACATTATCGCATAATAAATGAAGGCTACATTATCGCATAATAATTGATGGCTACATTATCGCATAATAAATGATGGCTACATTATCGCACAATTAATGAAGGCTACAGTAGCACATAATAAATGAAGGCTACATTATTGCATAATAAATGAAGGCTACATTATCGCATAATAAATGAAGGCTACATTATCGCATAATAAATGAAGGCTACATTATCGCATAATAAATGAAGGCTACATTATCGCATAATAATTGAAGGCTACATTATCGCATAATAAATGAAGGCTACATTATTGCATAATATGAAGGCTACATTATCGCATAATAAATGAAGGCTACATTATCGCATAATAATGAAGGCTACATTATCGCATAATAAATGAAGGCTACATTATCGCATAATAAATGAAGGCTACATTATCGCATAATAAAGAAGGCTACATTATCGCATAATAATTGAAGGCTACATTATCGCATAATAAATGATGGCTACATTATCGCATAATAAATGAAGGCTACATTATCGCATAATAAATGAAGGCTACATTATCGCATAATAATTGAAGGCTACATTATCGCATAATAATTGAAGGCTACATTATCGCATAATAAATGAAGGATACATTATCACATAATTAATGAAGGCTACATTATCACATAATAAAGGAAGGCTAAATAAATGAAGGCTGCATTATCGCATAATAAATGAAGGCTACATTATCACATAATAAATGAAGGCTACATTATCGCATAATAAATGAAGGCTACCTTATCGCATACTAATGAAGGCTACGTTATCACATAATAAAAGAAGGCTACATTATCGCACAATTAATGAAGGCTGCATTATCGCATAATAATTGAAGGCTACATTATCGCATAATAAATGAAGGCTACATTATCACATAATAAATGAAGGCTACATTATCGCACAATTAATGAAGGCTGCATTATCGCATACTAATTGAAGGCTGCATTATCGCATAATAAATGCAAGAATCATGAATTATGGTCCATAATTACTCTGCTAGTGACGGGATGTCAATTTTAAATATGCTTGGATATGGTCTAAATTTTGTGTATGTATAGCCCATGGTTTGGAACCCGAAACCACTTGTCGACACCCCATTACCCTAGGTCTTTATTTCCACTATACGTTTATACGATTATGTTTCTATGATATATGTGTGTAGGTTATATGTTTCTATGATATATGTTTGTAGGATATATGTTTGTAGGATATATGTTTGTAGGATATATGTTTGTAGGATATATGTTTGTAGGATATATGTTTGTAGGATATATGTTTGTAGGTTATATGTTTGTAGGTTATATGTTTGTAGGATATATGTGTGTAGGTTATATGTTTGTAGGATATATGTTTGTAGGATATATGTGTGTAGGATATATGTGTGTAGGATATATGTTTGTAGGATATATGTTGGCAATATATGTTTGTAGGATATATGTGTGTAGGATATATGTTTGTATATATGTTTGTAGGATATATGTTTGTAGGATATATGTGTGTAGGATATATGTTGTGTTTTGTTGTAGGATATATGTTTGTAGGATATATGTTTGTAGGATATATGTTTGTAGGATATATGTTTGTAGGATATATGTTTGTAGGATATATGTTTGTAGGATATATGTTTGTAGGATATATGTTTGTAGGATATATGTTTGTAGGATATATGTTTGTAGGATATATGTTTGTAGGATATATGTTTGTAGGATATATGGTGGTTTGTTTGTGATATATGTTTGTAGGATATATGTTTGTAGGATATTGTTTGTAGATATATGTTTGTAGGATATATGTTTGTAGTTTGTTTGTGTTTGTTTTTTGTAGGATATATGTTTGTAGGATATATGTTTGTAGGATATATGTGTGTAGGATATATGTTTGTAGGATATATGTGTGTAGGATATATGTTTGTAGGATATGTTTGTATGATATATGTTTGTAGGATATATGTTTGTAGGATATATGTTTGTATGATATATGTTTGTAGCATATATGTTTGTATGATATATGTTTGTAGGATATATGTTTGTAGGATATATGTTTGTAGGATATATGTTTGTAGGATATATGTTTGTAGGATATATGTTGGCAAGGTATATGTGTGTAGGATATATGTTTGTAGGATATATGTTTGTAGGATATATGTTTGTAGGATATATGTTTGTATGATATATGTTTGTAGGATATATGTTTGTAGATATATGTTTGTATGATATATGTTTGTAGCATATATGTTTATGATATATGTTTGTATGATATATGTTTGTAGGATATATGTTTGTATTGTAGGATATATGTTTGTAGGATATATGTTTGTATGATATATGTTTGTATGATATATGTTTGTAGGATATATGTTTGTAGGATATATGTTTGTATGATATATGTTTGTATGATATATGTTTGTATGATATATGTTTGTATGATATATGTTTGTAGGATATATGTGTGTAGGATATATGTTTGTAGGATATATGTTTGTAGGATATATGTTTGTAGGATATATGTTTGTAGGATATATGTTTGTATGATATATGTTTGTAGGATATATGTGTGTATGATATATGTTTGTATGATATATGTTTGTATGATATATGTTTGTAGGATATATGTTGGCAAGATATATGTTTGTAGGATATATGTTTGTATGATATATGTTTGTAGGATATATGTTTGTAGGATATATGTTTGTATGATATATGTTTGTAGCATATATGTTTGTATGATATATGTTTGTAGCATATATGTTTGTATGATATATGTTTGTAGGATATATGTTTGTAGGATATATGTTTGTAGGATATATGTTTGTATGATATATGTTTGTATGATATATGTTTGTATGATATATGTTTGTAGGATATATGTTTGTATGATATATGTTTGTATGATATATGTTTGTATGATATATGTTTGTATGATATATGTTTGTAGGATATATGTGTGTAGGATATATGTTTGTATGATATATGTTTGTAGGATATATGTTTGTAGGATATATGTTTGTAGGATATATGTTTGTATGATATATGTTTGTAGGATATATGTGTGTATGATATATGTTTGTATGATATATGTTTGTATGATATATGTTTGTATGATATATGTTTGTAGGATATATGTTTGTAGGATATATGTTTGTAGGATATATGTTTGTAGGATATATGTGTGTAGGATATATGTTTGTATGATATATGTTTGTATGATATATGTGTGTATGATATATGTTTGTAGGATATATGTGTGTAGGATATATGTGTGTATGATATATGTTTGTAGGATATATGTGTGTATGATATATGTTTGTATGATATATGTTGGCACGATATATGTTTGTAGGATATATGTTTGTATGATATATGTTGGCAAGATATATGTTTGTATGATATATGTTTGTATGATATATGTTGGCACGATATATGTTTGTAGGATATATGTTTGTATGATATATGTTTGTAGGATATATGTTTGTATGATATATGTTTGTATGATATATGTTTGTAGGATATATGTTGGCAAGATATATGTTTGTATGATATATGTTTGTAGGATATATGTTTGTAGGATATATGTGTGTAGGATATATGTTTGTATGATATATGTTGGCACGATATATGTTTGTAGGATATATGTTTGTAGGATATATGTTTGTAGGATATATATTTGTAGGATATATGTTTGTAGGATATATGTTTGTATGATATATGTTGGCACGATATATGTTTGTAGGATATATGTTTGTAGGATATATGTTTGTATGATATATGTTGGCAAGATATATGTTTGTATGATATATGTTTGTATGATATATGTTGGCACGATATATGTTTGTAGGATATATGTTTGTAGGATATATGTTTGTAGGATATATGTTTGTATGATATATGTTTGTAGGATATATGTTTGTATGATATATGTTTGTATGATATATGTTTGTATGATATATGTTTGTAGGATATATGTTTGTAGGATATATGTTTGTAGGATATATGTTTGTAGGATATATGTGTGTAGGATATATGTTTGTATGATATATGTTTGTATGATATATGTTTGTAGGATATATGTTTGTATGATATATGTTTGTAGGATATATGTTTGTAGGATATATGTTTGTAGGATATATGTTTGTAGGATATATGTTTGTAGGATATATGTTTGTAGGATATATGTTTGTAGGATATATGTTTGTAGGATATATGTTTGTAGGATATATGTTTGTAGGATATATGTTTGTAGGATATATTTTGTAGGATATTTTGTAGGATATATGTGGCACGATATATGTTTGTAGGATATATGTTTGTAGATATATGTTTGTATGATATATGTTTGTAGGATATATGTTTGTAGGATATATGTTTGTATGATATATGTTTGTAGGATATATGTTTGTAGGATATATGTTTGTATGATATATGTTTGTAGGATATATGTTTGTAGGATATATGTTTGTAGGATATATGTTTGTAGGATATATGTTTGTAGGATATATGTTTGTAGGATATATGTTTGTAGGATATATGTTTGTATGATATATGTTTGTATGATATATGTTTGTATGATATATGTTTGTAGGATATATGTTTGTAGGATATATGTTTGTATGATATATGTTTGTAGGATATATGTTTGTATGATATATGTTTGTATGATATATGTTTGTAGGATATATGTTTGTAGCATATATGTTTGTAGGATATATGTTTGTAGGATATATGTTTGTAGGATATATGTTTGTAGGATATATGTTTGTAGGATATATGTTTGTATGATATATGTTTGTATGATATATGTTTGTATGATATATGTTTGTAGGATATATGTTTGTAGGATATATGTTTGTATGATATATGTTTGTAGGATATATGTTTGTATGATATATGTTTGTATGATATATGTTTGTAGGATATATGTTTGTAGCATATATGTTTGTATGATATATGTTTGTAGGATATATGTTTGTAGGATATATGTTTGTAGGATATATGTTTGTAGGATATATGTTGGCACGATATATGTTTGTAGGATATATGTTTGTATGATATATGTTTGTATGATATATGTTTGTATGATATATGTCTGTAGGATATATGTTTGTAGGATATATGTTTGTATGATATATGTTTGTATGATATATGTTTGTAGGATATATGTTTGTATGATATATGTTTGTATGATATATGTTTGTATGATATATGTTTGTAGGATATACGTTTGTAGGATATATGTTTGTAGGATATATGTTTGTAGGATATATGTTTGTATGATATATGTTTGTATGATATATGTTTGTAGCATATATGTTTGTAGGATATATGTTTGTAGGATATATGTTTGTAGGATATATGTTTGTAGCATATATGTTTGTATGATATATGTTTGTAGCATATATGTTTGTAGGATATATGTTTGTATGATATATGTTTGTATTGTAGGATATATGTTTGTAGCATATATGTTTGTATTGTAGGATATATGTTTGTAGGATATATGTTTGTATGATATATGTTTGTAGGATATATGTTTGTATGATATATGTTTGTAGGATATATGTTTGTAGGATATATGTTTGTAGGATATATGTTTGTAGGATATATGTTTGTATGATATATGTTTGTAGGATATATGTTTGTAGGATATATGTTTGTAGGATATATGTTTGTATGATATATGTTTGTATGATATATGTTTGTATGATATATGTTTGTATTGTAGGATATATGTTTGTATGATATATGTTTGTATTGTAGGATATATGTTTGTAGGATATATGTTTGTAGGATATATGTTTGTAGGATATGTGTTTGTAGGATATATGTTTGTAGGATATATGTTTGTAGGATATATTTTTGTAGGATATATGTTTGTAGGATATATGTTTGTATTGTAGGATATATGTTTGTAGGATATATGTTTGTAGGATATATGTTTGTATTGTAGGATATATGTGTGTAGGATATATGTTTGTAGGATATATGTTTGTAGGATATATGTTTGTAGGATATATGTTTGTATTGTAGCATATATGTTTGTAGGATATATGTTTGTATGATATATGTTTGTAGGATATATGTTTGTAGGATATATGTCTGTAGGATATATGTTTGTATGATATATGTTTGTAGCATATATGTTTGTATGATATATGTTTGTATGATATATGTTTGTAGGATATATGTTTGTATGATATATGTTTGTAGGATATATGTTTGTATGATATATGTTTGTAGCATATATGTTTGTATTGTAGGATATATGTTTGTATGATATATGTTTGTAGGATATATGTTTGTATGATATATGTTTGTAGGATATATGTTTGTATTGTAGGATATATGTTTGTAGGATATATGTTTGTATTGTAGGATATATGTTTGTATGATATATGTTTGTAGGATATATGTTTGTAGGATATATGTTTGTAGGATATATGTTTGTAGGATATGTGTTTGTAGGATATATGTTTGTAGGATATATGTTTGTAGGATATATGTTTGTAGGATATATGTTTGTAGGATATATGTGTGTAGGATATATGTTTGTAGGATATATGTTTGTAGGATATATGTGTGTAGGATATATGTTTGTAGGATATGTGTTTGTAGGATATATGTTTGTAGGATATATGTGTGTAGGATATATGTGTGTAGCATATATGTTGGCAATATATATGTTTGTAGGATATATGTTTGTAGGATATATGTTTGTAGCATATATTTTTGTAGGATTATGTTTGTAGGTTATATGTGTGTAGCATATATGTTTGTAGGATATATGTTTGTAGTATATATGTGTGTAGGATATATGTTTGTAGGATATATGTTTGTAGGATATATGTATGTAGGATATATGTGTGTAGCATATATGTTGGCAATATATATGTTTGTAGGATATATGTTTGTAGGATATATGTTTGTAGCATATATGTTTGTAGGATTATGTTTGTAGGTTATATGTGTGTAGCATATATGTTTGTAGGATATATGTTTGTAGGTTATATGTGTGTAGCATATATGTTTGTAGGATATATGTTTGTAGGTTATATGTGTGTACCATATATGTTTGTAGGATATATGTTTGTAGGATATATGTTTGTAGGATATATGTTTGTAGGATATATGTGTGTAGCATATATGTTTGTAGGATTATGTTTGTAGGATATACGTTTGTAAGATATACGTGTATAAGATATAATTATGTTTGTATGACAAGTTTGTATCCTAGAACGTCGCCGGTGCACTCTGACGCATTTTAAACAACGGTTTAGACGTTTATGTTTCGACTTGTTTTAAAATTATACCAAATTTAGTATAAAATTGCTAATACATGTACAAAGACGAAATATCACAGTGACTGCAAAAGTATATGATAAAAGAAATATGTGATCTCTGGTCTAGATTCTACACCATACACAAATACTAATATCAACGCCACGTGTTATTGCATTGTTGGGCCTATTTGGATTTTTCTGTGGCAATCTGAATCTGAAGGCCCTGTACCTTCAGTGTCGTGTAAGAGATAAGCGTGGTTTAATCCTTTTATTCCCACTTGCTGTTGTCCAGTAGACATATATGTCATATGCATACAACTTAAAGTTATGGCGAATGCACAAGTTCAAATTGAGTTTGTCCGCAACAAACGCGGTGGACAAAGTCTTGTTGTTGGTGGTTACAGGTTCATGGTATGTATATATATAGAGTTGCTGTCTGTCTGCGTGTCTGTCCGTCCGTTTGATTGTATTTGATCTTAAACACTCTTAAACACATTCTGTCTGTCTGCATGTCTATCCGTCCCACACCCGTTTTTACCTAATTTTATATAAGTGGGAACAATAGGAATACACCAGACGCGTATGTGGACGCCTCTTGAATGTTAATACATTTTTGAAGTGATGGCATACATATGTGAATGAACATAGAACATCATCATATGTTTAAACAATGTAATCTTTATTTAATGTGTGATAATGCAGCCTTCATTTACAATACAGCGACTATACACTCGGGTATTGTAGTATCCACGTGATTCAACACGTGTTACCACTCGTTCCATGACTACACACCCCTCTGGTATGTGTATCGCCAAGTGTGTACTATTTTAACATTGTAGACGAACACAATTCAGTCTGGAAATGCCAGATCTATTTTTAGATTCGCAGACTGCTCACACTGACAAGTTTGGTAAGACGTTTAGCGATAGACTGGCTCTCTGACTACTGCTTGGAAAATATTCCGTTTATCGGTATACTGGATCGTCTACGACGCCTGTGATAGACTGGCTCAACGAATGCTGTTTGGGCTGTACATAAAAAAGAACATAATTATAATATTATATGCACAGAAAAGAGACAATATAAAAGTGTGATATATACTACGTACCAGGCCCGTAGCCACACTGAGGCACATCGAGGCAGCTTCCTCGGTTAAAATTTCCAAAGCAAAAAAAATAATTGAAAAATTAAATAAATAAAATGCAAACAATATCCCTTTGCTGTATAAGTTGGTGACTGCTAGAGAGCTGAAAGGTCAGTACATAATTATACGTCTAAACTCATTAAATCAGAAAACGCAGGAATTCGCTTCTATACCCCAGTGTGTGTGTGTGTTTTACATTTATTTATCGTCGCTACCGGTTGCCCATACGAGCGACGCCTCCTGAAGAGATTAGTCATTTTAGATTTTTGGAGGGTAGTGCAATGATACAGAGAGAGACCCATTCCAGAGTCTCATCTGGTTCTTTTACGTGCACGGTGTACAGCACCGACACGATACCTCGGGTTAAAGTCCCATCTGAAAGACTGTTAATTTTATTAGGGTCAGACGGTGGATCGAACCTGCGATCCCTGTATTACCAGTCCACCGCGTTCCCACTGGACTACAGATCCGTCTGCACAAAAGTGTGAGTGCAGTAATGTAGATCTACAGAGAAAAGCATTCCACACCTCTGGTGGGATTCGAACCTAGAGCGATGAGGGGCAATAGATCGAAGTCAATGGCCATAACAACTCGGCCGCGGAGGGCCCTTCCCCAAGAACATACCCGTAATGACATGTGACTAAACATTAAACATGTTACAGTAGAACCCACAACAACGTGCAATGAGAGGCGTTTGTTCAGCGAATACTCCTGTATTGAGGATATACCATTTTAATTGGTTTCCTCCGTATTGAGGATATATCATTTTAATTGGTTTCCTCCGTATTGATGATAGATAATTTTAATTGGTGTCTTCGGTATTGAGGATAGATCATTTTAATTGGTGTCCTCGGTATTGAGGATATATCATTTTAATTGACTTCCTCCGTATTGAGGATATATAATTTTAATTGGTGTCCTCCGTATTGATGATAGATCATTTTAATTGGTGTCCTCGGTATTGAGGATATATCATTTTAATTGGCTTCCTCCTGTATTGAGGATAGATCATTTTAATTGGTGTCCTCCGTATTGATGATATATCATTTTAATTGGTGTCCTCCGTATTGATGATATATCAAAATTTAATTGGCTTCCTCCGTATTGAGGATATATCATTTTAATTGGCTTCCTCCGTATTGAGGATATATCATTTTAATTGGCTTCCTCCGTATTGAGGATAGATCATTTTAATTGGCTTCCTCCGTATTGAGGATATATCATTTTAATTGGCTTCCTCCGTATTGAGGATATATCATTTAAATTGCTTTCCTCCGTTTATATCGTTGGTTTGTTTCCACCACCTGCCACCAATATACATCCGTTATCTCATCTTATAATTATTAAATTATTAAATCCCGACAGATATCCTACAGTTTATCGAAGTAGTAGTTTATAATATTGTTATCAATTAATTATTATTATTTTGATATGAAAACATGTAGCATTAAGGCGGCATCTTTTTAGCGAACAACAGTAAAAACAAAGGTTTCCAACTAAAATGAATGACCAATCTACATTTCGGAATAAAAACGGACTCTATCTGCAAAATACAAACGGGTTCGATCCCCCGTCTGACCCTAATAAAATTAACAGTCTTTCAGATGGGACATTAAACCGAGGTCTCGTGTCGGTGCTGTACACCGGGCACGTAAAAGAACCAGAGGAGACTCTGGAATTGGTCTCTGTCTGTATCATTGCACTAGCCTCCAAAAATCTAAAATGACTAATCTCTTCAGGAGGCGTCGCTCATATGGGCAACCGGTAGCGACGATAAATAAACGTAAAACACACACAAAAGACAAACGAGCTATGACGCTCATTAATTCAAGGAAACATCGCACAAGTAGAAAGAATGAATGCATATACAGGTATTCTATCTGTATCACATCAGCCTGTCTAATGTTGTGAGAGATTCTCATAATTGGTGGGAAAATCATTGGCCTAACCGGGTCAAAATGATAAATACACAGCTGTCTTACACACGCATACACACACGCACGCACGCACGCACGCACGCACGCACGCACGCACGCACGCACGCACGCACGCACGCACGCACGCACGCACGCACGCACGCACGCACGCACGCACGCACGCCGCACGCACGCACGCACGCACGCACGCACGCACGCACGCACGCACGCACGCACGCACGCACGCACGCACGCACGCACGCACGCACGCACGCACGCACGCACGCACGCACGCACGCACGCACCCCCACACAGCTGGCTTCGTGCAATCAGCATCACTGCACGCACGATCTTATAAGTGTTAGAGTAAATGCACTCATTGGAATTTCAGCCGGTGTTCGGAAGTCTATGACGGAATTTAACGAACTCAGTCGGTGTTCGGAAGTCTATGATGGAATTTAACGAACTCAGCCGGTGTTCGGAAGTCTATGACGGAATTTAACGAACTCAGTCGGTGTTCGGAAGTCTATTACGGAATTTAACGAACTCAGTCGGTGTTCGGAAGTCTATTACGGAATTTAACGAACTCAGTCGGTGTTCGGAAGTCTATGACGGAATTTAACGAACTCAGCCGGTGTTCGGAAGTCTATGACGGAATTTAACGAACGGTTTTGCAACACACCGGGAAGTATGTGAGATGGTACGGTGGTCCCCCCCCCCCCACACACACACACACACGAATGACCACATAATGTATACGCTTTCATCCGCGCCAACGAGAGTGGTTAATATAAGTTGTTAAGACATGCTTCGCAATCGTTGTAAAATAAATAAAGTTTAAGAAAAAACACCGATATTAATTGTTCCTGAGTATGGTATTGTTGCTATACAAATGTTTGCTGACAATTCTTGCTGGTAGTTCACGGGAGTATAAGCTGATCTACTGTGGGCGTCCGTCGTATGTCCGAGGTATTTCTTGAGCAGTTGTTGGCCACATTTAATATAATATTTAATTCTAAGAAGTCAAAGTAGATACTATAATTATTATTTCATATATCTAAAACAGTTTTAACAATTAACCTGCCAATCACGACTAAAGTCGCTTTTGCAAACAACATAAAGCTACAGCAGACGGTATGCTGTTGCTATTCGGATAGTAGAGCTAAAACACTTGTCTGAATAGCTAACAACATAGATCCTGATGTTACGCCGCGGCTGACCTGGATCTATGTCGTTTGCATATTCCGTCCATTTTATTCGGCAGGTTAAGGGTTAATGGAAAGTGCCAAATTATACAACACAGTTCTGTTATCAGTGTTCAGCAATTTCAAAAATTGAAGAATACCTGGCCTTCAATGTGTATAAACCTATTACAAATGAAACGTTTCCTTAAATCTACATAACATGGACATATTAAAATAAAATGAAATTCATCTTCCAATTGCAAAGTATTACAGCACTGACAGTATAGTTCGTTTCTTTAAAACATCGCAATTCGTTAGTTTAAACTGTATTTATTGTTCTTCTTTTGTACAGAATGCATGGAAATTGTAAACATACAGGTTGCAGGAAGATAACAAAGGATTGGAAAACAAGATAAATACAATCTTATATAAATTCCTCTCCGTCTGTCGATGCATATGTCTAAAGGGAGACTACGCAGGTACATTGGTAGATCTAAATATACATAGCTACGGAACAGTGCTCTCCCTTCATTCTATGCAGCTTAGGTAGCTGGAAGCTGCATACCATAACTAATGCGGACACGTGTGTGATATGCAGACGCATATTCTCCATATACACAGGTACGTAGTTGCGTAATAATAACAGTAGAAATGATGTTCTTTCTTTATGATATGCAGGACCCTACCTACCTACCTACCTACCTACCCATATATACAGGTACGTAGCTGCGTGCAATAACAGCGGGAATGGTGTTCTTTCTTTATGATATGCAGAAACCTACCTACCTACCTACCCATATATGCAGGTACGTAGCTGCGTGCAATAACAGCGGGAATGGTGTTCTTTCTTTATGATATGCAGGACCCTACCTACCAACCTACCCATATATGCAGGTACGTAGCTGCGTGCAATAACAGCGGGAATGGTGTTCTTGCTTTATGATATGCAGGACCCTACCTACCAACCCATATATGCAGGTACTTAGCTGCGTGCAATAACAGCGGGAATGGTGTTCTTGCTTTATGATATGCAGGACCCTACCTACCAACCCATATATGCAGGTACTTAGCTGCGTGCAATAACAGCGGGAATGGTGTTCTTTCTTTATGATATGCAGGACCCTACCTACCTACCTACCAACCCACATATGCAGGTACGTAGCTGCGTAATAATAACAGTAGAAATGGTGTTCTTTCTTTATGATATGCAGGAACCTACCTACCTACCTACCTACCTACCTACCAACCAACCCACATATGCAGGTACGTAGCTGCGTGCAATAACAGCGGGAATGGTGTTCTTTCTTTATGATATGCAGAAACCTACCTACCTACCAACCCATATATGCAGGTACGTAGCTGCGTGCAATAACAGCGGGAATGGTGTTCTTTCTTTATGATATGCAGGACCCTAACTACCAACCTACCCATATATGCAGGTACGTAGCTGCGTAATAATAGCAGTAGAAATGGTGTTCTTTCTTTATGATATGCAGGAACCTACCTACCTACCAACCCACATATGCAGGTACGTAGCTGCGTACGACCTCAGATTACAAGTTTATTTATAGTTTCAATTAGCCTGAGAACAGGCGTTGATATAAATATCAGTCATATAAATATATGTTTTCTGAAGTAAATTAGTGAAAAATCGACAGACTGGAACCCAGGCTAAGTTTAAATGCTCCTGGCCCATGTACTTTGAATTGAAGAATACCTGGCCTTCAATGTGTATAAACCTATTACAAATGAAACGTTTCCTTAAATCTACATAACATAAACATATTAAAATAAAATGAAATTCATCTTCCAATTGCAAAGTATTACAGCACTGACAGTATAGTTCGTTTCTTTAAAACATCGCAATTCGTTAGTTTAAACTGTATTTATTGTTCTTCTTTTGTACCATCTAATATAAATTATTCTCCTACATGGATACAATGACAACTCTTGATATTCTTATATTGTTCCGTCTGTCTAAAGGGATACTACGCCGGTACATTGGTAGATCTAAATATACATAGCTACGGAACAGTGCTCTCCCTTCATTCTATGCCGCTTAGGTAGCGGGAAGCTGCATACCATAACTAATGCGGACACGTGTGTGATATGCAGACGCATATTCTCCATATACACAGGTACGTAGCTACGTGCAATAACAGCGGGAATGGTGTTCTTTCTTTATGATATGCAGGAACCTACCTACCTACCTACCAACCAACCCATATATGCAGGTACGTAGCTGCGTGCAATAACAGCGGGAATGGTGTTCTTTCTTTATGATATGCAGGAACCTACCTACCTACCTACCCATATATGCAGGTACGTAGCTGCGTGCAATAACAGCGGGAACGGTGTTCTTTCTTTATGATATGCAGGAACCTACCTACCAACCTACCCATATACACAGGTACGTAGCTGCGTAATAATAACAGTAGAAATGGTGTTCTTTCTTTATGATATGCAGGACCCTACCTACCAACCTACCCATATACACAGGTACGTAGCTGCGTAATAATAACAGTAGAAATGGTGTTCTTTCTTTATGATATGCAGGAACCTACCTACCTACCAACCCACATATGCAGGTACGTAGCTGCGTACGACCTCAGATTACAAGTTTATTTATAGTTTCAATTAGCCTGAGAACAGGCGTTGATATAAATATCAGTCCTATAAATATATTTTTTCTGAAGTAAATTAGTGAAAAATCGACAGACTGGAACCCAAGCTAAGTTTAAATGCTCCTGGCCCATGTACTTTGAGTTATGGACCACATTGTAATTACGGATTTATGTATACGATATAAGCTCCTGGCCCATGTACTTTGAGTTATGGACCACATTGTAATTACGGATTTATGTATACGATATAAGCTCCTGGCCCATGTACTTTGAGTTATGGACCACATTGTAATTACGGATTTATGTATACGATATAAGCTCCTGGCCCATGTACTTTGAGTTATGGACCACATTGTAATTACGGATTTATGTATACGATATAAGCTCCTGGCCCTACTTTGAGTTATGGACCACATTGTAATTACGGATTTATGTATACGATATAAGCTCCTGGCCCATGTACTTTGAGTTATGGACCACATTGTAATTACGGATTTATGTATACGATATAAGCTCCTGGCCCATGTACTTTGAGTTATGGACCACATTGTAATTACGGATTTATGTATACGATATAAGCTCCTGGCCCATGTACTTTGAGTTATGGACCACATTGTAATTACGGATTTATGTATACGATATAGGCCGAAAACGATCCAATATGCAAAATATTGGACTGTAGCGCAGAACACAGTGCCAATATTTAAATATTTGGTACGTTTGAGAGATCGCAGGTTCGATCCCCCGTCTGACCCTAATAAAATTAATGGTCTTTCAGATGGGACGTTAAACCGAGTTCTCGTGTCGGTGCTTTACACCGTGCATGTAAAAGAACCAGAGGAGACTCTGGAATGGGTCTCTGTCTGTATCATGCACTATCCTCCAAAACTCTAAACTGACTTATCTCTTCAGGAGGCGTCACTCATATGGGTAACCAGGTTGCGACTATAAATAAACGTAAAACACACGAGATCTTAGGTCTACTAATTATTAAAAGTGTTAATTTCGTATATTTATACATACATGTATAGGATTTAAGATAATACTTTGGCCTTTTGAAAACATCCCAATATGGAGGAAGTATAAAGGTATGACGTCACGACCGTGTTTTAAGCTACGTGATACAAACAAAACCTGCACTACTCTCAGGGGGGGGGGGGGGGGGTCAGGGGGTGTACACCCAGTAACGTATTATTACATCACCGAAAAAAAGCCACAGAATGCACAAGGCGATATAGACTTCCAGAATGTCCCGGGAGATTTACCCACTAACACCTATCTTAAAAGTGCCTACATATATTAAGGTCAATCTACGCCCCTGCTATATATGTCATTACATATCAGATTTCAATGTTTATATTGTTGCCCGGCCGATCTCCTCGTGGTGTGCACGTCGCGGTCGGGGCACTGTGATACTGGGATCTTCTGGCCGTCGAACTTGCGACAAGGGACACACGCTGCACCATCGCTGACTACCATCGGAAGTGGTGGAGGTATGGACGGACCCTGGAGCGACCGAGACGGCCATATGTTTAACTGTCAGATCCGTGTATCTGCTGCTGCGGGATGACCAACCGTGAGGAGGGTGGCCCTAAAAAGCGCCGGTCAGAAAGAGAAGACCACCAGGACTTGTCATCCCGAAGAGGAAGAAAATGCCCCCTCCAGTTGTGGTTTTATTGCATCATCATCGACTACTTCAAGACAGTCACACTACAAGACACCATTATACAACTCTACAGACACTTCACGAATAATCGATGCAGATACTCTACTTAGAATGCTCGCCCACATGGTTCGCCGGCGACGAGGATAAATAAGCCTACTACTACTACTACTACTACTACTACTACTACTACTACTACTACTACTACTACTACTACTACTACTACTACTACTACTACTACTACTACTACTACTACTACTACTACTACTACTACTACTACTACTACTACTACTACTACTACTACTACTACTACTACTACTACTACTACTACTACTACTACTACGACTACTACTACTACTACGATATACTAATACTACTACTACTACTACTACTACTACGACGACATACTACTACTACTACTACTACTACTACTGCTACTACTACGACAACTACTACTACTACTACTACTACTACGACATACTACTGCTACTACTACTACTACTACTGCTACTACTACTACTACGACATACTACTGCTACTACTACTACTACTACTACTACTACTACTACTACTACTACTACTACGACATACTACTGCTACTACTACTACTACTACTACTAATACTACTACTGCTACTACTACTACTACTACTGCTACTGCTACTACTACTACTACGACATACTACTGCTACTACTACTACTACTACTACTACTACTGCTACTACTACGACATACTACTACTACTACTACTACTACTACTACTACTACTACGACTACTACTGCTGCTACTACTACTACTACTACTACTACTACTACGACATACTACTACTACTACTACTACTACTACTACTACTACTACTGTACTATACTACTACTACTTTA
>CM026400.1:49302170-49332577 GCA_014843695.1 Archivesica marissinica
ATGTTCTGCCACGATATGCTAGCAGATCCAGAGACGGCAAATGTTCTGCCACGATATGCTAGCAGATCCAGAGACGGCAAATGTTCTGCCACGATATGCTAGCAGATCCAGAGACGGCAAATGTTCTGCCACGATATGCTAGCAGATCCAGAGACGGCAAATGTTCTGCCACGATATGCTAGCAGATCCAGAGACGGCAAATGTTCTGCCACGATATGCTAGCAGATCCAGAGACGGCAAATGTTCTGCCACGATATGCTAGCAGATCCAGAGACGGCAAATGTTCTGCCACGATATGCTAGCAGATCCAGAGACGGCAAATGTTCTGCCACGATATGCTAGCAGATAGTCTATGATTTCGTGATTGGGTTTATAATAACCTTGTAAATTCAGACAGTATAGTTCCTGTTTTTACAACTTATATTAATCACTCTCAAGACCTCATTCCTGATGGAATCCATCGCCACGAGGGAGAGAGAAGTCAACGTGGAAATTAAATGCCTTGCCTAAGGACACAACCGTAACGGTGCTCGAACTCCGGACCTTTCGCACCTGTTTAATGATACCATAATGATACCATAATGATCTAGTGTGAGTGTGTGTTTTACGTTATTTATCGTCGCTACCGGTTGCCCATATGAGCGACGCCTCCTGAAGAGATTAGTCATTTTAGATTTTTGGAGGATAGTGCAATGATACAGACAGAGACCCATTCCAGAGTCTCCTCTAGTTCTTTTACGTGCACGGTGTAAAGCACCGACACGAGACCTCGGTTTAAAGTCCCGTCTGAAAGACTGTTCATTTTATTAGTCAGATGGGGAATCGAACCTCCGATCCGTTAATTACCAGTCCAGCGTGTTAACCAATGGATTACAGATCCTTAAATGTTCTTGTCAGATTTTAATGTATTGAGCTACATAATGAACTTTGAAGCCCCGTGTTGTGGTGGATACTGTGCCTGCCTTGTAACCGAGAACTATTGAATTCATACCCCGCCATAACCATGGTGATGATATCTTTAGGCTATACCCTTGAATCCACATTGCCTCTTCTCTCCTATCATTGGAATAACATACTTAGCTACGCCAATTGTACCTTTTTCCTTTCAAAATTGCTCCGGTTCGGATGTTAAGTTATCTATCGACTCCTTCTGTAGCAGTTATCTATCTACTCCTTCTGTAGCAGTTATATCTATCGACTCCTTCTGTAGAAGTTATATCTATCGACTCCTTCTGTAGAAGTTATATCTATCGACTCCTTCTGTAGAAGTTATATCTATCGACTCCTTGTGTAGACGTTATCTATCAACTCCTTGTGTAGAAGTTATCTATCAACTCCTTGTGTAGAAGTTATCTATCAACTCCTTGTGTAGAAGTTATCTATCAACTCCTTGTGTAGAAGTTATCTATCAACTCCTTGTGTAGAAGTTATCTATCAACTCCTTGTGTAGAAGTTATCTATCAACTCCTTGTGTAGAAGTTATCTATCAACTCCTTGTGTAGAAGTTATCTATCAACTCCTTGTGTAGAAATTATCTATCAACTCCTTGTGTAGGTTACATCTATAAACTCCTTGTGTAGAAGTTATCTATCAACTCCTTCTGTAGGTTAACATCTATAAACTCCTTCTGTAGAAGTTATCTATCAACTCCTTCTGTAGGTTAACATCTATAAACTCCTTCTGTAGAAGTTATCTATCAACTCCTTCTGTAGGTTAACATCTATAAACTCCTTCTGTAGGTTATCTATAAACTCTTCTGTAGAAGTTATCTATCAACTCCTTCTGTAGGTTAACATCTATCAACTCCTTCTGTAGGTTAACATCTAAGTTATCTATCAACTCCTTCTGTAGGTTAAACATCTATAAACTCCTTCTGTAGGTTAAACATCTATAAACTACTTCTGTAGAAGTTATCTATCAACTCCTTCTGTAGGTTAACATCTATCAACTCCTTCTGTAGGTTAACATCTATCAACTCCTTCTGTAGGTTAAACATCTGTCAACTCCTTCTGTAGGTTAAACAAGTGTTTTCGGACATATTTACTGAATATTTTTCAACTATAAACATATACCTCTGACAATCTTGTTAGCACAGTTGTAGCGCGAATGGTCCGGAGTTCGAGCCCCGCTGCAGCCCGAGGCAAGGCATTTAAATTTCACGTTGGCATTTCTCTCTCCCTTGTGATGATGTATTCCATCACGAGTTGTAAGGACTTGTTTCGCAATCAAGCTAAAGCTAATTGTGTGTTTTACGTTTATTTATCGTCGCTACCGGTTGCCCATATGAGCGACGCCTCAGTCCAAATTCATTTCTTGCCATATGTACACAAGTGTCTACAACATTGTTTAGTTTATGCTCATCTGTTTACACATTTTCGTCTTGTATATCACCAACACGGGTTGGAGCCTCGCTCAGGCCGTGTCTCATTTATATGAAAAGTTGGCCATTTCTTACGGAGGTTGGTGCACCCAAGTACTGGTTAACCGCTGGAGCCTGCCTAGGAACGGTGTTAGGTAAACTGCCCGCCGGCGATATAGCCCAAAATGGTGCTGATGCAGGCGTAAAACCCGAAATATAACATAACGTAGATTGATGGTGATTAACCGCTGGAGCCTGCCCAGGAAGTGTCACTTGAGGCAAATATTTGACTACATGCAGAGACGAACGTTTCGGATCGTATTAAATATTTACATGCAGTGTCCACAGGGATTCGGCACGTTTGGGGGTACTAGTATATATATTTAAGTACAGGGATTCTACTCTGTGGGCTGTCAGATTTCGCATCGATCAGTAAAATGGCCCTATCTGAGACAATTTTGTACAAAGCTGTCCAAATATAACGCCTATCCCGAGTCTTTATATTGTTCTTCAAATAAAACACAACTTTAAGCTGCATGCATGTATACTTTGCAAACAATTGCCACAAACATTGGCCATAGCAGGTCACATTTCCGTACTAGGACACGGGTTCTGTCAGCAAAAAAAAAAAATCTTCGTCGGGAGAGTTTTAAAGGCATATGCGGTAATTGCCAGTGCGCAATTTTCTGCGCAGTCAGGGGAGATAACATTTTTTTGTAAGAAGTCTACAGAAGCTGTTCAGTGCCGCTAACATTGATGATAATGCATTCTTCAGCCACAGCTTCACCACTTCCTGGGGGTTTGAGATGTTGAAGTTTCAGCAGCAAGCTTCAAAAAATGTAGATTCACTACAGCAGTTGGTTGAAGCCAAGGTATTATCCAAGTGCATGGCAGCGAAAATTGGCTGGAGCGGACTTCAGCTGCCTCATCTGAAATTATCATTCACCCGAGGTGGACTGGAGGGTCTGAGAAATCTGCTGGGTGAGAAAGTGAGGGCAACTGACACAAAGCGTGTGATTGAAAACATTGCTCGATATTTAGAGACATAAACTGGAACATAAAACTGACTGTCGCTTGTTGCAGTGGAGATTTTGTAACTGAATTTCTATATTCTTACATTGACTGGACATATTTGACAATGGGCACAGAGTTATCTCCCTTACACTATAGTGTATATGCATCTACAGTACTGGTGGGCACTGAACTGTACTGACAGTACCAGCCTCTTGTGTCTGGTTTTGTTTGGGAGCACAACTTTCAAATTTTCACTTTTTCCGAGTCGCCGACAACTATTTTGTATACTAGTATTAATTGTGGTCTACTCTCTATTTTGTTTCAAGTACAGCTGATGTTGTTACTTACTCTTATGTACATAGTATTAGTTGGGTTATATGTGTTGTGTACAGTCAAGTAGTTTAGTGAGGACATGGCAGTGATGTCAGATACTGGTCAGTGTGTTATATGAAACACCCCCATTTGAGAAAATAATGGGGGTAGGGATCTAAATTTTCAGTGTTTTTTTAATCAGTTATACTTAGCATATATATAGATAAACTTATTTAGAGCAATTTAATGACAATTTCTATGATGAAAACAAAAATGTTGGTCCAAATTTCAAAATAATTTCTCAAAAACGATAAGTAAAATATTGGTGAGATAGCACTATTTGGCTCATAAATTTTTATATTCATGCAGTTTTCTGCTGTATTCCTTGCTGCAGGCACATAGGGTCATGAAAATAATAACTTGTGTCTTCTAATGCAACATACTGTACTTAGGAACCGCTATACAGTGTGTGGTATATGTGTCTAAAATATCGCGAAATTGACAAAAGGGCTAATATTTCACAGTAAATTTACAAAAAAACTAGCTCGGTGACCCATATATTTTTTTCTACCTTTATTTTGTACTATATAAGTTGATTAAAAGTGCAAAACGCCAAAACTCTCTCTATGTTTATAATATTAGAGCTATTTTGTAGCATATGCCTTTAACTGTGAATAACATTATCAATAAAATGTGTTTCCACTAACGTGTAGGTTTATTCGGCAAAAATGTACGTCAAATAGAGATTTCGTAGCATTTTCAATTTGTTTTGAAAAATTCTAAAGCGGCGCAATTCGCGTTGAAACGAGCGTTCTGATTGGATTATGATTATTCTTCATATATAAAACATCTTGTTACATTCTAATAATCCAATCAGAACGCTCGTTTCAACGCGAATTGCGCCGCTTTAGAATTTTTCAAAACAAATTGAAAATGCTACGAAATCTCTTTTTGACGTACATTTTTGCCGAATAAACCTACACGTTAGTGGAAACTTATTGATAATGTTATTCACAGTTAAAACTCTCCGACGAAGATTTTTTTTGTTGCCGACAGAACCCGTGTCCTAGTATGGAAATGTGACCTGCTATGGCCAATGTTTGTGGCAATTGTTTGCAAAGTATACATGCATGCAGTTTAAAGTTGTGTTTTATTTGAAGAACAATATAAAGACTCGGGATAGGCGTTATATTTGGACAGCTTTGTACAAAATTGTCTCAGATAGGGCCATTTTACTGATCGATGCGAAATCTGACGGCCCACAGAGTAGAATCCCTGTACTTAAATATATATACTAATACCCCCAAACGTGCCGAATCCCTGTGGCAGTGTCGCCCTAGAGACATTTTAACTTATACTTTATTCCACAGACGCTTGGGGTCTGGATAAATGGTTTCGTGTTCAAAACACATGATGCACTATATAGACTTGACACTATACATACATTTTAGGCCATATCCAAACAAGTTTAAAATTACATGGCTTTGATAGTGGTGGGGTGTCATTTTTAAACTGGCTTGGGTATGGCCTACACATTTTGTATGTCAAGCCTAGAGTGTATCGTAGTGTTCTTAAACACAATAAAAATCATGTTTTGGTTTAGAACCCAAAACCATTTGTCAAGACCCCAAGCGTCTTGGTTTAGAACCCAAAACCATGAATGTTGCACCGACATTTGCATTTATAATATGGTGTTTATTTGTCACCAAATAGTATGCAAATATTCCAAAATTACAGTTGTCATTTTCACTGATCTCCATAGAGTCCTTCCAACTACTCGAGTCTGTTTGATACCTTGGTGTGGGAGGTTCAAAAAAGTTATTTTAATAACTCCAATACTAGAGACACCAGCGGACATTATGGCTCCAATAATTTGATCATTCCATACCCAAACGTTGAAGGTGTACAGCGAAAAGAAACTCTAGCTTCTAGTGTTGCAAACATGCTCTATTCCCGGCGTATTGACAATGTTTGTTATCCCCTATTATAAAATTGAAACCGATTACCTAGTTGCCCTCTCCCTTTGCTGTAATTAACCTATAGCTTATTTCCTCGTTTCCAATAATCTTTCCCCCCCGATATTGTTTGCTGTATTGACCATGCTAGCCCCTAATTTAAACTTAGCCGAAATTATTTTTAATTAATATTTTAATTGCGTTTGTCTACTCGTGGTTGTGGCTCTTACGTTTACCTTTAAACTACTTTGCCGAAAGTGGTTTGACATTAGAGCAAGATAGCACTAAGATGTGTAATTGGTGTAGTTATATTTGAATAAAGTGATCCAGCTTAAGATACTGCTTGTATGTAATTGGAACATGATATTGCGCATCAAGGAAACGAATTTCTGCACCCATCCGTACAATGGGAAAGAAAACATATTTTATACAAAGGACCAAGCAAAATATATCGATATTCATGAGCTACATATACACCTTACACAATCTATTATGTGCAAAAGGGGTCTTTATAATAATAATTAAAGCGACAGCAAATTTGAAGAGAACGGCTGACCATTTGTAGACTGAAAGCATCGTTTCGGAAGATTTCATAGTGGCAATGCGATGATGTAATGTCGCTCTAAGCAAGTTGTTACATCCGAGAGGAGACATTTAAACAATTTTAGTACTGGCACAACACCCCACCATTTTCCAGTGGAATAAATAGGTCCCAATACATAAAAGTTCATATTTTTATTGAAAATACATCGTATTCACACACATAATTATTTTGCATTTGGTACATATGGAAGTATTTAAATCGGAAGAATCTGTAGCTCTGTAAATAATTCTCATGAATGCCAGCCACAAGTACTACAGGAGCATTATCGAGTCATTTACAGCACAAACATAACGCATTTATCACTGGGATAAATAAACAGCTCATTTCTCACGCAAATATGACAACTTATGACAACAAATGGGGGGGGTATGACGGTCAGAATACTTATTTTATAACTTATAATGACCTAATGATATTCATGTGTACAACAACAGAGTTCCCTCGTTGGGGGCATTTTTAGAAAGTACAATATTTTTTCAATATGCAGACTGGACAAAATATGGTTCCTGTATTTTATTTTTAGACTAATTGCCCAATTATATAAGTCCAGTCGGGAGCACGGTCGACCATATGAAATCCTCTGCTTATCAGCTAGATGTTTCTTAACGAGGCTCATCGTTCTGTAAATGGTATTATAGCACAATATGGACCACTACCATATTTCGTCCTATTCTGCAAAATGAAACGACATTCCCATAAAGTGACACTGATGTATAAATGGTAAATCTGTACCATATATATTCGTACAGATTTACCGTTCATCTCACTTGCATGCTTTATATTATATTAATATACATACAAATTAATATAATTTATATACATAATACATTTTCTATTAAAAAAATATAGTATGTGCTGATTATCTAAAGTGCATTCGTCGGTGTCTGAGCAAAGTCTAGTCAATAATGTACGGTGTGTCTGAGCAAAGTCTAGTCAATAATGTACGGTGTGTCTGAGCAAAGTCTAGTCAATAATGTACTAATTGGTCGACCCATATTTATTGTTTTTGCCTAGAATTTTCATGAGATTTTTCGGCATGTAGTAGGGTTTTTCTTGCGATCCATCATTTCTCTCCAGGTCTTCCACTGCAATACAGAGAAGGTATGCGCGTTAATATAATGTACACAACGGCAGTGACGCGTTAATATAATGTACACAACGGCAGTGAAGGTATGCATGTACATAACGGCAGTGAAGTCGACGACCTTAGCCATGGAGGACATAGGATACCCAACCCAACAGATAAATGTCTTTCTCGATAGACCACTCTACAAGGCCACTTGTTCTTCCCTTTTGTGGTCTCTTCAATGAAATTAAATGCGTAATTCCTTTATGCACAGTTCCATCATAAAAACACTTCAGTCATGATCGATCATTTCACTACACTAAAATGCTGTCAATATTAATCGTATTCCATACATTTGATCATTACGCTAGTCAATTAGGCAGGTACTAACCATTGTACCCTGTAGCGACGCTCCAATGAGAAATAATTTAAAACCGAAATTTCGTATAATACCAACTATATTACTGCAATTAACATGTGGTTTACCAACAACACCTTTCCTGGGTAGGCTCCAGCGATTAACCAACCTCCCCGTAACCACATATATTTAAGTGACATTGAATTTGTAAATTATCTTACAGAAACACAGGAAGAGGGTATCCACCGCCATGTTGTATACATTGAAGAAAATGGAGGCTATCACATAGGTGCCGAGAGTTACCAGCTGAAACGAAGACAATAATATATATATACACATGCACGATTCTTCGGAGAAGGATGGCATATTTCTGGCAACGGGCGGCAATAAAAATATATTTTAACAGAATATTAATTGGGCCGTATTGAGTTTCTGGGGGTATTCCATGTAATTATCATTAATCCTATTGGCACATGACAATTGTACAGTTTTTACGAGTGTATAACTTCTATTCAATGACGCAGTGGTGGTTCAAGGAACTTTTATGATATATCCTGGAATATCATAAATTTCACAAATACTTACAATAATTGGTACAGGATGTGTGTATATATATATATATATATATATATATGCCACAAATACTTACAATAATTGGTACACGATGTGTGTATATATATATATGCCACAAATACTTACAATAATTGGTACAGGATGTGTATATGCCACAAATACTTACAATAATTGGTACAGGATGTGTATATATATATGCCACAAATACTTACTTACAATAATTGGTACAGGATGTGTATATATATGCCACAAATACTTACAATAATTGGTACAGGATGTGTATATATGCCACAAATACTTACAATAATTGGTACAACGTAGAAGTTCAATGAAGGCTTGTAATCCTGTAGGAACGTTATTTCACCATTGAAGAAAAAATACGATGCAGAGGCTGTAAGAAAACAAGATCATGTTAATGTTAAAGTTAAACAGACAAAGTTAGTTACAAAAACGGCCCTCTCTATCCGACTCCATTTTGAAAGGCACACATTTTGTAGGAATGACGGACAGCGGCCATCTTGGATTACATAACGACTTAAGGCATTTTCAACACGAATCAAACGGGCGTCTTAGTGATTTTTATGGGTCAAATGAACGCCCTGCCTAACCTGCTTGAGTACACTTACATACGTGCCATGATTCAAACGCTCTTCTACTGGACCACGGATGCAAATCTAAACCATCTTGTGACATTTTATCGCACACATTTGCGTTGATCAGGTCTGCTTTGGGAAATTTTAGTGTATGTAACATATGCATTTGCGTTTTCTAACCTCAAAGCAAGTTATCGCAAAAAATTGGCTTACAACCTCGTCCTCTGAAGTCCTGAGTATTATACGGCTTCCAACATAGCAGCATGATGTACAAACCTGGGTAGATGAACAGACGCAATACTGGTAACTTACCTATACTACCAACAATAAGAAGCTTGCCGATGAACAGGAGGAAATCTGTCATCTTGTCTACTACTAACACTCTGAAAGAAAGAAATATTTTATTGCGTAACAACAATAGCATAAAACATCTACAAGATACACAAACAAGTTTTCACCGAGTAGTCTGGCTTTCTCCAACACACAGGACAAACAAGTTTTCAGTAGTCTGGCTTTCTCCAACACACAGGACAAACAAGTTTTCACCGAGTAGTCTGGCTTCCAACACACCGGACAAACAAGTTTTCACCGAGTAGTCTGGCTTCCTCCAACACACAGGACAAACAAGTTTTCACCGAGTAGTCTGGCTTTCTCCAACACACAGGACAAACAAGTTTTCACCGAGTAGTCTGGCTTCCTCCAACACACAGGACAAACAAGTTTTCACCGAGTAGTCTGGCTTCCTCCAACACACAGGACAAACAAGTTTTCACCGAGTAGTCTGGCTTCCTCCAACACACAGGACAAACAAGTTTTCACCGAGTAGTCTGGCTTCCTCCAACACACAGGACAAACAAGTTTTCACCGAGTAGTCTGGCTTCCTCCAACACACAGGACAAACAAGTTTTCACCGAATAGTCTGGCTTCCAACACACAGGACAAACAAGTTTTCACCGAATAGTCTGGCTTCCAACACACAGGACAAACAAGTTTTCACCAACACACAGGACAAACAAGTTTTCACCGAGTAGTCTGGCTTCCAACACACCGGACAAACAAGTTTTCACCAACACACAGGACAAACAAGTTTTCACCGAGTAGTCTGGCTTCCTCCAACACACAGGACAAAATGTAAGGTTTCATCCATGCCAACAAGAGTGATTAATACAAGTTGTTAAAGCTGGATTCTCAATATCAATATTGGTTCCATCTGCGGGCGAGGATTATGTATATACAGGACCATAATAGGGTACTAGTACATGGATCTGTATACTAGAATATACGATGTAGAAAGGTTGAGTGTAATTGTAGGATATGGACCATGTTTCGGTGGAGTGTAATTGTAGGATATGGACCATGTTTCGGTAGTGTGGGTGAATGGTGGCGTGTAATTGTAGAATATGGACCATGTTTCGGTAGTGTGGGTGGAGTGTAATTACCTGACAACATTTCTCATGATCAACAGGAAGGCTGTTTTGGCAGATGAACAGAAATTCTTCCCGTGTATGGCAATCTGAAATGGACGTAACACAAACATGCGCAGTGGTTAGCGTGCTCACCAATGCAACCCGGGTTCGATCCTCGGACCGAGAAGTATGCGAGATGGTACGGTTGTCACCAGATCGGACAGGTGGGTTTTCTCTGGTTACCTCTCAAACGTATGACCATTTCATCCGTGCCAACGAGAGTGATTAATATATAAGTTGCTAAAACTTGTTTCGCAATCGTTGTAAAATAGTTTAAAACCAAACGTCTCGTGAGTAATATGATGGTATGACAATACTAGGAGTGGGGACACTCGTCACCATACCTGGATACCATACCTGGTACCCATGGGGACACTCGTCACCACTTTAATGCCCAACATAGCCCGCTGGAAACTATTAACCCGCGATTCATTAATTATAAAATAGATTGTGTAATAGAATTAAATAGGCAGTATTATCCCGATAATGAATTTCGGAGATTATTTTTGTGCCGTTAGTCGTCGACGAGGTGAAACTCGATTTGCACGTGCGTGCATGGTTCTTCAACATGTCCTGTGGGGTGTTCGGTTAATTTGTTTTACTTTCTTACCAACATTTGTCAAGTGAACGAAAACGCTTCAAAAAACGTGTTTCAATATTGCATTTTTTTGTATGCCAAGGATACCCAATAATCTACGTAAACAGGTTATTGGCATGGTCAAGACTGTTATACCATGAATGCGTGCAATCAATTGCCACTGTCGCCAACTGTGTTTTTAGCCCCTACCACACGGTCAGATATTCTCCCAGTCTCTGTTAACATATATGGCCATAGTTTTTGCATCAAGCGATGGATTATGGAACACTCCGAGTCGTATAGTGCCCGGTAGAGATGGGTTGTAGTGTAGAGATGGGTTGTGTAGTGTAGTGCCTGGTAGAGATGGGTTGTAGTGTAGTGCCCGGTAGAGATGGGTTGTAGTGTAGTGCCCGGTAGAGATGGGTTGTAGTGTAGTGCCCGGTAGAGATGGGTTGTAGTGTAGTGCCCGGTAGAGATGGGTTGTAGTGTAGTGCCCGGTAGAGATGGGTTGTAGTGTAGTGCCAGGTAGAGATGGGTTGTAGTGTAGTGCCCGGTAGAGATGGGTTGTGTAGTGTAGTGCCTGGTAGAGATGGGTTGTAGTGTAGTGCCCGGTAGAGATGGGTTGTGTAGTGTAGTGCCTGGTAGAGATGGGTTGTAGTGTAGTGCCCGGTAGAGATGGGTTGTAGTGTAGTGCCAGGTAGAGATGGGTTGTAGTGTAGTGCCCGGTAGAGATAGGTTGTAGTGTAGTGCCGGTTGTGTGTGTGCCAGGTAGAGATGGGTTGTAGTGTACATGGTACTTAGACAATAGGACGGATACTTACCAAGATATAGGCATTTTTGTTGAGAAATCTTATAAATTGTTCAAGGCACCAAAAGCAGCATTTTAAGCATCTGAAATTGTACAAATAAACATGTCGTACATGTAACAGAATTGTGTATGACTTGTAATGGAATAACAACCAGGTATCTCAAATTGAGCCCAGTTTCATTAAAAAATGAGAGAAAAAACCATTGTTGTCGAAGTCCACAAAGTACCCTCGACTTATGGCCGGGAATGTACGGTAATTATTGAAATTACAAGGGAATGTATGGTAATTATTGAAATTACAAGGGAATGTATGGTAATTATTGATATTACAAGGAATGTATGGTAATTATTGAAATTACAAGGGAATGAATTACAAGGGAATGTATGGTAATTATTGAAATTACAAGGGAATGTATGGTAATTATTGATATTACAAGGGAATGTACGGTAATTATTGATATTACAAGGGTATGTACGGTAATTATTGAAATTACAAGGGAATGTACGGTAATTATTGATATTACAGTGGGAGAATGCGAAGCAGCATTGTTAATTGCACCTAAATTTGAAATTTAGGTGCAATTATTTTTTATATAGTTTTGATGTTACAAAATATGTACTACATAACATGTAACAATATAACATCTCAGTGGCCTAGGCATCCACATACGGAGCAGATGTCAAAGGTTCTGATATGGCCGGTTAGTGAACCGGCTGCTAGTTAAATAATGATTACCGATTGCCTACACGGATATGATTCGGGAAGTACCGACTGATGTTCATAAAAAAGATGTCTCATAAAGTCAGTAATGACTGGTCTTTTAAATAGGGGTGACACTATTATAATAAGCAAGCAATTTACTTCTATAGCACATAACAATATAACGCGTAACTTCTATAGCACATAACAATATAACGCGTAACTTCACATAACAATATAACGCGTAACTTCTATAGCACATAACAATATAACGCGTAACTTCTATAGCACATAACAATATAACGCGTAACTTCTATAGCACATAACAATATAACGCGTAACTTCTATAGCACATAACAATATAACGCGTAACTTCTATAGCACATAACAATATAACGCGTAACTGCTATAGCACATAACAATATAACGCGTAACTTCTATAGCACATAACAATATAACGCGTAACTTCTATAGCACATAACAATATAACGCGTAACCACATAACATGTTACAATATAACAGACATTTTCCTTGCTAATATTTACTTCAATATAACACAGACATTTTCTTTGCTAATATTTACTTCAATACAATATAACACAGACATTTTCCTTGCTAATATTTACTTCAATACGATATAACACAGACATTTTCCTTGCTAATATTTACTTCAATACAATATAACACAGACATTTTCTTTGCTAATATTTACTTCAATACAATATAACAGACATTTTCTTGGCTAATATTTACTTCAATACAATATAACACAGACATTTTCCTTGCTAATATTTACTTCAATATAACACAGACATTTTCTTTGCTAATATTTACTTCAATACAATATAACACAGACATTTTCCTTGCTAATATTTACTTCAATACGATATAACACAGACATTTTCCTTGCTAATATTTACTTCAATACAATATAACACAGACATTTTCTTTGCTAATATTTACTTCAATACAATATAACAGACATTTTCTTGGCTAATATTTACTTCAATACAATATAACACAGACATTTTCCTTGCTAATATTTACTTCAATACAATATAACAGACATTTTCTTGGCTAATATTTACTTCAATACAATATAACACAGGCATTTTCTTTGCTAATATTTACTTCAATACAATATAACAGACATTTTCTTGGCTAATATCTACTTCAATACAATATAACACAGACATTTTCCTTGCTAATATTTACTTAAATACAATATAACACAGACATTTTCCTTGCTAATACAATATAACACAGACATTTTCTTTGCTAATATTTACTTCAATACAATATAACAGACATTTTCCTTGCTAATATTTACTTCAATACGATATAACACAGACATTTTCCTTGCTAATACAATATAACACAGACATTTTCTTTGCTAATATTTACTTCAATACAATATAACACAGACATTTTCCTTGCTAATATTTACTTCAATACGATATAACACAGACATTTTCCTTGCTAATATTTACTTAAATACAATATAACACAGGCATTTTCTTGGCTAATATTTACTTCAATACAATATAACAGACATTTTCTTTGCTAATATTTACTTCAATACAATATAACACAGACATTTTCTTGGCTAATATTTACTTCAATACAATATAACACAGGCATTTTCTTTGCTAATATTTACTTCAATACAATATAACAGACATTTTCTTGGCTAATATCTACTTCAATACAATATAACACAGACATTTTCCTTGCTAATATTTACTTAAATACAATATAACACAGACATTTTCCTTGCTAATACAATATAACACAGACATTTTCTTTGCTAATATTTACTTCAATACAATATAACAGACATTTTCCTTGCTAATATTTACTTCAATACGATATAACACAGACATTTTCCTTGCTAATACAATATAACACAGACATTTTCTTTGCTAATATTTACTTCAATACAATATAACACAGACATTTTCCTTGCTAATATTTACTTCAATACGATATAACACAGACATTTTCCTTGCTAATATTTACTTAAATACAATATAACACAGGCATTTTCTTGGCTAATATTTACTTCAATACAATATAACAGACATTTTCTTTGCTAATATTTACTTCAATACAATATAACACAGACATTTTCTTGGCTAATATTTACTTCAATACAATATAACACAGACATTTTCCTTGCTAATATTTACTTAAATACGATATAACACAGACATTTTCCTTGCTAATATTTACTTAAATACGATATAACACAGACATTTTCTTTGCTAATATTTACTTCAATACAATATAACACAGACATTTTCCTTGCTAATATTTACTTCAATACGATATAACACAGACATTTTCTTTGCTAATATTTACTTCAATACGATATAACACAGACATTTTCTTTGCTAATATTTACTTAAATACGATATAACACAGACATTTTCCTTGCTAAATACAATATAACACAGGCATTTTCTTTGCTAATATTTACTTCAATACAATATAACAGACATTTTCTTGGCTAATATTTACTTCAATACAATATAACACAGACATTTTCCTTGCTAATATTTACTTAAATACAATATAACACAGACATTTTCCTTGCTAATACAATATAACACAGACATTTTCTTTGCTAATATTTACTTCAATACAATATAACAGACATTTTCCTTGCTAATATTTACTTCAATACGATATAACACAGACATTTTCCTTGCTAATACAATATAACACAGACATTTTCTTTGCTAATATTTACTTCAATACAATATAACACAGACATTTTCCTTGCTAATATTTACTTCAATACGATATAACACAGACATTTTCCTTGCTAATATTTACTTAAATACAATATAACACAGACATTTTCTTGGCTAATATTTACTTCAATACAATATAACAGACATTTTCTTTGCTAATATTTACTTCAATACAATATAAAACAGACATTTTCTTTGCTAATACTTCAATACAATATAACACAGACATTTTCTTTGCTAATACTTACTTCAATGCGAATTTAGCTACTGGATTTTCCGATCCTTTGAGTTTATGGTCTACGTACTCTAGCAACACCCGAATAATCTGTATGATGGCAACAATGAGGGAACCAAATGCCAGGGAACCAAGGTGGTATCTGTAAAACAGTACTGCAGATTTAATAATGGCTCAGGGTCTTAGTCACAAAATAGTCACCCTAGGGACCCTAACTTTGCCCCCTGGGGACCACATTTCTCCCTAAAATTTTCTTTTTACAATTTTTATACAAAATATTGTTCAGTAAGATACACTGGCCCATTAGTCAAATTGTGACATAACCCTATTTTGTTGAAAATTGATTAACCCTTTCCCTCATAATAAAAAGTCATATCAGGTTCTCCAGCCCAATACAGTAACTATGTAATAGCTTGTCAGCTACCAATAGATAAGAGACCAATAACTGTACCCTGTCCCCATAAGGTATTTCAGGAAAAACTGATAAAATGACCCCTATCATGTTTAACCCTGTTTTCCCTGATAAAAACTTACTTTAATATATTTATGGTAAGAATAAAAATTTAGAAAAATAAATGATGTTTTCAACGATATAATTTTTAAAAGAAACTTTTTAGTATTTACTTAGATATGGAGGTGTAAATATTGGACATGCAGGTTTTGGAGAATAATTATTATATTCGACTATATTTGTTTATTTAATAGTTAATAGTGCATGGAAAAGGGCGTGGCAACCTAAGTTGATTAAATCAATTTCCTAAATCAATTGGACTTTCTGATTAAAGACTCCACCCACATGGGTTTATTACCCTCTGTTTAGCTGGCAACATTAGCCATTCCATGAGGCTACAACACACATCCTTTGATATCAACAAGTTCCTAAGACACCGCCCTGTGTATTTCGAACTGGATGCTTCCTGTCCAACTGTTGTCATGCCGACATTAGTCGGTAATTAGCATTAAAACCTTTGAACCCAAATGTTATTACCCTACGGCCATGTATACTGCATAGCAAAAAACATCATGCTTGCATAACATTATGACTTACATGCACTTTGATCGATAGCCGATACAACAGAAACTTCAAACAAATTTCAAACACCTGCACCCCCCCCCCACCAGGGAACCCATTTAATGCATCATAATGTCACGTGATAAATGTTCTAATTTCAATCCAATTCTAATTTTAGACCATACGCATGAATTGGCCTGTGAATTAGCACTGTGGAAATTTACCAAATACCTAGATATTTTTATCCAAGCTAATGAATGGGTTTGCCCTGAGTAATTGCTATTTTTAGATTTATTTTCATTTTAACTGCAGACATTTATAGAAATGTTCTTGTTGTTTATTGAAACATATTTTGACCGCTTTTCTTCCGTATTTAAGTAGCGAAAATGATGGATTTAAAACGGACACATAAAAACACGTATATATCAGGTGACTGGTATGGTCGTATATATCAGGTGCCCGATAACACGTAGAAATATGTATATATCAGGTGGCCGATAACACGTAGAAATACGTATATATCAGGGTATGGGTTAAATAACACAATTTAAGTCTGCAATCACGCGCTGTCTCACTTCTCCCAAACATTATGACCTAGAATGAGCTGTCAGGCTACTAGTAGTCTGAAGAATTCAATGAGAATAACCGTAATTATTTCTTAGGGGGAAAATGTTTGTTTTTGGGTTTAACGTAGCAAAAACAACTTAGGTCATATGGCGACTATCCAGCTGTTATGGATGGACGAAGACCCACTCTGCCCCTCTGAGCAGTATTTAGTGCATGGGGCGGGCACCCAGGTAGAACCACCAACCTTTTGTAAACCAGCAGAATAAATTCCTCATTTGAAATAATTTGACAACCCCAGTGCGATTCGAACCTGCAGCAGTAAGGGGTAAGTGATTTGAAGTCGACGACATGACAACCCCCGGGGATATTGGTTCGTTTCAGTGTATGATCGAATTATATTTCACTGAATTAACATTCAAAGCAATGTTATCGCAAGCAGCGCTAGCCGTGAGGGTTAATACCGGTAATTATCTATCATTTATTTAAGTGAACCAATTGTCTTTATTTTAGATAAAAAAGTATCTTTTACGAAGGAATTAAGTTCGAGCCACGCACAGGGCATTATTAGCCTGAATTAGAAGAGGTTGTGGTAGCGCAGTGGTAGGGTGTTCGCTTCTAGTGCGAATAGCCCCCCGAGTTTGTGCCTGCTGTAACAGTTACGATTGTGCCCATAGGCAATGCATTTGCCTATACTCTCCCTCGTGGAGATAGATTCCAGCAGGAATGAGGTCTCGAGAGTGATTAATATAAGTTGTAAGAACTCGTTTCGCAATTGAGCTAAAATAAATTTGCATAAACAAACTAGAAGAACTTTGAACACGGTTGATCCATACCTGAAGCACCTGTACACAGATTTCAGCAGCGGGAAGGCGGGTATGTCCCGGGGCTTCTCAAAGGCCCAGTAGTACGAGGCAAATGCTCCAGCCAATGCCATCTCTCCAAGTGCAATACAGAAGTTCACCAGCCAAAACAACATGAACAGGTTGTAGAGTTGTAGGTAGAAGGTATATCTGAAACATGAACAGGTTGTAGATTTGTAGGTAGAACAGGTTGTAGGTAGAAGGTATATCTGAAACAGAACAACATGAACAGGTTGTAGATTTGTACGTAGAAGGAATATCTGAAACAGAACAACATGAACAGGTTGTAGGTAGAAGGTATATCTGAAACAGAACAACATGAACAGGTTGTAGATTTGTACGTAGAAGGAATATCTGAAACAGAACAACATGAACAGGTTGTAGGTAGAAGGTATATCTGAAACAGAACAACATGAACAGGTTGTAGATTTGTACGTAGAAGGAATATCTGAAACAGAACAACATGAACAGGTTGTAGGTAGAAGGTATATCTGAAACAGAACAACATGAACAGGTTGTAGATTTGTACGTAGAAGGAATATCTGAAACAGAACAACATGAACAGGTTGTAGGTAGAAGGTATATCTGAAACAGAACAACATGAACAGGTTGTAGATTTGTACGTAGAAGGAATATCTGAAACAGAACAACATGAACAGGTTGTAGGTAGAAGGTATATCTGAAACAGAACAACATGAACAGGTTGTAGATTTGTACGTAGAAGGAATATCTGAAACAGAACAACATGAACAGGTTGTGAAGGTACATCTGAAACAGAACAACATGAACAGGTTGTAGGTAGAAGGTACATCTGAAACAGAACAACATGAACAGGTTGTAGATAGAAGGTATATCTGAAACAGAACAACATAAACAGGTTGTAGATTTGTAGGTAGAAGGTATATCTGAAACAGAACAACATGAACAGGTTGTAGATTTGTAGGTAGAAGGTATATCTGAAACAGAACAACATGAACAGGTTGTAGGTAGAAGGTACATCTGAAACAGAACAACATGAACAGTTTGTAGGTAGAAGGTATATCTGAAACAGAACAACATAAACAGGTTGTAGATTTGTAGGTAGAAGGTATATCTGAAACAGAACAACATAAACAGGTTGTAGATTTGTAGGTAGAAGGTATATCTGAAACAGAACAACATGAACAGGTTGTAGATTTGTAGGTAGAAGGTATATCTGAAACAGAACAACATGAACAGGTTGTAGGTAGAAGGTACATTTGAAACAGAACAACATGAACAGGTTGTAGGTAGAAGGTACATTTGAAACAGAACAACATGAACAGGTTGTAGATTTGTAGGTAGAAGGTATATCTGAAACAGAACAACATAAACAGGTTGTAGATTTGTAGGTAGAAGGTATATCTGAAACAATCAAAACTCAGAACAATTTAAACAAGTTGTTGATATCAGAACAACATAAACAGGCTGCAGATCTTAGATCAACATAAACAGGTTGTAGATCTTATATCAACATAAACAGGCTGCAGATCTTAGATCAACATAAACAGGTTGTATATCTTAGATCAACATAAACAGGCTGCAGATCTTAGATCAACATAAACAGGCTGCAGATCTTAGATCAACATAAACAGGCTGCAGATCTTAGATCAACATAAACAGGTTGTATATCTTAGATCAACATAAACAGGCTGCAGATCATAGATCAACATAAACAGGTTGTAGATCTTAGATCAACATAAACAGGTTGTAGATCTTAGATCAACATAAACAGGTTGTAGATCGCGCAACAAAAATTGACCAAATTGTTTTAGATGATTCATCATTTAACTCAAAATATTGACTGATGCCGGACGACAGCTGCAGGATGGTCCATCCACCTATACCAGCTACCACATACTCACTCTATAACAAAGCACACACAAAATGTTCCTGCAATAAAAGCAATGAAATAAAACTGCCAACTGTTAGTAATACTTCAAACAATACGTGAATTTTGGTTTCCCCGAGCGTATAAAAACAGCCTGGAGCACTGTTTAGTAGATAAAACATAAATACAAAGATTTGGCTGTACACGGTTTGGGAAATGAACTTTGGCTAACCATCAGCATGAAAACTAGGCAGCAATAAATCGGGGCTCATTCTAGAGGGCGACATGGGTGAAGTAGTCGCCCTAGGAACCCTGACTTCGCCCCCAGAGCCCCCCACTTCTCCCTAAATATATATTTATTTTTTTTACAATTTTCAGACAAAATATTGTCCAGCAAGATAAACTGGCCCATTATAAAGCACCCCTATTCAAATATTGTATTTAATGGTCATACATTTGTATTTTGTATTTTAACAATATGTTGAAATTTATTAAATAATGCCATAAGATGACTTCTCCCAAATATTTGGGTCTAGCTTAAGTCCTGATAAATTAAATATGAATCAAATCGATAATAATCGAATTGAGATTTCCGAGATCGAATCGAACCTTCGATGAATCCTTGCTGCAGACTATATAAACCATTAAAAATAAATTTGTTTCTTTCGAGGGTTTAAAGTCACACCAACAGCTTAGGCGGCGATACGGCGACTCAACATGTGGACAGGTGTGAGCGACATCATAGAGCCGGGTTGCTCTGTTATTTATTGGTAGACCTAAGTGTTTAATTCCAGCGCTCAGAACGGTCGACAGAACACGTTTTATTATGTTATATTTATGTTATATTTCGGGTTTTACGCCTGCATCAGCAACATTTTGGGCTATATCACAGGCGGGCAGTTTACCTAACATCATTCCTGGGCAGGCTCCGCGGTAAACAAGTATTTGAGTGCACCAAATGAGACACGGCCTGAGTGGGGCTCGAACCCATGACCACAAAACATGTTTTATTTAAATATTGTATAATAAATAACGTAAATACTAATATTATTTTGATTTTAACATGACAAAAAATGATCTAAAATGCGCAACAATAGTTGGTGTTAACATTTTTGAGTGCGTAAATGCCGTCGCAACACTAAACAAATGCTAGTAAAATGATGTCACGATTTGAAGTCGCGCTGAAGTCGCGTGTTAAGTGCAAATATAAACAGTTTTATTGCAAATTTAAACAGTTTTATTGCAAATTTAAAGTTTTATTGCAAATTTAAACACGGTAAATTCCTTCTTTGCGAATAGAGACAAAATGCCTAGCCATGTTGGAATAAATCTATTGATGAATCCTATTGTCCATACATACATATATTTGATGAATCCTATTGTCCATACATACATATATATATTTGATGAATCCTATTGTCCATACATATATTTGATGAATCCTATTGTCCATACATATATTTGATGAATCCTATTGTCCATACATATATTTGATGAATCCTATTGTCCATACATACATATATTTGATGAATCCTATTGTACATACATACATATATTTGATGAATCCTATTGTCCATACATACATATATTTGATGAATCCTATTGTCCATATATATATTTGATGAATCCTATTGTCCATACATATATTTGATGAATCCTATTGTACATACATACATATATTTGATGAATCCTATTGTCCATACATATATTTGATGAATCCTATTGTCCATACATATATTTGATGAATCCTATTGTCCATACATATATTTGATGAATCCTATTGTCCATACATATATTTGATGAATCCTATTGTCCATACATACATATATTTGATGAATCCTATTGTCCATACATATATTTGATGAATCCTATTGTCCATATATATATTTGATGAATCCTATTGTCCATATATATATTTGATGAATCCTATTGTCCATATATATATTTGATGAATCCTATTGTCCATACATACATATATTTGATGAATCCTATTGTCCATACATATATTTGATGAATCCTATTGTCCATACATATATTTGATGAATCCTATTGTCCATACATATATTTGATGAATCCTATTGTCCATATATATATTTGATGAATCCTATTGTCCATACATACATATATTTGATGAATCCTATTGTCCATACATACATATATTTGATGAATCCTATTGTCCATACATATATTTGATGAATCCTATTGTCCATACATATATTTGATGAATCCTATTGTCCATACATATATTTGATGAATCCTATTGTCCATACATATATTTGATGAATCCTATTGTCCATACATATATTTGATGAATCCTATTGTCCATACATATATTTGATGAATCCTATTGTCCATATATATATTTGATGAATCCTATTGTCCATACATACATATATTTGATGAATCCTATTGTCCATACATACATATATTTGATGAATCCTATTGTCCATACATATATTTGATGAATCCTATTGTCCATACATATATTTGATGAATCCTATTGTCCATACATATATTTGATGAATCCTATTGTCCATATATATATTTGATGAATCCTATTGTCCATACATACATATATTTGATGAATCCTATTGTCCATACATACATATATTTGATGAATCCTATTGTCCATACATATATTTGATGAATCCTATTGTCCATACATATATTTGATGAATCCTATTGTCCATACTTATATTTGACACTATTTACATACATCTTCATATAAAACTTTGTATTCATGAACCGGAAAACATATGCATTTTCAGCGCTGCTTTTTTCGGTACCGAACAAGCGCCGATTAATTATAATTCGCTTCAGTCTATATTGCATGATGATGTTTCAAAGCGTTTTTCGGCGCAGAATATTGCCGGCGCCGAAAAAATTCGCTTCGAGTAGCGATTTTATTCCGCGTGTCGGCTCCGTAATGATATAGTGAGGCGTTCTAGATAGGAAAAATGACGTAATTCCCGCCATTTCTGGGTTGAACAACATTATTCTTTATTTATTGGCATTCTCGCTATAAATGCCTATGGCCATTTAAATATTTTTACAAATATGACTATGACATTACACTTGTAACTACAGACGATAATCCAGGGTTCGCAGGTCTGATCCCCCGTCTGACTCTAATAAAATTAACAGTCTTTCAGATGGGACGTTAAACCGAGGTCTCGTGTTGGTGCTTTACACCATGCACGTAAAAGAACCAGAGGAGACTCTGGAATGGGTCTCTGTCTGTATCATGCACTATCCTCCAACATCTAAAATGACTAATCTCTTCAGGAGGCGTCGCTCATATGGGCAACCGGTAGCGACGATAAATAAACGTAAAACACACACTTGCACCAACACACTAAGTACATGCATATAGGATATTGTAACCAAATACATTCGTGAATAGTATACGATTAAAATATTATTCATTTAAATGAACAAAAAAATGTGTTCGTTTAAATGAATAATATTTCACTCAATATTTTTCGACATGCATAATATTATAAGATATTGTAACCAAATACATACGTGACCAAACAGCATATGAGTGAACTATTATTCATTTAATTTAATCAAACAAGTTTAAGTGTTAAATTAGGCTGAAAAGTGCGATAGAAAACGATGCTGCTGTGAGCTAAATAGCGCTTGAACATACAGGACGTCACCGACAGCTTGAGTCCGAAAACATTCGCGCCTTGACAACATTTCAACATGCAGCAGCTAGGTACCACACGTGCAAAGCAGTGTGAAATAAAATGTGTTATTTCACCGCTTTCAACCAGTGGAATAACATAACACATTTTATTTCACTGATCAATTTTATTTCCTTGGAAAGCATAACATAATTTATTACCTGAACCTGATGAGCCGCGGGAAGTATATAAATACACGAGTATTAACACGTTGGACTGGTAATCCAGGGATCACAGGTTCGATCCCCCATCTGACCGTAATAAAATTAATAGTCTTTCAGATGGGACTTTTAACTGAGGTCTCGTGTCGGTGCTTTACACTGTGCACGTAAAACAACCAGGAGACTATGGATAGGGTCTGGTCTCTGTCTGTATCATTGTTAGTTTGGAATTATTGTATGTTGATAGAGAAATAAGAAATGGAATTAAGCAATAGAGCATGAAAATACTATATAAATACAATACATTTTATGTTAGTTTGGAATTATTACATGTTGATAGAGAAATAAGAAATGGAATTAAGCAATAGAGCATGAAAATACTATATAAATACAATACATTTTATGTTAGTTTGGAATTATTACATGTTGATAGAGAAATAAGAAATGGCATTAAGCAATAGAGCATGAAAATACTATATAAATACAATACATTTTATGTTAGTTTGGAATTATTGTATGTTGCTAGATGTTATGTTATATTTCGGGTTTCACGCCTGCATCAGCACCATTTCGGGCCATATCGCCGGCGGGCAGTTTATCTAACAACACCTTTCCTGAGCAGGCTCCAGCAGTTAACCAGTACTTGGGTGCACCAACCTACGTAAGAAACTGCCAACAGTTTCAATTTTTCATTCAATGAATAGTATAATATAAAATACAACTAAATAAAATGTACCAGTTGAAATCATTATTTAGAATTCTTGTAGTTAGAATATATACGGTAAATATACTAACTTGCCCTCCTGTGCATGATGTAACACCCCACACACCTCACTCAGTGTATTGTTCACCTGCAACACAACAGACACAGGTTACTTTTCATAGTCTCAACTTTCTTCAATTTCAAAATAATTATATGCACCACAATCTTTTGGCGGGGGGGGGTTATAGGGTCAAATGGTGACATTCCAGCTGTTATTGAAGACAGAGGGGGCTCTTCCAAGCTGTATTTCAGGCAATGATGGCATCCCGGGTGAACCACCGACCTTTCGCAAGTCAGCAGAAAGAATTTGACATTCCCAGTGGGATTTGAACCTACAGCGGTGAGGGCCAAGTGATTTGAAGTAAACGACCGTAACCACTCAGCCACGGAAGCCCCGCCCCAAACATGATCAAATACTGTGACAGTGAAAAACGTACAATCATTGTTAATAGCTTTACATAGCGGTTAGCACGCTAGCTTCTCACCAATGTAACCCAGGTTCGATACTCGGACTGGGAAGTATTCGGGATGATAGTCACCACATCGGACATGTTGTGTATTCTCAGGGTGCTATGATTCGTTACACGAATGACCACATTTAGGCTTTATTCTGCGCCAATGAGAGTTATTAAAGCAGCATTACATCGTATGAAATAAAAGATATTTGAAAAATTCAATTTTTACGTATGGGTAGCAATGCTGCTACACATTCTAACATTATACTGTGTATGCTTATGTTCATTTGGTAAACAGTGTTATTTTGCGATAAAACAAACTCGAAACCGAAAGTAGGACTTTCCGAGTCGATTGGTCACGCACTTGTTTACAACCGGAACGCATCGTCCGCACTTGTTTGCATTCGGAATGCATCATCCCCATTTGTCCCACGTTGTCTTTTTTAATTAAATAACTTGATATGTTGATTCATACCTCTGTTAGCCAAGTCTTTTAGGGACATTTCTACATCCCCGCGAGGGGTTCGATATTAGAGGAAGATAGATAAGATAGATAGTCTTTCATGTTCAAAATATATACGTTGTTTTCTACATCCTCTGTTGTTTCACGTATACGACGGTTTAAATTTATTGGAATTTTATCGTTTCTGAGCGACTATTTTGATTTTTGTAAACACACACACATTAGTATTTATATTTTACCCAAAACATCCTTTATTACGATGTAATGCTGCTTTAATACAAGTTCGTTCAAGCTTGTTTTACAATTGTTGTAAAAATCTATCTTTCTTGAATTTCAATATACCATATATTCCCGGCCAGAAGTGGACCTCTGCCGCAAGTCAACTATAGACTTGAAAATGCCAATTTTAAGCTGGATGTATCCATAAGTCGAATGTACTTAGTGGACTTACAACATTCGTATCTTCTCCAATGAAAGTGCCAATCCTCTCCCGTATGTGTCATCATTTGAATAGAATATTATGTGTTGTGGTAATTACCAAGTACCTAAAGCGACACTACATCGGTGAAAACGCAAATGTCCGCAGATTGTAATTTGCTATTATATGGTATAAATTTTATCCAAATAGTTGCCTTAAAACGAGCATTTCAACAAATAAACAAACGTCGTATACGCGATTTGTTGACATAACAAAATAATGTAAATAATTATGGTCGACATTTATGCGTAATACAAAGCTTTTATCCTGAATAACACGTGCTACAGTACATATTTGCCGTGATATCTCGCAAGTGTGCCAACGCATATTTATTTGTAGACTAACCTTGGTGAAATTATCTCTAAACGAAAGTATCGCATGTTTAGTATTGACTCCAATGACAACAAACGTCAATTCAGGAGCGTGGATGACCATTATATAAAATCCTACTTTCACTTTTGAAAGTTTGTATACCACAAAAAACACTGTGTATTGAATCAATGTTAGTGTTCTAATGTATTCAGAAGAATTTGTAGTAGCAATGCATTTATACGTGAAAAACTGCATTTTATTTGCTTTTTGCGATGTAATTTTCACTTTAATAAGTAAATAAACAAAACTAATAATAGGAGCCTCTAAAGTGTAACGGATACGGTGTCCGCCTTGTGACCAAGAGGATGCAAGTCCGAGCCATGCAAGAACCACGGTGGTGATGCCTTTAGGGCAATACTTAAATCCAGATTTCCTCCTCTCTCTCATGGCAATGGATAGCATCAGGAATGAGATCTCGAGAGGGATTAAACCTGGTTTCGCAATTGAGCTAAAATAAATTTACGTAAGCCAAATAAACGTACATCATTATCACATGGGATTTCATCGAAGAAACTGTCCGTCTGCCTCCTAATCTCTGCATAGTTGTATGTACCGTTGCTGTTCATTACATCTGTGTTGTTCACCAGATCAAAGGTCGGCTCCCGGCCCATTGAGCCCAGATATCTGAAACACTCTGTTAAGGATCTTGTACAACTCTTTCAAGATAGTACATCATATTGATGATGTAGAATGTGCTCGGTTATTTGAATTCTCCAACAACCAGGATAGGGGACATCCAACAACCAGGATACGGGACATCCAACAACCAGGATAGGGGACATCCAACAACCAGGATAGGGGACATCCAACAACCAGGATAGGGGACATCCAACAACCAGGATAGGGGACATCCAACAACCAGGATAGGGGACATCCAACAACCAGGATAGGGGACATCCAACAACCAGGATAGGGGACATCCAACAACCAGGATAGGGGACATCCAACAACCAGGATAGGGGACATCCAACAACCAGGATAGGGGACATCCAACAACCAGGATAGGGGACATCCTCTGAAGCTTCACGAGCCTCATACACAGACGCTTGGGGACTGAACAAATGGTTTCGGGGTTTTTATATATATAATTTTTTTTTTTTTTTTTAGAATGTTATGTTTTTATGCCTATTTATCGTCGCTACCGGTTACCCATATGAGCGACGCCTCCTGAAGAGATTAGTCGCTACCGGTTGACTATATGAGCGACACCTCCTGAAGAGATTAGTTATTTTAGATTATTGGTGGATAGTGCAATGATACAGAGACAAAGACCCATTCCAGAGTCTCCTCTGGTTCTTTTACTTACACGAGATTTTGGACCCATTCAAGAGGCACAGCACAAGCAGCTGTGAAGGGGACAGTGTTTGTGATATGAGAAGTGTATGTACAGCATGACATACATGCCCGAGTGAAGGGGACAGTGTTTGTGATATGTGTACAGCATGACATACATGCTCGAGTGAAGGGAACAGTGTTTGTAATATGAGAAGTGTACAGCATGACATACACAGCAGCTGTGAAGGGGACAGTGTTTGTGATATGATAAGTGTACAGCATGACATACATGCCCGAGTGAAGGGGACAGTGTTTATGATATGAGAAGTGTACAGCATGACATACATGCCCGAGTGAAGGGGACAGTGTTTGTAATATGATAAGTGTACAGTATGACATACATGCCCGAGTGAAGGGGACAGTGTTTGTAATATGAGAAGTGTACAGCATGACATACACAGCATCTGTGAAGGGGACAGTGTTTGTAATATGATAAGTGTACAGCATGACATACATGCCCGAGTGAAGGGGACAGTGTTTGTGATATGATAAGTGTACAACATGACATTCATGCCCGAGTGAAGGGGACAGTGTTTGTGATATGAGAAGTGTACAGCATGACATTCATGCCCGAGTGAAGGGGACAGTGTTTGTGATATGATAAGTGTATGTACAGCATGACATTCATGCCCGAGTGAAGGGGACAGTGTTTGTGATATGAGAAGTGTATGTACAGCATGACATTCATTCCCGAGTGAAGGGGACAGTGTTTGTGATATGATAAGTGTATGTACAGCATGACATACATGCCCGAGTGAAGGGGACAGTGTTTGTGATATGAGAAGTGTACAGCATGACATTCACTCCTGAGTGAAGGGGACAGTGTTTGTGATATGGGAAGTGTACAGCATGACATTCATGCCTGAGTGAAGGGGACAGTGTTTGTGATATGAGAAGTGTATGCACAGCATGACATTCATGCCCGAGTGAAGGGGAGTGTTTGTGATATGATAAGTGTACAGCATGACATTCATGCCCGAGTGAAGGGGACAGTGTTTGTGATATGATAAGTGTACAGCATGACATTCATGCCCGAGTGAAGGGGACAGTGTTTGTGATATGATAAATGTACAGCACGACATTCATGCCCGCGTGAAGGGGACAGTGTTTGTGATATGATAAGTGTACAGCATGACATTCATGCCCGAGTGAAGGGGACAGTGTTTGTAATATGATAAGTGTACAGCCTGACATTCATGCCCGAGTGAAGGGGACAGTGTTTGTAATATGATAAGTGTACAGCCTGACATTCATGCCCGAGTGAAGGGGACAGTGTTTGTGATATGATAAGTGTACAGCATGACATTCATGCCCGAGTGAAGGGGACAGTGTTTGTGATATGATAAGTGTACAGCATTACATTCATGCCCGAGTAATTACATACACAGCAGCTGTGAAGGGGACAGTGTTTGTGATATGTGAAGTGTATAGCATGACATACATGCCCGAGTAATTGCATGAAAGGATACACAGCAGCGACGAGCCAGTAGGCTATCACACTCACCTCCAGAATGTAAATAAACACAGGGAATAATAACGTCATTAACATACTGCCAACAGCCCTGAAAATAGAGAGAATATAATACATGTAGGGATAATAATACATGCACAGATAATACATGCACAGATAATACATGTACAGATAATACATGGACAGATAATACATGTACAGATAATAATACATGTACAGATAATACATGTACAGATAATACATGTACAGATAATACATGTACAGATAATAATACATGGACAGGTAATACATGTACAGATAATACATGTACAGATAATACATGTACAGATAATACATGTACAGATAATACATGTACACATAATACATGTACAGATAATACATGTACAGATAATAATACATGGACAGATAATACATGTACAGATAATACATGTACAGATAATACATGTACAGATAATACATGTACAGATAATACATGTACAGATAATAATACATGGACAGATAATACATGTACAGATAATACATGTACAGATAATACATGTACAGATAATACATGTACAGATAATACATGTACAGATAATACATGTACAGATATAGTACTAATACGTACAGTGTACAGATAATTAGTACAGATAATAATACATGTACAGAAATACATGTACTAATAATACAGATAATACATGTACAGATAATAATACATGGACAGATAATACATGTACAGATAATACATGTACAGATATACATGTACAGAATACATGTACAGATAATACTGTCATAATACGTACAGATAATACATGTACAGAAATACATGTACAGATAATACATGTACAGATAATTACATGTACAGATAATACATGTACAGATAATACATACACATAATACATGTACAGATAATAATACATGTACAGATAATACATGTACAGATTAATACATGAGACAGATAATACATGTACAGATAATACATGTACAGATTTATCATTACAGAATAATACTACAGATGGACAGATAATACATGTACAGATAATAATGTACATGTACAGATAATACATGTACAGATAATAATACATGTACAGATAATACATGTACAGATAATAATACATGTACAGATAATACATGTACAGATAATAATACATGCACAGATAATAATACATGTACAGATAATAATACATGTACAGATAATAATACATGTACAGATAATAATACATGCACAGATAATACATGTACAGATAATACATGTACAGATAATACATGTACAGAATACATGTACAGATAATACATGTACAGATAAGATAATACATGTACAGATAATAATACATGTACAGATAATACATGTACAGATAATACATGTACAGATAATAATACATGTAATATATACAGATAATTACATGTACAGATAATAATACATTACATATATACATGTACAGATAATAATACATGTACAGATAATACATGTACAGATAATACATGTACAGATAATACATGTACAGATAATAATACATGTACAGATAATAATACATGTACAGATAATACATGTACAGATAATACATGTACAGATAATA
>CM026400.1:49333577-49443577 GCA_014843695.1 Archivesica marissinica
CAGATAATACATGTACAGATAATACATGTACAGATAATACATGTACAGATAATACATGTACAGATAATACATGTACAGATAATACATGTACAGATAATAATACATGCACAGATAATAATACATGTACAGATAATAATACATGCACAGATAATACATGTACAGATAATAATACATGTACAGATAATACATGTACAGATAATACATGTACAGATAATACATGCACAGATAATACATGTACAGATAATACATGTACAGATAATACATGTACAGATAATACATGTACAGATAATACATGTACAGATAATAATACATGTACAGATAATACATGTACAGATAATAATACATGTACAGATAATAATACATGCACAGATAATAATACATGTACAGATAATACATGTACAAATAACAATACATGTACAGATAATACATGCACAAATAATAATACGACACATACCTACTGCTTTCCTGGATTAATTCTACTGCTATACATGTATCCATAGCGACACATACCTACTGCTTTCCTGGATTAATTCTACAGCTATACGTATCCATAGCGACACATACCTACTGCTTTCCTGGATCAATTCTACTGCTATACATGTATCCATAGTGACACATACCTACTGCTTTCCTGAATTAATTCTACTGCTATACATGTATCCATAGCGACACATACCTACTGCTTTCCTGAATTAATTCTACTGCTATACATGTATCCATAGCGACACATACCTACTGCTTTCCTGGATTAATTCTACAGCTATACGTATCCATAGCGACACATACCTACTGCTTTCCTGGATTAATTCTACAGCTATACGTATCCATAGCGACACATACCTACTGCTTTCCTGGATTAATTCTACCGCTATGCATATCCATAGCGACACATACCTACTGCTTTCCTGGATTAATTCTACTGCTATACATGTATCCATAGCGACACATACCTACTGCTTTCCTGGATTAATTCTACAGCTATACGTATCCATAGCGACACATACCTACTGCTTTGCTGGATTAATTCTACAGCTATAAGTATCCATAGCGACACATACCTACTGCTTTCCTGGATTAATTCTACAGCTATACGTATCCATAGCGACACATACCTATTGCTTTGCTGGATTAATTCTACAGCTATACGTATCCATAGCGACACATACCTACTGCTTTCCTGGATTAATTCTACAGCTATACGTATCCATAGCAACACATACCTACTGCTTTCCTGGATTAATTCTACAGCTATACGTATCCATAGCGACACATACCTACTGCTTTCCTGGATTAATTCTACTGCTATGCGTATCCATAGCGACACATACCTATTGCTTTCCTGGATTAATTCTACAGCTATATGTATCCATAGCGACACATACCTACTGCTTTCCTGGATTAATTCTACAGCTATACGTATCCATAGCGACACATACCTACTGCTTTCCTGGATTAATTCTACAGCTATATGTATCCATAGCGACACATACCTACTGCTTTCCTGGATTAATTCTACTGCTATGCGTATCCGCTGGCACAGAATGAGTAGAATCATCACAACAATGACTAGGGTTCCGATCGACAAGATACCTACAAGTAGTCAATTATAACACGTCATTTCTATGGATTACTGTAAAATATTATAATTTCGCGAACACTTTATTTCGCGATTTTCACAATTTTGAATTAATTCGAGGAATTTGAATTCTGTGAAATGTTTAGGATATAACTCTACATTCGGACACGTTATTTAGGATATAACTCTACATTCGGACACGTTATTTAGGATATAACTCTACATTCGGACACGTTATTTAGGACATAACTCTACATTCGGACACGTTATTTAGGACATAACTCTACATTCGGACACGTTATTTAGGACATAACTCTACATTCGGACACGTTATTTAGGACATAACTCTACATTCGGACACGTTATTTAGGACATAACTCTACATTCGGACACGTTATTTAGGACATAACTCTACATTCGGACACGTTATTTAGGACATAACTCTACATTCGGACACGTTATTTAGGACTCTACATTCGGACACGTTATTTAGGACATAACTCTACATTCGGACACGTTATTTAGGATATAACTCTACATTCGGACACGTTATTTAGGACATAACTCTACATTCGGACACGTTATTATAAATGTTATTATTCATGGGAACCCTGAATTTGCGGTCAACTTAGATCGCGATTATTAGAAATTAGCGAAATATAAATGCTCGCGAACAAATAATGTTTTACAGTAACCTCTTACTCTAAAACAGACAAGATCAATTACTCATTGTATCTTCATACTGCTGATAAGCATTAGGTACCCTCTACTACATACTGGTAATCAATAATCAGGGCTTCAAAAATGTTCAAAAACAAATCGGTCCAGGACGAAATCGATTCAGGACAACCTGCCATGTCATTCTAATATATTTGTACACCGATTGTACATATTTGTATAGTACATAGACTATAATCTTATTGACATTTTAGTGCCTTGGGCAAAACATCTGTCTCGGATGGGTTATGTATGGCTTTGGGATTATCTGACAACTAACATCGATCAGTCAGGCAGGCCGCATATCGATCTTAGACTGGAAACAGGTGTAGATCAGTCAGGCAGGCCGCATATCGATCTTAGACTGGAAACAGGTGTAGATCAGTCAGGCAGGCCGCATATCGATCTTAGACTGGAAACAGGTGTAGATCAGTCAGGCAGGCCGCATATCGATCTTAGACCAGAAACAGGTGTGGATCAGTCAGGCGCCGCATATCGATCTTAGACCGGAAACACCTTATTGAGAGATTATATTTACCAATAATTTTTTAGGTTTGTTAGAAAAATGTAGATCTATTTGACGGATTTCTTGGCTTTTTCAACAATTTTCTGGACCGATTTTTTCTGACTGGTTCTACAATCGGTCCCCAAGTTTAAAATTCGATCCTGGACCGAGAGACCGGCAATTTTAGAAGCCCCGTCAATAACTATCGGAACAGATACTGCTGTAGAATGGGGGAAATCGGGGTTCATTCCTGGTCAGAATTTTTGGGAGAAGTGAGAAAGCGCGTGATCGCTTCCTTAAATGGTGTTCTTTAATATACTTCTGCAAAATAGGGTTAAAATGCACAGTGCAACCGTTAAAATGCACAGTGCAACCATTAAATACAACAATTGAATAGAAGGAGTGCTTTATAATGGGCCAGTGTATCTTACTAGACAAAATTTTGTTTGAAAATCGTAAAAATCTTTTTTAGGGAGAAGTGGGCCCCGATAGGGCAGTCAGGGTCCCTAGGGCGACTATTTCGCCCACATCGCCCTCTAGAATGATCCCTGGGAAATACATGGGAAGTGATAAAGGTGTTGTATGGCGGCGATAATTATGGAATAAAGGGTTAACCCCCAAAACCTGAATACTACTCAAATGGGGGATTACTTCCATTGTGCACCCAAACCACATGTGATTTGCACAAATGAAAGCGAATATGTGTTTATACATAAAGGTTTACAGACGGATCTGTCGTCCTGTGGTTAACATGTTGGACTGGTAATCCAGGGATCGCACGTTCGACCCCCTCCATCTGACCCTAATAAAATTAACAGTCTTTCAGATGGGACTTAACTCGGGTCTCGTGTTGGTGCTTTACACCGTGCACGTAAAGAACCAGAGGAGACTCTGCAATGGGTCTGGTCTCTGTCTGTATCATTGCACTATCGTCCAAACATCTAAAATGACTAATCTCTTCAGGAGGCGTCGCTCATATGGGCAACCGGTAGCGACGGTAAATAAACGTATAACATCACCATAAAGGCTTCTAAAACTGTAAAACGCCTCTCTACCTTGGACCAAAGACTGATTCTAAAACAAAAAAATTTCATAAAATAAATCGGATATGTTATGTTATATTTCGGGTTTTACGCCTGCATCAACACCATTTTGGGCTATATCGCCGGCGGGCAGTTTACCTAACAACACCTTTCCTGGGCAGGCTCCAGCAGTTAACCAGTACTTGGGTGCAGCAACCTCCGTAAGAAACTTCCAACTTTGTCAAAAAATGAATCGGTAAAAAACCAATGAAAAACTTAGAAGACCAATCAACTAACTATAGTGTATTACAGTTGGTGTAATGTTTGTGTGGGGTTTACACCTGCATCAGCACCATTTTGGACTAGATCGGGGTGAGCAGTTGACCTAACAATACCTTTCCTGTACAGGCTACAGCGGTTAACCAGTACATGGTGCAGCAACCTCCGTAAGAAACTGCCAACGTTTTCATATAAATGAGACACAGTCTGTCTGAGCGGGGCTTGAACCTGTGACAATCAGTGATAATTTACAGTGATATACAAGTCAGCGATCTTACCCACTCGAGTATGGAGGCGGACCCTCATGTAACGCCATGCGTTATTTATTGAAGGCAAAATGCCATGATACTTACCGAATGTTAGCCAAAATCTTTCCTTTGAGAACTCGACTGTGACTACGGCCATGTATACATGGTACGATTGTTCCATGTCCTTGACATCATAGTATGCCGACATACACCAGTATGATGCTGTAAGCAAGAATTCCATTCATTATTTTAGTTTAAACTTTATTTATTGCGAAGCAAGTTTTAACAATTTATATTAATCACTCTCGTTGGCGCAGATAAAAGCGTATATATGTGGTCATTCATGTGGGAGGAAACAGGAGTACTCGGAGAAACCCCAACTGTCCGATCTGGCGACCACCGTACCATCTCACATACTTCCCGGTCCGAGGATCGAACCCCATATCGTTATTTGGGATGCACAGGTTGTATGTATTACGCATGCATGTCGACACTATTTACATTATTTTGTTATGTCAACAAACTGCGTATACTACGCTTGTTTATTAGTTGAAATATTCAGTTTTTCAGGCAAATATTTGGGGGGGGAAAACATATAAGAATTTACATTCTGTATAAATTTGCGCTTTAACTGATGTAGTGTCGCTTTAATAGATGTAACAATGTTTTAAAATTAGACACTGCACATACGACAGCATATATTTATATATATATATCTTATATATTTCGGGTTTTACGCCTGCATCATCACCAGTTTCCTGGGCAGGCTCCAACGGTTAACCAGTACTTGGGTGCACCAACCTCCGTAAGAAACTGCCAACTTTTTCATATAAATGAGACAGTCTGAGCGGGGCTCGAACCTGTGACCATCAGTGATGATAGGTTACAGTGGTATACAAGTCAGTGACCGTAACCACTCGACCACGGAGGCGGACTTACCATTTTCTGCATGATCAATAAACACAGCATGCATACATGCACAATTCATGTATCATAATAAAAGTAAAGTGTAACGTGTTTGTTTATTATAGTGTCACCCCTATTTAAAGGGCCAGCCATTTCTGACATATGAGACACATCATTTTATGAACATCAGTACTTCCCGAATCCTATGCTTGTATGCCAGGCGCCAGGCTGGTAGGCAATCGGTAACTATTATTTAACTAGCTGGCAGCTCACCAACCGGCCATATCAGAATGAACCCATGACGAGGTTCAAACCTTCAACCTCTCGCTCCGTAGGCGCACGCCTTAACCACTAGACCACGGAGACGGTACCAGTATATATAATATAATAAATTATCGATTCTTGAAATTTTTTATTTTACAGATTTTAAAACTTCTTTTGAAATTACTTACAGAACGCAAAAACGCCAACAAAGAGTACGATACTCAGCCAGACCATGACGCCCGCTAACCAGCGCATCAGTATAATCCAGATCAACGACACAAACATAGCCAGTAGAAAACAGCTGTAAATAAGAGAATCGTAAATTACGAGGCGCAACAGTACCGTATATTCCCGGTCATAAGTCAACCTTTTTCTCATCCAGATGTACAGTACTAGGTCGACTTATCGGGTATGCATGAGAAACAAGCAAAAAATAATTTATCAATTTTTCAATTTGTTAGAACTTTTTATGTCTGTTTTATTTTATTTAATTTGCTAAGACAAGTATTTACATTATAAACCAACCAAACAAATTATTGTTGTGCAGTCAGTATTCTTTTAGGATTTGTAATGGATTAAACGTCAATCAGATATCTCGAATTTAGCCCTGTCCGAAAAGTACCCTCGACTTCTGGAAGGATCCAGCTTAAAATCAGCTTTGACCCTCATATACGGTAAGCGACTAGTCGACAAACCCAACAGATAATACTACGGTACTTCTAATAAAACTACTCCTACACGCGCACTAATGGCTGACCGACTCGCGCAGTGGTTCTATTATCCATTTACCCATCCTATCAGACCAATTAAAGAGGTACCCGTCATTGGTCTACCATCCACCACGAGACTACTACATCCTGTACACTATCAACTTACATTACTATCATCCACCACGAGGCTACTACGTCCTGTATCACTTTCTCTCCATACTCCTTGGCCTTCAAGAACAGTCCGTATGCACTGTAATAAAGAACAAAAGGATAATAAGTTAATTACGAGTTTGGTCATCTAAGTAATGTATTTCAGAAATGTTACCATCATTTGCTATGTATACCACGCACATATATTACTGTAGGTAGGAATCATGACATTTTTCTCAAGTGAAAATCAGACATAAATTAGAGGGCCCCGGGCCGATAACGATTCAACAATTTGCCATGTCCAGAAAACGTTAACTATTAAAACCAGCTGACTTAAGTATATTATGTTATGTTTCAGGTTTCACGCCTGCATCAGCACCTTTTTTGGGCTATATCGCTGGCAGGCAGTTTACCTAACAACACCTTTCCTGGGAAGGCTCCAGCGGTTAACCAGTAATTGGGTGCACCAACCTCCGTAAGAAACTGCCAACTTTTTCATATAAATGAAACACAGTCTGAGCGGGGCTCGAACCCGTGACCATCAGTGATGATAGGTTACAGTGGTATACAAGTCAGCGACCTTAACCACTCGAACACGGAGGCGGACTGAATTAAGTATAACTAGACTGAATAAGACGAAATATGAACATATATAATGTGTCATAGCTATGCTCAATTTTAACAATTTCATCAGAGAATTTATAAAACAAAATGTGCCAGTTGCACATCACGTGTTACGACGGATTATTCCCCGTCTCGTACCATATTGTACACAACAACGCAATGCACAACCGGATAACGAAGGTGTGCAGAATAAGAACGTATCTCAGTATTTTGATACTACTGGCGCATCAAGATTAGCAACTTCAATAAATTGATGCGCGACTGTAGCCATTGTTTGCAAATTAGTTAAAAACAAATAACGGTCATTTGCTACGTATACTGCACACATTTATTCAGAAAATCGGACATATATTCGACTCACGACTGCCCCGTAACGATTCACCAGGTTGCCATGTCCGGCAAGCATTATTAAATAACTATTAAAACCAGCTGCCGATATAACTAGAATGAATAATACCCACTACCTATTGCCAGTAGGTTCGATACTAATATCCTCTATATGAATGAAGTTTGTTGCGATGCATACAAGCCCGGGCTCCAAAATACTAATATCCTCTATATGAATGAAGTTTGTTGCGATGCATACAAGCCCGGGCTCCAAAATACTAATATTCTCTATATGAATGAAGTTTGTTGCGATGCATACAAGCCCGGGCTCCAAAATACTAATATCCTCTATATGAATGAAGTTTGTTGCGATGCATACAAGCCCGGGCTCCAAAATACTAATATCCTCTATATGAATGAAGTTTCTTGTTCAAGGAAGATCTAGTTTCATTTATTTATTCTCAAGTTTTATTAGATTTTAGAGTTCGAAAAAGTTCAATAATCTAGTGTCACCCCTATTGAAAGGGCCACATTTGATGTGACATGACGGACACATTTTTTTGAATATCAGTACTTTTCTAAACCTATCTTTGTAGACCAGGTGCCAGCTTGATAGACAATCAGTAACCATTATTTAAATAGCTGGTGGCTCACCAACCAGCCATATCAGAACGAACCATTGACAAGGTTCGAACAACCATAGGCCACGGACACGCTGCTTGATTTCTTGAATACCTCGATTCAGATTTCTCATTAATTACTTACTCCAGACCGTCTTCAAAGTCGTCCAGCGACATGGTCTCATTGTTCTTATCTGTTAGCGATGTGATGTTCTCGTCTTTAAGATTCTCGCTCAAAGTCCCAACTTCATCGAGTAGATCAGCAAGAGCGTTTGGAACACAACGATTGAGAACTGAAGCAAATACATAGCAGATTATTAAGCACATTTGGAACACAACGACGGAGAACTGAAGCAAATACATAGCAGATTATTAAGCACATTTGGAACACAACGACGGAGAACTGAAGCAAATACATAGCAGATTATTAAGCACATTTGGAACACAACAACGGAGAACTGAAGCAAATACATAGCAAAGCAGAAAGTACATTTGGAACACAACGACGGAGAACTGAAGGAAATATATTACAGATTAGAAAGTACATTTGGAACACAACGACGGAGAACTGAAGGAAATATATTGCAGATTATTAAGCACATTTGGAACACAATGACGGAGAACTGAAGGAAATATATTACAGATTAGAAAGTACATTTGGAACACAACGACGGAGAACTGAAGCAAATATATAGCAGATTATTAAGCACATTTGGAACACAACGACGGAGAACTGAAGCAAATATATAGCAGATTATTAAGCACATTTGGAACACAACGACTGAGAACTGAAGCAAATACATAGCAGATTATTAAGCACATTTGGAACACAATGATGGAGAACTGAAGTAAATACATAGCAGATTAGAAAGCACATTTGGAACACAACGACTGAGAACTGAAGCAAATACATAGCAGATTATTAAGCACATTTGTAACATAATGACTGAGAACTGAAGTAAAAAACATAGCATATTAACTAACCCCCACCCCAACCTGCAAATCAAAACTAAAGTCACTTTTGCAAAACAGCATACAGCCAGGTCAGATGAAACATTCAGAATTATGCTGTTTATTATTCGAATAGTGGAGTTAAAACACTTGTCTGAACAGCAAACAACATAGATGCTCCATTAAATGGTTACTTGACAGACACTTGCTTCCTAATAAAATAAATACATCATATTAAATTTCGATTTCAATATTGCATCTAATGTATTGTTCAATACCATTTAACAGGATTGAAGCAGGTGGAAACTGGATTCCATGGATGGTGGAAACTATATTCCATGGATGGTGGAAACTATATTCCATGGATGATGGAAACTGGATTCCATGGATGGTGGAAACTGGATTCCATGGATGGTGGAAACTGGATTCCATGGATGGTGGAAACTGGATTCCATGGATGGTGGAAACTGGATTCCATGGATGGTGGAAACTATATTCCATGGATTGTGGAAACTATATTCCATGGATGGTGGAAACTGGATTCCATGGATGGTGGAAACTATATTCCATGGATTGTGGAAACTATATTCCATGGATGGTGGAAACTATATTCCATGGATGGTGGAAACTTGGATTCCATGGATGGTGGAAACTGGATGACATGGATGGTGGAAACTATATTCCATGGATGGTGGAAACAGGATTCCATGGATGGTGAAAACTATATTCCATGGATGGTGGAAACTGGATTCCATGGATGATGGAAACTATAGTCCATGGATGGTGGAAAATATATTCCATGGATGGTGGAAACAGGATTCTATGGATGGTGGAAACTGGATTCCATGGATGGTGGAAACTATATTCCATGGATGGTGGAAACTATATTCCATGGATGGTGGAAATTATATTCCATGGATGGTGGAAACTATATTCCATGGATGGTGGAAACTGGATTCCATGGATGGTGGAAACTATATTCCATGGATGGTGGAAACTGGATTCCATGGATGGTGGAAACAGTTTATTATTATTATATTTCGGGCTTTACGCCTGCATCAGCACCATTTTGGGCTATATCGCCGGCGGGCAGTTTACCTAACAACACCTTTCCTGGGCAGGCTCCAGCGGTTAACCAGTACTTGGGTGCACCAACCTCCGTAAGAAACTACCAACTTTTTCATATAAATGAGACACGGCCTGAGCGGGGCTCGAACCCGTGACCATCAGTGATGATAGGTTACAGTGGTATAGAAGTCAGCGACCTTAACCACTCGACCACGGAGGCGGACATGGTGGAAACAGGATTCCATGGATGGTGGAAACTGGATTCCATGGATGGTGGAAACTATATTCCATGGATGGTGGAAACTGGATTCCATGGATGGTGGAAACTATATTCCATGGATGGTGGAAACTGGATTCCATGGATGGTGGAAACTGGATGCCATGGATGGTGGAAACTGGATTCCATGGATGGTGGAAACTATATTCCATGGATGGTGGAAACTGGATGCCATGGATGGTGGAAACTGGATGCCATGGACAATGGAAACAGGATTCAATGGCAATGTGATTGTACTTACATGGTTTACTGGCTAGGGTATATGCGGGACATTCTTCATCTTTCACCAAGTCTTCCAAGCTCTGCAAGAGACAATCGTGATGTTATCAATACACAAAGCGGATTAATGGTAGCTGCAGTAATAGCGCAGTGGTAGCTGCAGTAATAGCGCAGTGGTAGCTGCAGTAATAGCGCAGTGGTAGCTGCAGTAATAGCGCAGTGGTAGCTGCAGTAATAGCGCAGTGGTAGCTGCAGTAATAGCGCAGTGGTAGCTGCAGTAATAGCGCAGTGGTAGCTGCAGTAATAGCGCAGTGGTAGCTGCAGTAATAGCGCAGTGGTAGCTGCAGTAATAGCGCAGTGGTAGCTGCAGTAATAGCGCAGTGGTAGCTGCAGTAATAGCGCAGTGGTAGCTGCAGTAATAGCGCAGTGGTAGCTGCAGTAATAGCGCAGTGGTAGCTGCAGTAATAGCGCAGTGGTAGCTGCAGTAATAGCGCAGTGGTAGCTGCAGTAATAGCGCAGTGGTAGCTGCAGTAATAGCGCAGTGGTAGCTGCAGTAATAGCGCAGTGGTAGCTGCAGTAATAGCGCAGTGGTAGCTGCAGTAATAGCGCAGTGGTAGCTGCAGTAATAGCGCAGTGGTAGCTGCAGTAATAGCGCAGTGGTAGCTGCAGTAATAGCGCAGTGGTAGCTGCAGTAATAGCGCATTGGTAGCTGCAGTAATAGCGCAGTGGTAGCTGCAGTAATAGCGCAGTGGTAGCTGCAGTAATAGCGCAGTGGTAGCTGCAGTAATAGCGCAGTGGTAGCTGCAGTGGTAGCTGCAGTAATAGCGCAGTGGTAGCTGCAGTAATAGCGCAGTGGTAGCTGCAGTAATAGCGCAGTGGTAGCTGCAGTAATAGCGCAGTGGTAGCTGCAGTAATAGCGCAGTGGTAGCTGCAGTAATAGCGCAGTGGTAGCTGCAGTAATAGCGCAGTGGTAGCTGCAGTAATAGCGCAGTGGTAGCTGCAGTAATAGCGCAGTGGTAGCTGCAGTAATAGCGCAGTGGTAGCTGCAGTAATAGCGCAGTGGTAGCTGCAGTAATAGCGCAGTGGTAGCTGCAGTAATAGCGCAGTGAGCTGCAGTATAGCGCAGTGGTAGCTGCAGTAATAGCGCAGTGGTATCTGTAGTAATAGCGCAGTGGTAGCTGCAGTAATAGCGCAGTGGTAGCTGTAGTAATAGCGCAGTGGTAGCTGCAGTAATAGCGTAGTGGTAGCTGCAGTAATAGCGTAGTGGTAGCTGCAGTAATAGCGTAGTGGTAGCTGCAGTAATAGCGCAGTGGTAGCTGTAGTAATAGCGCAGTGGTAGCTGCAGTGGTAGCTGCAGTAATAGCGCAGTGGTAGCTGCAGTAATAGCGCAGTGGTAGCGCATTTACAATAGAAGCTGTAAATGTTATGATTGTGTACTTAAACTCCTCCACGTTGCTTCTTCTCTCCCCCTCGTGGCGATGGAATCCATCAGAAATGAGGTATTGAGAGTGATTAATATAAGTTATAAGAACTTGTTTCACAATCGAACTAAAATAAATTTGCATAAATTAAACTTTATTTATTTTACAACGATTGCGAAAAAAGCTTTAGTTTATACAAATTTATTTTAGCTCGATTGCGAAACAAGTTCTTATAACTTATATTAATCACTCTCGAGACCTCATTCCTGATGGAATCCATCGCCACGAGGGAGAGAGAAGAGGCAACGTGGAATTAAAATGCCTTGCCTAAGGGCACAATCGTAACGGCTCCAGCGCGGCTCGAACTCCGGACCTTTCACACCTGAAGCGAACGCGCATCCACGGCGCTATCACGACTTCCAAAGCTTTAACAACTTATATTAATCACTCTCGCTGGCGCAGATGAGATCGTAACTGTGGTCATTCGTGTGGGAGGAAACCGGAGTACCCGGAGAAAACCCACCTGTCCTATCTAGTGACCACAAATATTTCACGGTCCCGAATCCGGGTTGCATTGGTGAGAAGTGCGCTTGCTAAACACTGCGCTACAACTAAATAAAGTAAATGAGTAATGTAGACTATAATATTTAACAACGATAGCTTTAAGCTTTTATGTGGCAGTCCAAGGTCAAACAACAGCTTTAAGCTTTTATGTTTACAATGACATATATAATAATACTGGTACATTTGTAGTGGTGGCAAGATCTATGCTTGGTTTACAATGACATATATAATAATACTGGTACATTTGTAGTGGTGGCAAGATCTATGCTTGGTTTACAATGACATATATAATAATACTGGTACATTTGTAGTGGTGGCAAGATCTATGCTTGGTTTACAATGACATATATAATAATACTGGTACATTTGTAGTGGTGGCAAGATCTATGCTTGGTTTACAATGACATATATAATAATACTGGTACCTTTGTAGAGATGGTCAGATCTATGCTTGGTATACAATGACATATATAATAATACTGGTACCTTTGTAGCGGTAGATCTATACTTGGTATACAATGACATATATAATAATACTGGTACCTTTGTAGGGGTGGTCAGATCTATGCTTGGTATACAATGACATATATAATAATACTGATACCTTTGTAGTGGTGGTCAGATCTATACTTGGTTTACAATGACATATATAATAATACTGATACCTTTGTAGAGGTGGTCAGATCTATACTTGGTTTACAATGACATATATAATAATACTGATACCTTTGTAGAGGTGGTGAGATCGATACCTGGTTTACAATGACATATATTAGTGGTGGTCAGATCTATTCTTGGTTTACAATGACATATATAATAATACTGGTACCTTTGTAGAGGTGGTCAGATCGATACCTGGTTTACAATGACATATATTAGTGGTGGTCAGATCTATTCTTGGTTTACAATGACATATATAATAATACTGATACCTTTGTAGTGGTGGCAAGATCGATACCTGGTTTACAAAATATCAATCGGTCCTTGTTTCCAACAGCCATTTTGTAGAACCAGTTCTGCGTGGGGCAGTCAGTCACACATATCTGCAACATTAAAGCGGCATTAAGAAGATGTCGTGCAATTATGGAATGAAATACAGATCATGAATATCTGAGGAAAACAAGGAAATCTGGGGAACCGACGGATGCTCCACAAACTGCCGGCTCGACGGAGACTTACTCTCCATCAGATACTAGAGCTTTACGGAGACTTACTCTTTATAAGTTAATAGAGCTTGAGGGAGACTTACTCTCTATAAGATACTAGAGCTTGATGGAGACTTACTCTCTATAAGATACTAGAGCTTGATGGAGACTTACTCTCTATAAGATACTAGAGCTTGACGGAGACTTACTCTCTATAAGATACTAGAGCTTGATGGAGACTTACTCACTATAAGATACTAGAGCTTGACGGAGACTTACTCTCTATAAGATACTAGAGCTCCACAGAGACTTACTCTCTATAAGATACTAGAGCTTGATGGAGACTTACTCTCTATAAGATACTAGAGCTTGACGGAGACTTACTCTCTATCAAATACTAGAGCTTGACGGAGACTTACTCTCTATCAGATACTAGAGCTTGACGGAGACATACTCTCTATAAGATACTAGAGCTTGACGGAGACTTACTCTCTATAAGATACTAGAGCTTGACGGAGACTTACTCTCTATAAGATACTAGAGCTTGACGGAGACTTACTCTCTATAAGATACTAGAGCTTGACAGAGACTTACTCTCTATAAGATACTAGAGCTTGACGGAGACTTACTCTCTATAAGATACTAGAGCTTGACGGAGACTTACTCTCTATAAGATACTAGAACTTGACGGAGACTTACTCTCTATAAGATACTAGAGCTTGACGGAGACTTACTCTCTATAAGATACTAGAGCTTGACGGAGACTTACTCTCTATAACATACTAGAGCTTGACGGAGACTTACTCTCTATAAGTTATTATATGTTATACTTCGGGTTTTACGTCTGCATCAGCACCATTTCGGGCTATATCGCCGACAGGCAGTTTACTTAACAACACCTTTCCTGGGCAGGCTCCAGCGGTTAACCAGTACTTGGGTGCACCAACCTCTGTAAGAAACTGCCAACTTTTTCATATAAATGAGACACGGCATGAGCGGGGCTCGAACCCGTGACCATCAGTGATGATAGGTTACAGTGGTATACAAGTCAGCGACCTTAACCACTCGACCACGGAGGCGGACACTCTCTATAAGATACTAGAGCTTAACGGAGGCGGACACTCTCTATAAGATACTAGAGCTTAACGGAGGCGGACACTCTCTATAAGATACTAGAGCTTGACGGAGACTTACTCTCTATAAGATACTAGAACTTGACGGAGACTTACTCTCTATAAGATACTAGAACTTGATGGAGACTTACTCTCTATAAGATACTAGAGCTTGACGGAGACTTACTCTCTATAAGAAACTAGAACTTGATGGAGACTTACTCTCTATAAGATACTAGAGCTTGATGGAGACTTACTCTCTATAAGATACTAGAGCTTGACGGAGACTTACTCTCTATAAGATACTAGAACTTGACGGAGACTTACTCTCTATAAGATACTAGAGCTTGATGGAGACTTACTCTCTATAAGATACTAGAACTTGATGGAGACTTACTCTCTATAAGATACTAGAGCTTGACGGAGACTTACTCTCTATAAGATACTAGAACTTGACGGAGACTTACTCTCTATAAGATACTAGAGCTTGATGGAGACTTACTCTCTATAAGATACTAGAACTTGACGGAGACTTACTCTCTATAAGATACTAGAGCTTGACAGAGACTTACTCTCTATAAGATACTAGAACTTGACGGAGACTTACTCTCTATAAGATACTAGAGCTTGATGGAGACTTACTCTCTATAAGATACTAGAACTTGACGGAGACTTACTCTCTATAAGATACTAGAGCTTGATGGAGACTTACTCTCTATAAGATACTAGAACTTGACGGAGACTTACTCTCTATAAGATACTAGAACTTGACAGAGTTATGTTATGATTCGGGTTTTACGCCTGCATCAGCACCATTTTGGGCTATATCGCCGGCGGGCAGTTTACCTAACAACACCTTTCCTGGGCAGGCTCCAGCGGTTAACCAGTACTTGGGTGCACCAACCTCCGTAAGAAACTGCCAACTTTTTCATATAAATGAGACACGGCCTGAGCGGGGCTCGAACCCGTGACCATCAGTGATGATAAACTTGACAGAGACTTACTCTCTATAAGATACTAGAACTTGATGGAGACTTACTCTCTATAGGATACTAGAACTTGATGGAGACTTACTCTCTATAAGATACTAGAACTTGATGGAGACTTACTCTCTATAAGATACTAGAACTTGACAGAGACTTACTCTCTATAAGATACTAGAACTTGACGGAGACTTACTCTCTATAAGATACTAGAGAGAGAAGAGGCATGTGGAATTTATCTATAAGATACTAGAACTTGATGGAGACTTACTCTCTATAAGATACTAGAACTTGACAGAGACTTACTCTCTATAAGATACTAGAGAGAGAAGAGGCATGTGGAATTTATCTATAAGATACTAGAGAGAAGAGGCATGTGGAATTTATCTATAAGATACTAGAGCTTAAATATTGACTGGCAAATTCTTTTCGTGTTTAATAAACTACAAAGGGGAGATAATTCAATAAGTACAACAGTTATTTACTCAGCAGGCAAAGGGTTAATAAGTGGTGAAAAGGAACTTTGTACCGACTGCGAATGTCTTCACCAGGAGAAATATTGCCAATGTGACGCACCAATCTGGTAAATACCGAAAATATTGACATAAATTAGCGACAAGTCCCATTTTATTGGTGCGTCCGAATGAGTGGACGTCCAGACCAGGTGAAACATATATGCTCTCCCTTTGGAAAGCACTTTAAGTAAACACAGCCTACATACAGCATGCTGTACGAGTATGTAAATGAGATATACTAGCCGAATAGTAATTGATTATAAGCCAGAAGTGCATTATTCCCAGAAATCTCCCAAAGTTCCAAGCAACCAAGCACTATTATACAAATAAATACCACGCTAACTCTGCTAATTAATAATACAATCATGGGAGCTTTGCATAAGGGGCGAGTCCAATATGAGGTAGGGGATTCTGGGGGGCATGCTTCCCCGGAAGTGTTTTAAATCCATAGTTTCCTCTATTTCTGGTCATTTTGACAGACTGTGAACTAACATGGCTAAGTTACCACTTACTGTCAAGTGAAATAAATCATGGTTTATCAGTGCAGAGCAATTCAGCCACTTAGGTTTGTAACTTGGTATGCAGATACACATGCAGATAAACATTTTGTGTAATGCAGGCCCGTAGCCACACCGAGGCAGCTCCGTAGCCACACTGAGGCACATCGAGGCAGCTGCCTCGGTTAAAATTTTCAAAATGAAAAATCAAATAAATAAAATGCAAAAAATATCCGTTTGCTGTATAAAATGTTGACTGCTAGAGAGCTGAAAGGTCAGTACATAATTATATGTCTAAAATCAGAAAACGCAGGAAATCACGCTTCTGTACCCCAACAATTTTAAGGGGGAACATGCCCCTGGACTCCCTAGATTGCCTCGGTTGAAATTCGTCTCTGGCTACGGTACTGACAAGCAACACCAGTACACACACTATGCTAGGCCATGTACCTGGAGCTACCAACAACACCAGTACACACACTATGCTAGGCCATGTACCTGGAGCTACCAACAACACAAGTACAAACACTATGCTAGGCCATGTACCTGGAGCTACCAACAACACAAGTACAAACACTATGCTAGGCCATGTACCTGGAGCTACCAGCAGCACATGTACAAACACTATGCTAGGTCATGTACCTGGAAATACCAACAACACAAGTACAAACATTATGCTAGGCCATGTACTTGGATCTACCAACAACACAAGTACAAACACTATGCTAGGCCCTGGATCTACCAGCAACACAAGTACAAACACTATGCTAGGCCCTGGATCTACCAGCAACACAAGTACAAACACTATGCTAGGCCCTGGATCTACCAACAACACAAGTACAAACACTATGCTAGGCCATGTACCTGGATCTACCAGCAACACAAGTACAAACACTGACACAGTTGACTAGTAACAACTCATGTTTGTTTGTTCGGGTTTTACGCCTGCATCAGCACCATGGTGGGCTATATCGTCGGCAGGCAGTATACCTAACAACAACTTTCCTGAGCAGGCTCCAGCGGGGAACCAGTACTTGGTGCACCAACCTCCCTAAGAAACCTTTTCATATAAATGAGACACGGCCAGAGCGTGGCTTGAACCTGTGACCATCAGTGACATTCAAGTCAGCGACTGTAACCACACTTGACCACAGAGAAAGACACACAATTTATACGATAATTCTTTAAGACAACAAAATGTTGGAAATATACCAAGGAAAATAAATGTGTATGCAAGTCTGGGCAGCTTATATATAATTCCAGGAAATCATTTACCAAGAATCAATGCCTATAATTATACAATTATAAGCATAAGACATATAATTCCTCTTATGGGAACATCTGTAGTTCTCTCCAGCACAGTTATATGAATTCATAAATAGAGAATATTTGTTTGTTTCAGTCTATAATGGAACTATATTTCACCGAATGAACATTTAACGTAATATATTATCACGAGCGGCGCTAGCCAAGGGGGAAAATAATAGCTTTCTATGTTCAGGATTGAAATGTAATTCGATTATTCACTAAGTGCTAAATGGCGCTATAACGCTGCGCTTAAATGACAAACCATGTGCTAAATGGTGCTATAACGTTGCGCTTAAATGACAAACCATGTGCTAAATGGTGCTATAACGTTGCGCTTAAATGACAAACCATGTGCTAAATGGTGCTATAACGTTGCGCTTAAATGACAAACCATGTGCTAAATGGTGCTATAACGTTGCGCTTAAATGACAAACCATGTGCTAAATGGCACTATAACGTTGTGCTTAAATGACAAACCATGTGCTAAATGGCGCTATAACGTTGCGCTTAAATGACAAACCATGTGCTAAATGGTGCTATAACGTTGCGCTTAAATGACAAACCATGTGCTAAATGGTGCTATAACGTTGCGCTTAAATGACAAACCATGTGCTAAATGGTGCTATAACGTTGCGCTTAAATGACATCATAAACTACATAATAAACGACGTCACCGACTACTTGAATCCAAAAACATTCATGTTGACAATATATCAAACCACAAGTGGAAACAGTGAGATATATATGGAGAATATTAGGTTACTGTCTTATAAATTTTAATTTATTAGGCGCGTTGGAGATAATTTACAAGGCGAGGCTATCTTCTGAAAAAAAGAAATATTAGCGAGGAAAAATTAGTGAATATTTGCTATTGTTTTTCATTTATTCCTTAAAATAACTTGTTTTTACTTGGTCTTTTTAATTTTATATACAGATCTCCCTCGGTGCTTTGCAATGTTATCCATTCTCTTTGCTTTGCATCCTGGGTAAAATAAAGGCTATAAATAGATCAAATAATTGTAGCAAAACTCTGGAAACAATTCCCATGATATATTTTACTGTAATTTTCACCGCCCACGTGTCAAGGCCCATCCACCATCTGGGTCATCCCCCACCCCTTAGTCACGTGATCATACCTGTGTAGTGGGACATCCATCCACAAATACTCCCGGCCCCATCTTACCACACGCAACCAAGTCGTAGAATAACAGGTTGGGCTTCCCTCTGTATAAACAAAATATTATCAATTATGTATCTTAAATTTGGTCATTAACCCATTTCATTCTGGAATACCGTTCAAACAGTATTTGCAAAGAACATAGAGCCAGATCAGCCGCCACGGAAATTGCAGATCAGGCTCTATGCCGTTTGCTATTCAGATGATCTTGCCAAGACACTTGGCTATATAGCAAACAACATAGATCCTGATCAGCACGCAGCGTCACGCTGCGTGCTGATCAGGATCTATGTTGTTTGCAAAAGCCTTTAAATGTATCCAGAATGAAATGGTTTAACAAAAGCCAACACTTTCTAACCAACAAAACACTTCAATCACTTGTGTAATTATGTATATTAATTTTTATCACTTTACTTTGCTTGTACAGTCAAACCTGTGTTAGTGGTCACCTCCATTAAGCAGCCAACCTGTATTAAGCAGCCCGTTTTAATATTCCCAATATGTTGTTTTTTTTATAAATTTGACCTCTATTAAGCAGCCACATGTACTAAGCAGCCACTTTCTGTGATTGCATTGTCTGGCTGCTTAAGACAGGTTTTACTGTACATTGAACACTATTAAGCAGCCACCTGTGCTAAGCAGCCACTTTCTGTGATTGCATTGTCTGGCTGCTTAAGACAGGTTTTACTGTACATTGAACTCTATTAAGCAGCCACCTGTGCTAAGCAGCCACTTTCTGTGATTCCTTTGGTTGGCTGCTTAAGACAGGTTTATCTGTATTCAGTTTAATAACAGCCATGTCATAATTGCTTACATGTCAACAAGCTTAATAACACCTGGAAGGATTCTGATTGGTTGCATATGACATTGACAGCTTGCAATAAACATTGGAAATATACATGTTATTTGTGTTCATGCAATATTTGTTGACAACAAATATTTACCCTTGATTCATTCCTCAAGTAGATTCTCCAGATAATATCAGCCAGAAATACTATACAGGCAAACCTGTGTTAGTGGTCACCTCCATTAAGCAGCCAACCTTTATTAAGCAGCCAGTTTCCAGATTCCCAATCAGTTGTTTTATTATATATTTGACCTCTATTAAGCAGCCACCTGTGCTAAGCAGCCACTTTTAGTGATTGCATTGTCTGGCTGCTTAAGACAGGTTTTACTGTCCAATGACCTCTATTAAGCAGCCACCTGTGCTAAGCAGCCACTTTCTCTGACTCCTTTGGCTGGCTGCTTAAGACAGGTTTGACTGTATGTGTTAATATGTACATGTATGAACATCATATCATCATCATCGGTAAGCATGACTTCATAAATACCATCATTAACAAGATCATCATCATCAATAACAAGGCCATCACCAACAGCAACCAGGCCAACATCATCAATAACCAGGCCAACAGCAACCAGGGCATCATCATCAGTAATAATGCCATCACAATCAGCAACAACACCATCATCATCAGCAACAAGACTATCATCATGGTTTTCCGATTAGTTAGTGGTTAACGCGCTCGCTTCTCACCAATGCGACCCGGGTTCGATCCTCGGATCGGGAAGAATGGAATGCGAGATGGTATGATGGTCGCCAGATCGGACAGGTGGGTTTTTCTCCGGGTACTCCGGTTTCCTCCCACACGATTGACCACATTTACGCTTACATCCACGCCAACGAGAGTGATTAATATAAGTTATTAAAACTTGCTTCGCAATCGTTAAAAAATCTTTAAAAAATAAATAAGACTATCATCAGCACAGTATTAGGTATCAAGTGGATATTATTGATATGTTATGTTATATTTCAGGTTTTACGCCTGCATCAACACCATTTCGGGCTATATTGCCGGCGGGCAGTTTACTTAACAACACCTTTCCTGGGCAGGCTCCAGCGGTTAACCAGTACTTGGGTGCACCAACCTCCGTAAGAAACTGCAAACTTTTTCATATAAATGAGACACGGCCTGAGCGGGGCTCGAACCCGTGACCATCAGTGATGATAGGTATACAAGTCAGCGACCTTAACCACTCGACAACGGAGGCGGACAAAAAAAAACAACATATTGGGAATCTGGCTGCTTAATACAGATTGGTTGCTTTAAAGGAGATGACCACTAACACAGGTCCATCATAATTCCAATTAGTATTCAGCTTAAGTGACTTACCTGTGATCACCGAATCCACAAAGTTCCTTGTCCGAGTTCATTGGGTATAACAGGAGTCTGGGGTTCCCGTATGTGAAAGCTGAAAACCAGAACATTCATGTATAGACATACACTTCACATCTTTAACCCTTTCCCTCATAGAAGCACCTCTTGACGCCATTATCAATACGACATACATTGACAATGTAGTAGCCAACCCAATGTTCATAATAAAGGCCATAATCTCGTGTAGTTCCAGTAATATATATGGAGGTGGGATAGATATGGCAACTACTTATCCACTGCATGATAGCTAAGTGGCTGTCATTTGTATGGAGATATAATAGTATATTGACCTAAATCTCTATGTAGTCTCAGTAATATCCATGGAGGTGGGATAGATATGGTGACTACTTATCCACTGCATGATAGCTAAGTGGCTGTCATTTGTATGGAGATATAATAGTATATTGACCTAAATCTCTATGTAGTCCCAGTAATATATATGGAGGTGGGATAGATATGGCTACTACTTATCCACTGCATGATAGCTAAATGGCTGTTGTTTGCATGGAGATATAATAGTATATTAACCTAATCTCTATGTAGTCCCAGTAATATCTATGGAGATGGGATAGATATGGCGACTACTTATCCACTACATGATAGCTAAGTGGCTGTCATTTGTATGGAGATATAATAGTATATTGACCTAAATCTCTATGTAGTCCCAGTAATATATATGGAGGTGGGATAGATATGGCGACTACTTATCCACTGCATGATAGCTAAATGGCTGTCATTTGCATGGAGATATAATAGTATATTAACCTAATCTCTATGTAGTCCCAGTAATATCTATGGAGATGGGATAGATATGGCGACTACTTATCCACTACATGATAGCTAAATGGCTGTCGTTTGCATGGAGATATAATAGTATATTAACCTAAATCTCTATGTAGTCCCAGTAATATATATGGAGGTGGGATAGATATGGCAACTACATATCCACTGCATGATAGCTCAATGGCTGTCGTTTGTATGGAGATATAATAGTATATTAACCTAAATCTCTATGAAGGAAAGGGTTAACTTACCATAGAACAGTGTATATACTCGTTTCCAGCACAGTAATGGTTAACAAGAAGTCAAGCAGTATTATTTGTAGAGTTTGACCATTTGCACGCTGAGTAAATAAAATCACATTTGCAAACAACATAGATCCAGATCAGTTGCAGCGTAATGGCACATCTGATAAGGTTCTATGTTGTTTGCTATTCAGCCAAATGATTTAACACAAACTATTCAAATAGCAAACAGCATAGAGCCTGGTAGCAAACAGCATAGAGCCTGGTAGCAAACAGCATAGAGCCTGGTAGCAAACAGCAGAGCCTGGTAGCAAACAGCATAGAGCCTGGTAGCAAACAGCATAGAGCCTGGTAGCAAACAGCATAGAGCCTGGTAGCAAACAGCATAGAGCCTGGTAGCAAACAGCATAGAAGCCTGGTAGCAATCAGCATAGAGCCTGATAGCAAATAGCATAGAACCTGGTAGCAATCAGCATAGAACCTGGTAGGAAACAGCATAGAACCTGGTAGCAAACAGCATAGAGCCTGGTAGCAAACAGCATAGAACCTGGTAGCAAACAGCATATAGCCTGGTAGCAAGCAGCATAGAGCATGGTAGCAAACAGCATAGAGCCTGGTAGCAAACAGCATAGAGCCTGGTAGCATAGAGCCTGGTAGCAAACAGCATAGAGCCTGGTAGCAAACAGCATATAGCCTGGTAGCAAACAGCATAGAGCCTGCCTGGTAGCAAACAGCATAGAGCCTGCCTGGTAGCAAACAGCATAGAGCATGGTAGCAAACAGCATAGAGCCTGGTAGCAAATAGCATAGATTCTGGTAGCATAGAGCCTGGTAGCAAACAGCATAGAACCTGGTAGCAAACAGCATAGAGCCTGGTAGCATAGAGCTTGGTAGCAAACAGCATAGAGCCTGGTAGCAAATAGCAGAGCATGGTAGCAAACAGCATAGAGCCTGGTAGCAAACAGCATAGAGCCTGGTAGCAAATAGCATAGAGACTGGTAGCAAACAGCATAGAGCCTGGTAGCAAATAGCAGAGCATGGTAGCAAACAGCATAGAGCCTGGTAGCAAACAGCATAGAGCCTGGTAGCAAATAGCATAGAGACTGGTAGCAAACAGCATAGAGCCTGGTAGCAAATAGCATAGAGCCTGGTAGCAAACAGCATAGAGCCTGGTAGCAAACAGCATAACACCTGGTAGCAAATAGCATAGAGCCTGGTAGCATAGAACCTGGTAGCAAACAGCATAAAGCCTGGTAGCAAATAGCATAGAGCCTGGTAGCAAATAGCATAGAGCCTGGTAGCAAACAGCATAGAGCCTGGTAGCAAACAGCATAGAGCCTGGTAGCAAACAGCATAGAGCCTGGTAGCAAACAGCATAAAGCCTGGTAGCAAATAGCATAGAGCCTGGTAGCAAATAGCATAGAGCCTGGTAGCAAACAGCATAGAGCCTGGTAGCAAACAGCATATAGCCTGGTAGTATAGAGCCTGGTAGCAAACAGCATATAGCTTGATAGCATAGAGCCTGGTAGCAAACAGCATATAGCCTGGTAGCAAACAGCATAGAGCCTGGTAGCAAACAGCATAAAGACTGGTAGCAAACAGCATAGAGCCTGGTAGCGAACAGCATAGAGCCTGGTAGCAAACAGCATAGAGCCTGGTAGCAAACAGCATAGAGCCTAGTAGCAAACAGCATAGAACCTGGTAGCAAACAGCATATAGCCTGGTAGCAAGCAGCATAGAGCATGGTAGCAAACAGCATAGAGCCTGGTAGCAAACAGCATAGAGCCTGGTAGCATAGAGCCTGGTAGCAAACAGCATAGAGCCTGGTAGCAAACAGCATATAGCCTGGTAGCAAACAGCATAGAGCCTGGTAGCAAACAGCATAGAGCCTGCCTGGTAGCAAACAGCATAGAGCATGGTAGCAAACAGCATAGAGCCTGGTAGCAAACAGCATAGATTCTGGTAGCATAGAGCCTGGTAGCAAACAGCATAGAACCTGGTAGCAAACAGCATAGAGCCTGGTAGCAAATAGCAGAGCATGGTAGCAAACAGCATAGAGCCTGGTAGCAAACAGCATAGAGCCTGGTAGCAAATAGCATAGAGACTGGTAGCAAACAGCATAGAGCCTGGTAGCAAATAGCAGAGCATTGTAGCAAACAGCATAGAGCCTGGTAGCAAACAGCATAGAGCCTGGTAGCAAATAGCATAGAGACTGGTAGCAAACAGCATAGAGCCTGGTAGCAAATAGCATAGAGCCTGGTAGCAAACAGCATAGAGCCTGGTAGCAAACAGCATAGAGCCTGGTAGCAAACAGCATAGAGCCTGCCTTGTAGCAACCAGCATAGAGCATGGTAGCAAACAGCATAGAGCCTGGTAGCAAACAGCATAGAGCCTGGTAGCAAACAGCATAGAGCCTGGTAGCAAATAGCATAGAGACTGGTAGCAAACAGCATAGAGCCTGGTAGCAAATAGCATAGAGCCTGGTAGCAAACAGCATAGAGCCTGGTAGCAAACAGCATAGAGCCTGGTAGCAAACAGCATAGAGTCTGGTAGCAAACAGCATAGAGCCTGGTAGCAAACAGCATAGCAAACAGCATAGAGCCTGGTAGCAAACAGCATAGAGCCTGGTAGCAAACAGCATAGCAAACAGCATAGAGCCTGGTAGCAAATAGCATAGAACCTGGTAGCAAACAGCATAGAGCCTGGTAGCATAGAGCCTGCTAGCAAACAGCATAGCAAACAGCATAGAGCCTGGTAGCAAACAGCATAGAGCCTGGTAGCAAACAGCATAGCAAACAGCATAGAGCCTGGTAGCAAACAGCATAGAGCCTGGTAGCAAACAGCATAGAGCCTGGTAGCAAACAGCATAGAACCTGGTAGCAAACAGCATATAGCCTGGTAGCAAGCAGCATAGAGCATGGTAGCAAACAGCATAGAGCCTGGTAGCAAACAGCACAGAGCCTGGTAGCATAGAGCCTGGTAGCAAACAGCATAGAGCCTGGTAGCAAACAGCATATAGCCTGGTAGCAAACAGCATATAGCCTGGTAGCAAACAGCATAGAGCCTGCCTGGTAGCAAACAGCATAGAGCATGGTAGCAAACAGCATAGAGCCTGGTAGCAAACAGCATAGATTCTGGTAGCATAGAGCCTGGTAGCAAACAGCATAGAACCTGGTAGCAAACAGCATAGAGCGTGGTAGCAAACAGCATAGAGCTTGGTAGCAAACAGCATAGAGCCTGGTAGCAAATAGCAGAGCATGGTAGCAAACAGCATAGAGCCTGGTAGCAAACAGCATAGAGCCTGGTAGCAAATAGCATAGAGACTGGTAGCAAACAGCATAGAGCCTGGTAGCAAATAGCAGAGCATTGTATCAAACAGCATAGAGCCTGGTAGCAAACAGCATAGAGCCTGGTAGCAAATAGCATAGAGACTGGTAGCAAACAGCATAGAGCCTGGTAGCAAATAGCATAGAGCCTGGTAGCAAACAGCATAGAGCCTGGTAGCAAACAGCATAGAGCCTGGTAGCAAACAGCATAGAGCCTGCCTTGTAGCAACCAGCATAGAGCCTGGTAGCAAACAGCATAGAGCCTGGTAGCAAACAGCATAGAGCCTGGTAGCAAACAGCATAGAGCCTGGTAGCAAACAGCATAGAGCCTGGTAGCAAATAGCATAGAGCCTGGTAGCAAACAGCATAGAGCCTGGTAGCAAACAGCATAGAGCCTGGTAGCAAACAGCATAGAGCCTGGTAGCAAACAGCATAGAGCCTGGTAGCAAACAGCATAGAGCCTGGTAGCAAACAGCATAGCAAACAGCATAGAGCCTGGTAGCAAACAGCATAGAGCCTGGTAGCAAACAGCATAGCAAACAGCATAGAGCCTGGTAGCAAATAGCATAGAACCTGGTAGCAAACAGCTAGCAAACAGCATAGAGCCTGGTAGCATAGAGCCTGCTAGCAAACAGCATAGCAAACAGCATAGAGCCTGGTAGCAAACAGCATAGAGCCTGGTAGCAAACAGCATAGCAAACAGCATAGAGCCTGGTAGCAAACAGCATAGAGCCTGGTAGCAAACAGCATAGAGCCTGGTAGCAAACATCATAGAGCCTGGTAGTAAACAGCATAGAGCCTGGTAGCAACCAGCATAGAGTCTGGTAGCAAACAGCATAGAGCCTGGTATCAAACAGCATAGAGCCTGGTAGCAAACAGCATAGAGCCTGGTAGCAAACAGCATAGCAAACAGCATAGAGCCTGGTAGCAAACAGCATAGCAAACAGCATAGAGCCTGGTAGCAAACAGCATAGAGCCTGGTAGCAAACAGCATAGAACCTGGTAGCAAACAGCATAGCAAACAGCATAGAGCCTGGTAGCAAACAGCATAGAGCCTGGTAGCAAACAGCATAGCAAACAGCATAGCAAACAGCATAGAGCCTGGTAGCAAACAGCATAGAGCCTGGTAGCAAACAGCATAGAGCCTGGTAGCAAACAGCATAGCAAACAGCATAGAGCCTGGTAGCAAACAGCATAGAGCCTGGTAGCAAACAGCATAAAGCCTGGTAGCAAACAGCATAGAGCCTGGTAGCAAACAGCATAGAGCCTGGTAGCAAACAGCATAGAGCCAGATCAGACGGGACCATCTGATCAAAAGTGATTTTATCTGCCGCTAGCGTGCAAAGGGCTAAGCTTAGACTGGTGTAGACTAATGTACTTATTTAATTATATCGACTTCACGTCTGAATATTGTTACATTGATTCTGTTTAGACAGGAAGACCATACTTCATAAATAAAATAAATAATAAAACAGCCATACCAAAATATCCGAGGACGCCGAGTGCCCCGACAAATACCAGAAACACCAGGCAGCATATCACATCTGTACATGACCTACAAGTTCAAATGAAAGCAGTGATTATTTTAGTAATACAGAGAGCTAAATGTAACAATCCGGAGATGCATACATGTACGTCAATTTTATTCCCAATAATTATATGCAACATATAGCTTGCATCAGCGCCCATTGGCCTGAACACACACTGTCAGGCCCCGAACACACTGTCAGGCCACGAGGTTATTAAACTTTTCTCAGATCTCAAACTTAAGCTCAAATGATCTGATTGGTTGATTGCGAGTGTTACTGTCCGCTGAACCAATCAGGTGCTTGAGACCGAGTTTTGAGAAAAGTTTTATAACCTCGGGGCCTGGTCTAATGTACCACCCACTGTAATTGGCTAAATTTGCATAATATAATACATGTTATTGGATGAACATTTCATAGTGTCATATATAGACACTGTGATTGGTTGAATTTGTAAAATGTAACCGACATGTCACTGTTTGTGATTGGCAGAATTTGTATAATAATCTAATACACACATTTTCAGTGTCAGACACCAAATGTGATTGCCTGCATTTGGAAACAGTAGGAGGAACGCAATTGTCGCCAAACTTTGCATACATTGTGCAAATAACTAATGTGCATCGTTTGCTTAAATCAAGCTAAACTAAACAGTTGTATAGATGTGCTGAAACCTGCTATCAACAAGTCGCAGTTAGTTTAAACTTTATTTATTCTTACAACGATTGCGAAGCAAGTTTTAACAACTTATATTAATCACTCTCGTTGGTGCAGATGAAAGCGTAAATGAATTAATTCGTGTGGGAGGAAACCGGAGTACCCGGAGAAAACTCACCTGTCCGATCTGGCGACCACCGTACTATCTCGCATACTTCCCGGTCCGAGGATAGAACCTGGGTTGCATTGGTGAGAAGTGAACACGCTAACCACTGCGCTAATCGGACAGCCAGTTTGCGAGACACAATGCACAAGGGATGGTCCCTTAGAAAGTATATACTGATATACAGTCAAACCGAGTCAATCAACAACACAAATAATGCTTGCTAACTTGCCAAGTATTGTGTAGCAAATAATGCTTGCTAACTTGCCAAGTATTGTGTAGCAAATAATGCTTGCTAACTTGCCAAGTATTGTGTAGCAAATAATGCTTGCTAACTTGCCAAGTATTGTGTAGCAAATAATGCTTGCTAACTTGCCAAGTATTGTGTAGCAAATAATGCTTGCCAAGTATTGTGTACAAATAATGCTTGCCAAGTATTGTGTAGCAAATAATGCTTGCTAACTTGCCAAGTATTGTGTAGCAAATAATGCTTGCCAAAACAAATAACTTGCCAAGTATTGTGTAGCAAATAATGCTTGCTAACTTGCCAAGTATTGTGTAGCAAATAATCCTACTAAGTATTGTGTAGCAAATAATGCTTGTCAAGTATTGTGTAGCAAATAATCCTGACTAAGTATTGTGTAAAAAATGCTTGCCAAGTATTGTGTAGCAAATAATGCTTGCCAAATATTGTGTAGCAAATAATGCTTGCCAAGTATTGTGTAGCAAATAATGCTTGCCAAGTATTGTGTAGTAAATAATGCTTGCCAAATATTGTGTAGCAAATAATGCTTGCCAAGTATTGTGTAGCAAATAATGCTTGCCAAGTAGTGTGTAGCAAATAATGCTTGCCAAGTATTGTGTAGCAAATAATGCTTGCCAAGTATTGTGTAGCAAATAATCCTGACTAAGTATTGTGTAGCAAATAATGCTTGCCAAGTATTGTGTAGTAAATAATCCTGACTAAGTATTGTGTAGAAAATAATGCTTGCCAAGTATTGTGTAGCAAATAATGCTTGCCAAATATTGTGTAGCAAATAATGCTTGCCAAGTATTGTGTAGCAAATAATGCTTGCCAAGTATTGTGTAGAAAATAATGCTTGCCAAGTATTGTGTAGCAAATAATGCTTGCCAAGTATTGTGTAGCAAATAATGCTTGCCAAGTATTGTGTAGCAAATAATGCTTGCCAAGTATTGTGTAGCAAATAATGCTTGCCAAATATTGTGTAGCAAATAATGCTTGCCAAGTATTGTGTAGCAAATAATGCTTGCCAAGTATTGTGTAGCAAATAATGCTTGCCAAGTATTGTGTAGCAAATAATGCTTGCCAAGTATTGTGTAGCAAATAATGCTTGCCAAGTATTGTGTAGCTAATAATCCTGACTAAGTATTGTGTAGAAAATAATGCTTGCCAAGTATTGTGTAGCTAATAATCCTGACTAAGTATTGTGTAGAAAATAATGCTTGCCAAGTATTGTGTAGCAAATAATGCTTGCCAAGTATTGTGTAGAAAATAATGCTTGCCAAGTATTGTGTAGAAAATAATGCTTGCCAAGTATTGTGTAGCAAATAATCCTGACTACGTATTGTGTAGCAAATAATGATTGCCAAGTATTGTGTAGCAAATAATGCTTGCCAAGTATTGTGTAGCAAATAATGCTTGCCAAGTATTGTGTAGAAAATAATGCTTGCCAAGTATTGTGTAGCAAATAATGCTTGCCAAGTATTGTGTAGCAAATAATGCTTGCCAAGTATTGTGTAGCAAATAATGCTTGCCAAGTATTGTGTAGCAAATAATGCTTGCCAAGTATTGTGTAGCAAATAATGCTTGCCAAGTATTGTGTAGAAAATAATGCTTGCCAAGTATTGTGTAGCAAATAATGCTTGCCAAGTATTGTGTAGCAAATAATCCTGACTAAGTATTGTGCAGCAAATAATGCTTGCCAAGTATTGTGTAGCTAATAATCCTGACTAAGTATTGTGTAGAAAATAATGCTTGCCAAGTATTGTGTAGCAAATAATGCTTGCCAAGTATTGTGTAGAAAATAATGCTTGCCAAGTATTGTGTAGAAAATAATGCTTGCCAAGTATTGTGTAGCAAATAATCCTGACTACGTATTGTGTAGCAAATAATGATTGCCAAGTATTGTGTAGCAAATAATGCTTGCCAAGTATTGTGTAGCAAATAATGCTTGCCAAGTATTGTGTAGAAAATAATGCTTGCCAAGTATTGTGTAGCAAATAATGCTTGCCAAGTATTGTGTAGCAAATAATGCTTGCCAAGTATTGTGCAAATTTCTTTATTACCATATATACTAGGCCATAAGCCGCCCTTTTTCTCATCCAGAAATGTGATGTAAGAAATATAGTCGAGGAACATTAAGTTTGTTTAATCGGGACATTTATTAGATAAGTTATTAGATAAATGATACAGGTGTGTACCATAACATGCTTATCAAATCGTTTATTTGACAATTATTTACATTATAAAACATGTATTCATAAATTTATTATTGCGCATTAGACCATTATTTATGATTTGTAATGGAATAAAGTCAACCTTATATCTCAAATTAACCCATTCACCATCAAGTAACTGACATGGACTGGTGCACCCATTCAACACCAAGTAACTGACATGGACTGGTGCACCCATTCAACACCAAGTAACTGACATGGACTGGTGCACCCATTCAACACCAAATAACTGACATGGACTGGTGCACCCATTCAACACCCAAGTAACTGACATGGACTGGTACAACCATTCAACACCAAGTAACTGACATGGACTGGTGCACCCATTCAACACCAAGTAACTGACATGGACTGGTGCACTCATTCAACACCAAGTAACTGACATGGACTGGTGCATCCATTCAACACCAAGTAACTGACATGGACTGGTGCACCCATTCAACACCAAGTAACTGACATGGACTGGTGCACCCATTCAACACCCAAGTAACTGACATGGACTGGTGCACCCATTCAACACCAAGTAACTGACATGGACTGGTGCACCCATTCAACACCAAGTAACTGACATGGACTGGTGCACCCATTCAACACCAAGTAACTGACATGGACTGGTGCACCCATTCAACACCAAGTAACTGACATGGACTGGTGCACCCATTCAACACCAAGTAACTGACATGGACTGGTGCACCCATTCAACACCAAGTAACTGACATGGACTGGTGCACTCATTCAACACCAAGTAACTGACATGGACTGGTGCATCCATTCAACACCAAGTAACTGACATGGACTGGTGCACCCATTCAACACCAAGTAACTGACATGGACTGGTGCACCCATTCAACACCCAAGTAACTGACATGGACTGGTGCACCCATTCAACACCAAGTAACTGACATGGACTGGTGCACCCATTCAACACCAAGTAACTGACATGGACTGGTGCACCCATTCAACACCAAGTAACTGACATGGACTGGTGCATCCATTCAACACCAAGTAACTGACATGGACTGGTGCATCCATTCAACACCAAGTAACTGACATGGACTGGTGCATCCATTCAACACCAAGTAACTGACATGGACTTTGGTAAAATAATGGTATCATATAAATATGACAGTATAACGGGGCTCGCTGACTTCGCCCTCCCAAAAACCAAAAATAATGCTGGGTTTTTAAAATTTTAAACAATTTTGATACAAAATTTTGTCAAATAATTACATTGGCCTTATAAAGCACTCATATTTAACCCTTTGCCTGCTGAGTAAATAAAATCACATTTGCACACAACATAGATCCAGACGCCGCATCTGATCAGGATCTATGTTGTTTGCTATTCAGCCAAATGTTTTTGATCTACTATCTGAATAGCGAACACAGCATAAAGCCTGATCAGACGACATGTTCTGTACATTCTGTGCCATCAGATGACATGTTCTGTACGTTCTGTGCCATCAGATGACACATTCTGTACGTTCTGTGCCATCAGATGACACGTTCTGTACGTTCTGTGCTATCAGACGACACATTCTGTACATTATGTGCCGTCAGACAACACGTTCTGTACATTCTGTGCCGTCAGACAACACGTTCTGTACGCTCAGGGCCCTCAGACGACACGTTCTGTATGTTCTGTGCCATCAGACGACACGTTCTGTACGTTCTGTGCCATCAGACGACATATTTTGTACGTTCTGTGCCATCAGACGACATATTTTGTATGTTCTGTGCCATCAGACGACATATTCTGTACGTTCTGTGCCATCAGACGACATATTTTGTACGTTCTGTGCCATCAGACAACACGTTCTGTACACTCAGTGCCCTCAGACGACAAGTTCTGTATGCTCAGTGCCCTCAGACGACAAGTTCTGTATGCTCAGTACCATCAGACGACACGTTCTGTGCCCTCAGATGACACGTTCTGTATGCTCAGTACCCTCAGACGACACATTCTGTGCCCTCAGTGCCCTCAGACAACACATTCTGTACGCTCAGTGCCCTCAGACGACACATTCTGTGCCCTCAGTGCGCTCAGACGACACGTTCTGTATGCTCAGTGCCCTCAGACGACAAGTTCTGTATGCTCAGTGCCCTCAGACGACACGTTCTGTGCCATCAGACGACATGTTCTGTATGCTCAGTGCCCTCAGACGACAAGTTCTGTACACTCAGTGCCCTCAGATGACAAGTTCTGTATGCTCAGTGCCATCAGATGACAAGTTCTGTATGCTCAGTGCCATCAGACGACAAGTTCTGTATGCTCAGTGCCCTCAGACGACACGTTCTGTGCCCTCAGTGCCCTCAGACGACAAGTTCTGTATGCTCAGTGCCATCAGACGACATGTTATGTGCCCTCAGTGCCCTCAGATGACAAGTTCTGTATGCTCAGTGCCCTCAGACGACACGTTCTGTGCCCTCAGACAACACGTTCTGTACATTCTGTGCAATCAGACGACACGTTCTATATGTTCAGAGTGCCATCAGACGACACGTTTAGTCCGCTCAGTGCCTTCAGATGACACGTTCTGTACGTTCTGTGCCATCAGACGACACATTCTGTACATTCTGTGCCTTCAGACGACACATTCTGTACAATCTATGCATTCAGACAACAAGTTATGTACGTTCTGTGCCCTCATACGACACGTTCTGTGCCGTCAGACAACACGTTCAGTGCCGTCTGATCAGCCTTCTATGCTGTTTGCAAAAGTGATTCTATCTGCCGCTAGCGTGCAAATGGTTAAAGTTTGTTATACTGTGTATTTTAACAATATTTAGTTGAAATTTATTAAATAATAACATTTATAGGATGCACTCGTGCGCTTTCTAAGTTCTGACCTAGGCTATCGTATTTCATAATGTACATTACCGTGTGTTGTATTATCCGCACAAAAGCTCTTCAAATACAACATTTACAGTATTTACAATAGTTTGTATCGCATCTTATATCACACACAATCCGCATTGCGCATGAATTATGTATCATATTAGTATAATATTGTGCATTTCATATATCAAAACACATGTGCAGCCTACTGTAAGGTGTGTATAATTGTATACTCTATACGGTATGCAAGATCAAGGTCTGTACATAAAGATCAAGGTCTGTACATAAAGATCAAGGTCTGTACATAAAGATCAAGGTATGTACATAAATATCAAGTTCTGTACCTAAAGATCAAGGTCTGTACATAAAGATCAAGGTCTGTACTTGAAGGATCAAGGTCTGTACATAAAGGATCAAGGTATGTACATAAAGGATCAAGGTATGTACATAACGGATCAAGGTATGTACATAAAGGATCAAGGTCTGTACATAAAGGATCAAGGTATGTACATAAAGGATCAAGGTCTGTACATAAAGGATCAAGGTATGTACATAAAGGATCAAGATCTGTACATAAAGGATCAAGGCATGTACTTAAAGGATAAAGGTATGTACATAAAGGATCAAGGTCTGTACATAAAGGATCAAGGTATGTACATAAAGATCAAGGTATGTACAATAAAGATCAAGGTATGTACATAAAGGATCAAGGTATGTACATAAAGATCAAGGTATGTACATAAAGGATCAAGGTATGTACATAAAGATCAAGGTATGTACATAAAGATCAATGTCTGTACATAAAGATCAAGGTATGTACATAAAGAATCAAGGTATGTACATAAAGAATCAAGGTATGTACATAAAGGATCAAGGTATGTACATAAAGAATCAAGGTATGTACATAAAGGATCAAGGTATGTACATAAAGATCAAGGTATGTACATAAAGGATCAAGGTCTGTACATAAAGATCAAGGTATGTACATAAAGATCAAGGTCTGTACATAAAGGATCAAGGTATGTACATAAAGATATAGGTCTGTACATAACGGATCAAGGTATGTACATAAAGGATCAAGGTATGTACATAAAGATCAAGGTATGTACATAAAGGATCAAGGTATGTACATAAAGATCAAGGTATGTACATAAAGATCAAGGTATGTACATAAAGATCAAGGTATGTACATAAAGATCAAGGTCTGTACATAAAGATCAAGGTCTGTACATAAAGATCAAGGTCTGTACATAAAGATCAAGATCTGTACATAAAGATCAAGGTCTGTACATAAAGATCAATGTATGTACATAAAGATATAGGTATGTACTTAAAGGATCAAGGTATGTACATAAAGATCAAGGTATGTACATAAAGGATCAAGGTATGTACATAAAGGATCAAGGTATGTACATAAAGATCAAGGTCTGTACATAAAGATCAAGGTGTGTACATAAAGATCAAGGTCTGTACATAAAGATCAAGGTCTGTACATAAAGATCAAGGTCTGTACATAAAGATCAAGGTCTGTACATAAAGATCAAGATCTGTACATAAAGGATCAAGATCTGTACATAAAGGATCAAGGTATGTACATAAAGGATCAAGATCTGTACATAAAGGATCAAGGCATGTACTTAAAGGATAAAGGTATGTACATAAAGGATCAAGGTCTGTACATAAAGGATCAAGGTATGTACATAAAGATCAAGGTATGTACATAAAGATCAAGGTATGTACATAAAGATCAAGGTATGTACATAAAGGATCAAGGCATGTACATAAAGGATCAAGGCATGTACATAAAGATCAAGGTATGTACATAAAGATCAAGGTATGTACATAAAGATCAAGGTCTGTACATAAAGAATCAAGGTATGTACATAAAGGATCAAGGTATGTACATAAAGAATCAAGGTATGTACATAAAGGATCAAGGTATGTACATAAAGATCAAGGTATGTACATAAAGATCAAGGTATGTACATAAAGATCAAGGTATGTACATAAAGATCAAGGTCTGTACATAAAGATCAAGGTATGTACATAAAGATATAGGTCTGTACATAAAGATCAAGGTGTGTACATAAAGATCAAGGTATGTACATAAAGATCAAGGTATGTACATAAAGATCAAGGTATGTACATAAAGATCAAGGTATGTACATAAAGATCAAGGTATGTACATAAAGATCAAGGTATGTACATAAAGATCAAGGTATGTACATAAAGATCAAGGTATGTACATAAGATCAAGGTCTGTACATAAAGATCAAGGTCTGTACATAAAGATCAAGATCTGTACATAAAGATCAAGGTCTGTACATAAAGATATAGGTATGTACTTAAAGGATCAAGGTATGTACATAAAGATCAAGGTATGTACATAAAGGATCAAGGTATGTACATAAAGATCAAGGTATGTACATAAAGATCAAGGTATGTACATAAAGATCAAGGTATGTACATAAAGATCAAGATATGTACATAAAGATCAAGGTCTGTACATAAAGATCAAGGTCTGTACATAAAGATCAAGATCTGTACATAAAGATCAAGGTCTGTACATAAAGATCAAGGTCTGTACATAAAGATCAAGGTATGTACATAAAGATCAAGGTATGTACATAAAGATCAATGTCTGTACATAAAGATATAGGTATGTACTTAAAGGATCAAGGTCTGTACATAAAGATAAAGGTATGTACATAAAGATCAAGGTCTGTACATAAAGATCAATGTCTGTACATAAAGATATAGGTATGTACTTAAAGGATCAAGGTCTGTACATAAAGATAAAGGTATGTACATAAAGATAAAGGTCTGTACATAAAGATAAAGGTCTGTACATAAAGATCAAGATCTGTACATAAAGATCAAGGTCTGTACATAAAGATCAAGATCTGTACATAAAGATCAAGGTCCATACATAAAGATAAAGGTCTGTACATAAAGATAATAATAAATATTTACGGGTCAAATGTGAAATTTGGATTCAGCAATAACTCGACTTACTGGAGAGAATTTCATGAAACCAAACACAATGTTCAGCACAATAACACTGTATGGATGTTTGCATAATTATATATCTATGCATCACTTGGGGATCAAATGCCAAATTATTGGTTTTATCAGACATTTACGAAAATTGGGTCAATCAGGGTTCATACTAGGTCAGAATTTTTGGGAGAAGTGAGAAAGCATGTGATCGCTTCCTTAAATGGTGTTCTTTAATATACTTCTGCAAAATATGGTTAATATGCACAGTACAACCATTAAATACAACATTTGAATAGCAGGAGTGCTTTATAATGGGCCAGTGTATCTTACTAGACACAATTTTGTTTGAAAATCGTAAAAACCAAAAATAATTGTTTTTTTAGGGGAGAATCGGGCCCCCAGAGGGCGAAGTCAGGGTCCCTAGGGAGACAATTTCACCCACATCGCCCTCTAGAATGATCCCTGGTCAATACCTCAAGGTGAAGGTCACATATGGATTTTAATGTTGCACCAACAGCCTTAAGGTCAAGATTATGGCGACTCTAGCTATTATTAGTGGAGGAGGGAAATTCTCGTGGAACAATATTTCACACATGGACAGTCACCCAGGTATAACCACTGATCAACCGCAAGCAACCTGGATACCTTCCACTTGAAAGAATTTGACACTCCTAGAAGGATTTCAAGCCTACAGTAGGTGACGGGCAATTATTTGAAATCAACAACCGTAACCACTTGGCCACGGAGCCACGGCCCCGGCCCCTAGTGGCATATGCTTAATCTTGTTTCAGCAAATGACTCAGCAAGTAATAGAGATAATTACTTCAAACTACACACAAGTCGTACATGATACCCATGGAAGGAAGGATGCATGCATGCACTGACGGGAAGGGAAGGATGCATGCATGCACTGACGGGAAGGAAGAATGCATGCATGCACTGACTGGGAAGGAAGAATGCATGCATGCACCGACGGGAAGGAAGAATGCATGCATGCACTGACGGGAAGGAAGAATGCATGCATGCACTGACGGGAAGGAAGAATGCATGCATGCACTGACGGGAAGGAAGAATACATGCATGCACTGACTGGAAGGAAGAATGCATGCATGCACTGACGGGAAGGAAGAATGCATGCATGCACTGACGGGAAGGAAGAATGCATGCATGCACTGACGGGAAGGAAGGATGCATGCATGCACTGACGGGAAGGGAAGGATGCATGCATGCACTGACGGGAAGGGAAGGATGCATGCATGCACTGACGGGAAGGAAGAATGCATGCATGCACCGACGGGAAGGAAGAATGCATGCATGCACTGACGGGAAGGAAGAATGCATGCATGCACCGACGGGACGGGAAGGAAGAATGCATGCATGCACCGACGGGAAGGAAGAATGCATGCATGCACTGACGGGAAGGAAGAATGCATGCATGCACTGACTGGGAAGGAAGGAAGAATGCATGCATGCACTGACTGGGAAGGAAGAATGCATGCATGCACTGACGGGAAGGAAGAATGCATGCATGCACTGACTGGGAAGGAAGAATGCATGCATGCACCGACGGGACGGGAAGGAAGAATGCATGCATGCACTGACGGTTAGAGCAAATAAAATCTGTCAAGAGGTTCAATATGGGCTCGGGGCATAATTATTATGTTAGAATTTGGTAACATTTTCTCGCTATTTATGAACAACAAATTTTCATGGGCTACGTTAGATCTGGCAAAATACAAAACACCCTGAAAATGTGCAAGAATACATAATGCACTATGCTACTGGAGTACTGTCATTATATGTCTGGGAAAACATGTCCCCAGAGCGCTGGGAGTCCCCAGAGTCAACTTCCAATTTGCTGAAATAAATTGAAATATATTTTTGGGCTATAATTTTGCCGAGTTGATGAAATTTGTAGTTCTCCAACTTCAGTCTTGGACTTCAGTCGTGAGCCATTCTTGGACTTCAGTCGTGAGCCATTCTTGGACTTCAGCCGTGAGCCATTCTTGAACTTCAGTCGTGAGCCATTCTTGGACTTCAGTCGTGAGCCATTCTTGAACTTCAGTCGTGAGCCATTCTTGGACTTCAGTCGTGAGCCATTCTTGAACTTCAGTCGTGAGCCATTCTTGGACTTCAGTCGTGAGCCATTCTTGGACTTCAGTCGTGAGCCATTCTTGGACTTCAGTCGTGAGCCATTCTTGAACTTCAGTCGTGAGCCATTCTTGGACTTCAGTCGTGAGCCATTCTTGGACTTCAGTCGTGAGCCATTCTTGGACTTCAGTCGTGAGCCATTCTTGAACTTCAGTCGTGAGCCATTCTTGGACTTCAGTCGTGAGCCATTCTTGGACTTCAGTCATGAGCCATTCTTGGACTTCAGTCGTGAGCCATTCTTGGACTTCAGTCATGAGCCATTCATTCTCAAACTTCAGTCATGAACTATCCATTTTTCAACTTCAGTAATGACACATTGTTAGGTTATGAACTTTTTAATATATTTGTGAAAATACATCATTCATGAAGTTCTGGATATCTTCGCAGTGGTTAAAAATTTAAATAAATTACCTTTCTTTGGTAGGACCGCGGAACTTTGGATCAAACTTCATAGGCTTGCCTGAAAATACAGAAACCGAAAATATGTTAATAATTAGAATTTAATACGCTTCATTTGCTTGTCTTTTAATAAGAAAAATGGTCATAACTTTCAGCATTTTCCAAATTATAATTAGATTTTTTTTGTTTGTTGGGGCTTCCAAAGTGGCAGCCACAGCTACATGTACGGCGACTCCAGCTATTATTGGTGCAGGAAGACCCCCAGACCACCGACCTACCCCAAGCCAGCTGGATAGTTTCCTTACATGAAATAATTAAAGAAAAGTGTGAATCAGTGGGATTCGAACCTACAGCAGTGAGGGGCAAGTGATTTAAAGTCAACAACCTTAGCCACAAGGACCCCTAAATAATAATGTGAACACCAAATTAGAATTTGCTAATTCTAACCAACTGGGCGTGTCTTCATGGGTCGGAGATTATAAAACTGATCTCAAACAATTCATATGATTGGTCGAGTCTGATGTTTACACTTAACTGACCAATCAGAATATGATTGGTAAAGTCTGATATTTACACTTTACTGGTCGAGTCTGATATTTACATGTACACTTAACTGACCAATCAGAATACGATTGGTCGAGTCTGATATTTACACTTAACTGACCAATCAGAAGCTTGAGACTGAGATTTAGATTAGAGAAGAGTTTTATAACCTTGGGGCCAGTGGATTAGAGTAAAATATTCTGCTAAACCCGTACGTAACATGCTAATCGTAACTAAAGTTGATTTTGCAAACAGCATAGAGCCAGATCAAACTGAAACGTCCTGTGCACGTTCTGTGCTGTCTGATCTGGCTCTATACTGTTTGCAAAAACGACTTTAGTTGTGATGGGCAGGATAAGGGGTTTTTTCACCAATTTACTTCTGGCAAAATGACGTTGATATTATGTCACATGCTAATAGGCCTATTAATAGCATTAATGATAATCAATATTTACACGGAATACTCCCAAGTTTCCCCAGGCGTTGATATTATCAGAAACTCAATACGGCCCAATTAATTATCTCGGTATTGAAATATATTTATATGACTGACCATGCAAAATATATCAACGCATGTTCCCAGGCTAATGCCAAGGTATCAAACCGAGGTAATTGAATCGAGAAGGAAGGACTGCATAGCCTACAAGGCTATATGATATGTTGCAGTGAAATGAAGCTACAGACATAGGCAAATTAAAAAATAAGATCATAATATAGGTAGTTTTCAAGTACATTAAAGCAGCATTAATTACATCGTATGAAATAAAAGATATTTGAAAAATTCAATTTTTATGTATGGGTAGCAATGCTGCTACACATTCTAACATTATACTTTGTATGCTTATGTTCATTTGGTAAACAATGTTATTTTGCGATAAAACAAACTCTAAACCGAAAGTAGGACTTTCCGAGTCGATCGGTCAAGCACTTGTTTACAACCGGAACGCATCGTCCGCACTTGTTTGTATTCGGAATGCATCGTTCCCATTTGTCTCACGTTGTCTTTTATTTAAATTACTTGAGACGTTGATTCATACCTCTGTTAGCCAAGTCTTTAGGGAACATTTCTACATCCCCGCGAGGGGTTCGACATTAGAGGAAGATAGATAGTCTTTCATGTTCATAATATATACGTTGTTTTCTACATCCTCTGTTGTTTCACGCATGCGCACTGTGCGTGTTTACATTTTGTGTGTTGATAAACAAATTCGCGTATACGACTGTTTAAATTTATTGGAATTTTATCGTTTCTGAGCGACTATTTCGATTTTTGTAAACACACACACATTAGTATTTATGTTGTACCCAAAACATCCTTTATGTAATGCTGCTTTAAAATGATAAAAACGTCTATTTACTGAAACACTTGGGCAGCAATCCAGTGTACATGATAACTTGCTTAACATATTGAGAGTCATTTTAAGCAGGAAGACTATAAATTCGGGGGAGAGAAGGGGCATGCAAGTTAATTTAAACTGATGAGGCGGGGCGCTATGCTGTTTGGATAGTGGAGCTTAGGCGGTAGTGCACAGTTTTCGAGCCCCATTTTCGCATTGGTCCTGGAGAAATGATAAAATAGTAAGCAAGATTAACGTTCGAGTATAGTTTGAGTATATGTATGAAATTTATAATAGTTATTTGTTGATATTTAGAATTAGTAAACGTTATAATTTGTGACCTTGTGGTACTGCATCGAACATGTGCTCGAAATGCGAAACTGAGGATTTCATGGCTCAGACCATTTGCAGACAATTGAACCTCGTTAAACAAAAATGAAAATATCCAAAAAATGTAGGTGGTCGACCACCTATTTGCACGGTTTCTTTCAAGCATACGATGAAGGGGGAAATGAAAACTCCTGCACTGAAACCGTTTATGTTGACTGGATTGTTATGGGTTGACGGACGTGTGGACCATAGCCTCGGCTGTGTTCTGTATGTGTGGTCTGAAAATGGCAGCACATCAAAAGTGAAAATAGTAACAAGTTTCAATTGGTATATTTCTGTCATGTTTTTGTGAAGCTGTAGTCACTGTTGTCATAATTGAATGATTTCCTTCAGATCTGTGCACAGAATATTTACTGGGAGGAATTGTAGAATTGGGGGGGGACGTGTTATGGTTGAGATCATCTTATATGCGATTAAATACGGTACATGCAATTACTATTGGTCATAATGGCCAAAGTTGACGGTCGTCTTGTCGAGATTGTCGTATAGGCGAGTAAAAACCGTACATGCATATACTATACAGGTCATAATGGTGACTGATGTCCAGCTGTAACTGGTGGAGGAAGACCCCCCCTCCCTCTTGATTTCTGTCTCTTGGAAACACTATTATTGTAAATTGTAAATGCACCACATAGCATCAAGTGCCTCTCGATCTCCAGCTGTAAATGGTGGAGGAAGACCCCCCTCCCCCCGCCCCTGCACTCTTCATTTTTATCTCTCGGAAATACTATTATTGTAAACTGTAAATGCATATTATAGCATCAAGTGTCTCTCGAATCCCATTTTCTGTGTTCCGTCACAGGCTCATGCATGATGGATTTGTTAATCTGTGTGATTGCCCAAACATGGCACAACAACTCCCACAGGGTCAGACTTTGTTCTTTCATATGTATCCCATGATGCTACAGCAAGCAAGCACTTCCTGTCAATATTGATTCAATGCGTTGTATGAATTACGTGATCTACAGACCCTTATGAACAGTACTGTAAAATAATTGACTGCTATCAAAATAAATAGTGGATGTTTGTTTGCTTGTTTGTTTGTTTGTTTGTTGTTTGTTTCAGTGTATGATTGAATTATATTTCACTGAATGAACAATGACAGCAATATTATCACAAGTGACTCTAACAATGAATAATAAAGTTAGCTTTCTACGTTCATGAGTGAAATATGATTCGATCATTCGCTTCAACAAACAAATATTCTTTTTATTTTTTTACCAAGAGGGTTTGTGATAGAGAACGACGCAACAATGTGCTAAATGGCCTAGGAGGTCGCATTTAATTAGACAACGTTATAAAATTAAATCACTAACGCATCGAGTCCGAAAACGTATTCAAGTTGATAATATTTCAAACTGCAGTCAAAAGTCATCACCTCCAACATGAAGCAACATACATGTATGTATATATATATATATATATATATATATATATATATATAATTATTTATTAGTGTTTATATGTTTTCTAATGAAATATAGAAATCAATCAGTAAAATAAATAAATATAGTATCTTACACAAGTGGTGATTTCATACAATATTTTAGTATCTTACACAAGCGGTGATTTCATACAATATTTTAGTATCTTACACAAGTGGTGATTTCATACAATATTTTAGTATCTTACACAAGTGGTGATTTCATACAATATTTTAGTATCTTACACATGTGGTGATTTCATACAATATTTTAGTATCTTACACAAAAATCTTACACAAAAATCTTACACTATTTTAAGAAAACGACTTGGAATTTTGCTATTAACCCTTTGCCAAATTTGCAAGCAACATAGATCTAGCTCACCGCACGGCGCAATGCTGCATCTGATCACGATCTATGTTATTTTAGCTCCACTATCCGAATAGTAAACAGCATATAGACCGATCAAGACGTCGCAGAACGTGCCATCTGATCTGGCTTTATACTATTTGCAAAAAGTGATTTTATTTGTCGCTAGCATGCAAAGGGTTAAAGTGAGCACATACATGACATGCACCCATTTCGCCACTCAAAATGAACACTGCCTCTTTTCTAACCCACCCTGCTCTCGTTTCCACTCTAGAATAATTAAACCCCACGTATGTGTGTTTTACGTTTATTTATCGTCGCTACCGGTTGCCCATATGAGCGACTCCTGAAGAGATTAATCATCTTAGATTTTTGGAGGATAGTGCAATGATACAGACAGAGACCCATTCCAGAGTCTCCTCTGGTTCTTTTACGTGCACGGTGTACAGCACCGACACGAGACCTCGGTTTAATGTCCCATCTGAAAGACTTAATGAACCTGCGATCTCTGGATTACGAGTCCAGCGTGTTACCACTGGACTACAGATCCGTCCATGTAGTATAAAAACCGTAAGAGTGGTATAAAAACCGTAACTAAACTTCTTAGTACGCTCGCCCATATGGTTCGCCGGAGGCGAGGGTAAATAAGCTCAATCATAAAAACCCTAGTCTCTGTGAGGAATAGGATACAACTACATGATGATATATTAGCAAACAGATATCACTATTGGTAACAAAATATTTATTCATTTTGTTGCTGACATTTCATCAAACCCAGTCTATCATTACCAATGCCCTTATCCCGTTATTGGATACGGTTAAGTATATTGCAACATAAAGAATTATATATAAGCATCTAGTAATAGGGTATTAGATATAGTTTATACAAATTTATTTTAGCTTGATTGCGAAACAAGTTCTTATAACTTATATTAATCACTCTCGAGACCTCATTCCTGGTGGAATCCATAGCCCTGACTTGCCCAAGGGTACAACTGCACCGCTCCAGCAGGGAGCAAACCCTTTAGCACCTGAAGCAAATGAGCTACCACTGCGCTATCACGACTTCCGAAAATTAGGGGTAAGATGGCAGATTGAACCATTGACCAGATGCGACTATAAACATAGGGGAAATAATCAACCTTGGGACACCGACTTCTCCCTATAGAAAGGAAAATTTTAGGAAAAATTACAATTTTCATACAAACCTTTTTCTCCATTGATATATTGGCTATTGAAAAGCACTCATATTCAAATGTTGTATTTAACCCTTTCAATATAGGCTTATGAAAAGTGTAGATCCAGATGAGCCGGCTCGTGACGAGCCGTCTCATCAGGATCTACACTTTTTTGCCAGTAATAATTATTACTATTTTTAGATAAAATTACCCATTTTGATAAATGAACTGGTCCAAAGGTAATTTTCTTATTAATTTATTGGTCTGAAAATATCACGCACCAGTCCATGTCAGTTACTTGGGGTTGAATGGGTTAAAGGTCATAATGTGTATTTTTAACCCTCTTGTGTTGAAATTTATTAAATAATACCATTTAACCCGTTGCATGCTAGCGGCAGATAAAATCACTTTTGCAAACAGCATAGAGCTAGATCAGACGGAATGTACTGTCTATGCTGTTTGCTATTCGATAGTGGAGTTAAAATCTATGGCTGAATAGCAAACAACATAGATCTTGATCTGGATCTATGTTGTTTGTAAATATGATTTTATTTACTCAGCAGGCAAAGGATTAAGGGATGCAATCGAGCATTTTCTCACTTCTCCCAAACATTCCGTCCTAGAATGATCCCCCCGATTAATTCTCCTCGTTCGTTCTCTTCTCTGAGCATTTGTTTCATGTGCGAAAGTCCCAGAGTTTGAATAATAAATTTGTTCCACAATCGAGCTCAAATAAATTTGTTCCACAATCGAGCTCAAATAAATTTGTTTCACAATCGAGCTCAAATAAATTTGTTCCACAATCGAGCTCAAATAAATTTGTTTCACAATCGAGCTCAAATAAATTTGTTTCACAATCGAGCTCAAATAAATTTGTTTCACAATCGAGCTCAAATAAATTTGTTATATTTAGGTTATATTTCGGGTTTTACGCCTGCATCATTTTGGGCTAGCAAATAAATTTGTATAAACTAAACTGTGTGTAAACTGTGTGTATACTTGGGGAGACATCATTGGGGGATGATGTTAAATAGACCATAACATCTCAACAGTAATTGACCTTTCTGCAAACGCTACTTAGGCACGCCCCCCATAGTTACCGGTGCTTGCTGTAACCACGCGAGACAAGCTATCTAACAAAATGGCGTCTAACGCAGTCCTGCATCGAGTTAATCTAGATAAATTCCGTCGAATTTCTCGGTTTTATTTCACCCAGATAAGAATATCTCGTTGAAAGCAAGACAGCAATGGTTTAAGTTTTTCAGTGATGGTTATTTCTCTAAAGTACAGATATATTTATCGGTTGAGGACATGTTAAGTGTTCGTGGAAAATGCTTTCGCAGTCAACGGAAGAGTGAACAACCATATCGTGTCAACTTTGACATCAAAAGAAATGAAATATGCCACCGTCTTGAGAGACTCGACCCTATGCCTCCTAGAAGACTCGAACATTAGGCCCAAAAACTGAACACCAGTAAGTTCACTGAGCTAATATGGGAATCCCACAGCTATGCACATGCATGGGTACTATTACTACTATCTGATCCCTAGTCCACCATCCACGACAATATGTATGAACCACATGTATAATTTTAATCACCATTATACTCACATATCTCTTGTGAACAGTAAATCTATAAATGCAGAATATATTTTTTCGAAATATTTTATTATGCATAAATAAATTAATTTCAACTTACTTTTGTGCAAATATATCTGTTTGCATTAATTTTGGATGTATTCAGCTGGTCGTTTAATTCACCTTAGACATGTTTCAAGATTTGTCTTAGGTTTTGGAAATGGCACGAATTTAACGTCACCTATCAATCGATCTGGATATCTACTATCACACAGACCGTAACTACATCTTTTCACCATTGTCAATGACAGACAGCATTAATTAATTTGTAATTATTTTTCAAAACATAATTTCAGATCACGATCACTCGTTATCAGATTTGATTAAAACGTTACTAAATAACTCGTTTGTCTGACAGAACGATACAATAATGATTCGGTGTAGTAATCAATGCTATAATTATGTGCACACATTTTATAATTGACCAATTAGCACAATCAGTGCTAAATTCCGATGTGCAATTTTGATCTTGATAATAGCAGTATGCCCCTATCCGGGATATTATACAGTCGGCGGTCTCTGTGATGTACCGGTAGTCGATTACTCCCAATAAACAGTGTGACCAGCTTAAATTTGATTGCTGTGTTTGCTAGAAAAGAATGACTATATGGGTTCAGTCGGTGTTTTTATAGATGCATTGTTTTTAAAGCAGCTGTCTGGTATTTTGTGGTTCATATACACACTTTTAGATTTGTCCAAGGATTTTGAAATGGGTTGAATTTAACGTCGATCACCAGGATATCGACTAATTTTGTACTATAACTAACCCACACACCAAAGCTACACATTTTCAACATCATTAAAACAATTTTAAACCCGTATTTTCGATCAAATTCACGCCTTTTCAAATTTGTCTACTCGTTACTAGTTTGTCTAATATGCATTGTTTGTCTAACAAGATGGCGGCGATAAGCCGTTGCCGGGGGTGTGCGCAAATGGTGCGATGCGATTGGCTAACGCCAGCTGTCAATCAAAATCGGCAGAAAGGTCAATTGGCTACTTGATATTGAAGATACAGAAAATCTCAATTCAATGAGAGACATTACTGGTTTTTCGATTACATGTGCCTCCCTTGATGGATAAAGTCAGATTTATCCCTAAATGTATATTGATCCTTTTAGTTGGAATCCTTTGTTTTTACTGTTGTGTTACGTTGCGTTAGGATAAATGTAATTTTTATCAAAAATCGTGTTAATTAATTGAACCAATTTTTACAGTAAGGTATCCACTGGATATGCTAAATGATATATGTCGAGATTTAATAATTTCATAATTATAAGATGTGAATACGGATAAAAATGGAAAATATGTTGTGCAAAGGAAATAACGATAAAAACAGAGGAAACCAATTAACCCATTCAACCCCAAGTAACTGACATGGACTAGTGCAGGATATTTTTAGACCAATAAATTAATAAGAAAATTACCTTTCAACAAGTTCATTTATCAAAATGGGTAATTTTATCTAAAAATAGTAATAATTATTACTGGCAAAAAGTGCAGATCCTGATGAGCCGGCTCATCTGGATCTACACTTTTTGTAAGTCTATTTAGAGGCCTGTAGTGTTGAAAGGGTTAAGAGGACCAATATACTATTAGGAATATTCAGGGGAAGTAACTGACTAATGTTTCTCATTGGATGAAAATTGTACTAGTAATGAGCTTAAAATACCATGGTGATAATTTGATCAAGGAGAATTAGACTGAATGATGGTTGTTAACAGGTGGATTGATGCATCACACATTGGCTGCAAGGCAGAATATTGCATAAAGTGGTCTATTCAAACCATGTACATAGGTACTGAATTAACATATTTTGAGCAAATAATACATCGACAAAGTGCAACAGAAAGGCATAGATACAGACGGATCTGTAGTACAGTGGTAACATGCTGGACTGGTAATCCAGGTATCGCAGGTTCGATCCACTGTCTGACCCTAATAAAATTAACAGTCTTTCAGATGGGGCATTAAACCGAGGTCTCGTGTCGGTGCTTTACACTGTGCATGTAAAAGAACCAGAGGAGACTCTGGAATGGGTCTCTGTCTGTATCATTGCACTATTTTCCAAAAATCTAAAATGACTAATCTCTTCAGGAGGGGTCGCTCATATGGGTGCTATAATAATTAATATTATAGTGATTTTACAAAAGTAACTCAAAATCCGTCGAACAATAAACACAAACATATGGCTTGTGATGTTTTGCTAATATTTTAACTTACCATCGGTCATGTCATCCATCTCTATATTCTCGGCACTCCCCCGCCCCGCCTCTGCCACGCCCATATTATATACTTAAGTCCTCTTTTCACTTTCCAATGAATGCACAACAGTTAATTCCTCTTTTCACTTTCCAATCACATAACAGTCATTGTGTCGCAAAATGTTAAATATTCCACAATCACTAATCCAATATTCCACAATCACCAATCACCAATATTCCACGATCACTGACAATCAAATACAATCTACTGGTATGAGTTTAGTTGCACAAATGTTGGAGTCTCAAAATAAACACCGCCTGGAATTAGTTAGCAAACAATATAATAAACTACTTGTATATTAAAGCGCCATTACTACTACAAATTCTTCTTAAACATGTGATACTTTCGCTTAGATATTTTAACTAAGATTAGTCTACAAATAAATATGTGAAATAACTTGTGTTATTCAGGATAAACGCTTTGTATTACGCATGAATATCGACCCTATTTACATTATTTTGTTATGTCAACAAACCGCGTATACGACGTTTGTTTATTTGTTTAAATACTCAGATATGACTTTGTAGAAACACAGATAACATCAACACATCAACAATCATGCAGATATTATAAGCTATTATGGGCAATTACCAGACATTTCTAATCAGAGAATATCCACCACTTTGTAAATATTTGAAGGCATTACTTGGGTACAATCAAATGTCCAACAGCACAATAAACACATACTCCTGATAACACACTGCAACTATTACTTCCCTATTCAACCGCTTATCTGTTACCATAGTAACATAAATAAGCACATATTTGAATATTTCAACAAATATTGTTTAATATAATCCGCATTAGCTGCTAATTTAAGTGTTTCTGGGCACAATTATTCTACTCGGGCAAGGACATTTATTTACCCCGGGCAAGTCAACCCTACGCATCCAGGGAAAGACAACCCTACACATCCAGGGAACGTCAACCCTACGCATCCAGGGAAAGTCAACCCTATACATCCAGGGCAAGCAGACCCAGAGTTCATTCTAGGACATCTATTTACCACAGGCAAGTCAACCCTACACATCCAGGGCAAGTAAACCTTACACATCCAGGGCAAGTCAACCCTACACATCCCGGGCAAGTCAACCCTACACATCCAGAGCAAGCAGACCCAGAGTTCATTCTAGGACATCTATTTACCCCGGGCAAGTCAACCCTACACATCCAGGGCAAGCCAACCCTACACATCCAAGGCAAGTCAACCCTACACATCCAGGGCAAGTCAACACTACACATCCACAGCAAGTCAACCCTACACATCCAGGGCAAGTCAACCCTACACATCCAAGGCAAGTCAACCCTACACATCCAGGGCAAGTCAACCCTACACATCCAGGGCAAGTCAACCCTACACATCCAGGGCAAGTCAACCCTACACATCCAGGGCAAGTCAACCCTACACATCCAGGGCAAGTCAACCCTACACATCCAGGGCAAGTCAACCCTACACATCCAGGGCAAGTCAACCCTACACATCCAGGGCAAGCCAACCCTACACATCCAGGGCAAGTCAACCCTACACATCCAGGGCAAGCAGATCCAGGGTTCATTCTAGGACATCTATTTACCCCGGGCAAGCCAACCCTACACATCCAGGGCAAGTCAACCCTACACATCCAGGGCAAGCAGATCCAGGGTTCATTCTAGGACATCTATTTACCCCGGGCAAGCCAACCCTACACATCCAGGGCAAGTCAACCCTACACATCCAGGGCAAGTCAACCCTACACATCCAAGGCAAGTCAACCCTATACATCCAGGGCAAGCAGATCCAGGGTTCATTCTGGGACATCTATTTACCCCGGGCAAGCCAACCCTACTCATCCAGGGCAAGCCGACCCAGAGTTCATTCTAGGACATTTATTTACCACAGGCAAGTCAACCCTACACATCCAGGGCAAGTCAACCCTACACATCCAGGGCAAGCCAACCCTACACATCCAGGGCAAGTCAACCCTACACATCCAGGGCAAGTCAACACTACACATCCAGAGCAAGTCAACCCTACACATCCAGGGCAAGCCAACCCTACACATCCAGGGCAAGCCAACCCTACACATCCAGGGCAAGCCAACCCTATACATCCAGGGCAAGTCAACCCAACATCCAGGGCAAGCCAACCCTACACATCCAGGGCAAGCCAACCCTATACATCCAGGGCAAGTCAACCCAACACCACAACAACCCACACACCACAACAACCCAACACCACAACAACCCTACACATCCAGGGCAAGTCAACCCTACACATCCAGAGCAAGTCAACCCTATACATCCAGAGCAAGTCAACCCTACACATCCAGGGCAAGTCAACCCTACACATCCAGGGCAAGCCAACCCTATACATCCAGGGCAAGTCAACCCTACACATCCAGGGCAAGTCAACCCTACACATCCAGGGCAAGTCAACCCTACACATCCAGGGCAAGTCAACCCTATACATCCAGGGCAAGTCAACCCTACACATCCAGGGCAAGTCAACCCTACACATCCAGGGCAAGTCAACCCTACACATCCAGGGCAAGTCAACCCTATACATCCAGAGCAAGTCAACCCTACACATCCAGACTAATGTCGCCCTCTAGAATGAGCCCAGAGACCTTAGTAACCATACAGATCATTCCAAGCAATACATATATTAATTATAATCTACAGTATAATGATTTTATAAAGTCCATTATGCACACAAGGATTCGGCACGGCATATTTGGGGGTACCAGTGTAGAAAATAAAATTGATAGCGCAGTAGATGCGCATTCGCTTCAGGTGCGAAAGGTCCGGAGTTCGAGCCCCACTGGAGCCGTTACGATTGTGACCTTAGGCAAGGCATTTAAATTCCACATTGCCTCTTCTCTCCCTCGTGGCGATGGATTCCATTAGGAATGAGGTCTCGAGAGTGACTAATATATGTTGAAAGAACTTGTTTCGCAATCGAGCTAAAATAAATTTGTAATAAACTAATTATTTGTAAAATTACAGTAAAATATAAGTTTTTCAAATCGCATTAATGAATTGTTGGCTGCTACAATTACTTGAACTATTTATAGCCCATAATTTACCCAGCATGCACAGAGTTAAGCATTGTCTGAAAATATGTCCAGATCCACCAGATTACATCTAATCAAAGTTCAATCATATAATAAAATATCTGCCGTATTTAGTATAGTCAGCGCACCGTTCATGAAATCCATTTTTATAATATTCCAACCACACAACACTTCTTTACTAGAACTAATATTCAAATGCATGTTTCTGTTTCTGTTTTTGTTTATAGCTCCCATGTTTATGAGGGAAAAATACATTGATCATTGGCACAGCTTGATTTATTCCCAGATATGATGTAGGTATAGATAGTGTAAAAGTAGTATAATAAACCATGGCAAGGCTGTAAGTATTGCATTCTTTGGTTCTTATGTTGGGCAACATTATTATGTATGAACTTAAAAAGAAATATTACGTATGTCATGCAGGGATCATTCTAGAGGACAATATGGGCGAAATAGTCACCCTAGTGACCTTGACTTCACCCTCTGGTGGCCCGCACTTCTCCCTAAAATATTTTGTTTACAGTTTTCATATACAATTTTGTCCAGTAAGATACACTGGCCCATTATACGCACTGCTTACCCTGGACTTGCCCGATTGTGCCCTTAGGAAATGTACTTAACCCATTTGATTCTGCATACCGTTCAAACAGTATTTGCAAAGAACATAAGAGCCAGATCAGCTGCAACGGAACGTGCCGTCTGATCAGGCTCTATGCTGTTTGCTATTCAGATGATCTTGCTAAGACACTTGGCTATGTAGCAAACAACATAGATCCAGATCAGCATGCAGCGTCACGCTGCGGCTGATCTGGATCTATATTGTTTGCAAAAGCCTTTAAATGAATCCAGAATGAAATGGGTTAAATTCCACATTGCCTCGTATCTCCCTCATGGTGGTAGATTCCATCAGGAATGAGGTCTCGAGAGCGTTTTAATCTAATGTTGTAAACAAAACTTGCTTCGCAATCAATAAACAGGACAAGCACTTTAAAGCATTTACTCTATATAATAGTGAAGTAGGGACTTTAAAGCATTAAATATCTGTGGACTCGGGACTTTAAAGCATTAAATATGTGTGAAGGGACTTCAAAGCATTAAATATGTGTACAGGGACTATAAAGCATTAAATATGTGTACAGGGACTATAAAGCATTAAATATTTGTACAGGGACTATAAAGCATTATATATGTGTGGAGATCATGACTTTAAAGCATTATATATGTGTGGAGATCGAGACATTAAAGCATTATATATGTGTGGAGCTTGGGACTTTAAAGCATTATATATGTGTGGAGGTCATGACATTAAAGCATTATATATGGGTGGAGCTCGAGACATTAAAGCATTATATATGTGTGGAGCTCGGGACATTAAAGCATTATATATGGGTGGAGCTCGAGACATTAAAGCATTATATATGTGTGGAGCTCGGGACTTTAAAGCATTATATATGTGTGGAGATCATGACATTAAAGCATTATATATATGTGGAGCTTGGGACTTTAAAGCATTATATATGTGTGGAGCTCGGGACATTAAAGCATTATATATGTGTGGAGATCATGACATTAAAGCATTATATATATGTGGAGCTCGGGACATTAAAGCATTATATATGTGTGGTAATCATGACATTAAAGCATTATATATTTGTGGAGCTTGGGACTTTAAAGCATTATATATGTGTGGAGATCATGACATTAAAGCATTATATATATGTGTGGAGCTCATGACTTTAAAGCATTATATATATGTGGAGATCATGACTTTAAAGCATTATATATGTGTGGAGCTCGGGACATTAAAGCATTATATATGTATGGAGATCATGACTTTAAAGCATTATATATGTGTGGAGATCATGACTTTAAAGCATTATATATGTGTGGAGATCATGACTTTAAAGCATTATATATGTGTGGAGCTCATGACTTTAAAGCATTATATATGTGTGGAGATCATGACTTTAAAGCATTATATATGTGTGGAGCTCATGACTTTAAAGCATTATATATATGTGTGGAGCTCATGACTTTAAAGCATTATATATGTGTGGAGATCATGACTTTAAAGCATTATATATGTGTGGAGCTCATGACTTTAAAGCATTATATATATGTGGAGATCATGACTTTAAAGCATTATATATGTGTGGAGATCATGACTTTAAAGCATTATATATATGTGTGGAGCTCATGACTTTAAAGCATTATATATGTGTGGAGATCATGACTTTAAAGCATTATATATGTGTGGAGCTCAGGACATTAAAGCATTATATATGTGTGGAGCTCAGGACATTAAAGCATTATATATATATGTGGAGCTCATGACTTTAAAGCATTATATATATGTGGAGATCATGACATTAAAGCATTATATATGTGTGGAGCTCAGGACATTAAAGCATTATATATGTGTGGAGCTCATGACTTTAAAGCATTATATATGTGTGGAGATCATGACTTTAAAGCATTATATATGTGTGGAGCTTGGGACTTTAAAGCATTATATATGTGTGGAGCTCGGGACATTAAAGCATTATATATGTGTGGAGATCATGACATTAAAGCATTATATATATGTGGAGCTCGGGACATTAAAGCATTATATATGTGTGGTAATCATGACATTAAAGCATTATATATTTGTGGAGCTTGGGACTTTAAAGCATTATATATGTGTGGAGATCATGACATTAAAGCATTATATATATGTGTGGAGCTCATGACTTTAAAGCATTATATATATGTGGAGATCATGACTTTAAAGCATTATATATGTGTGGAGCTCGGGACATTAAAGCATTATATATGTATGGAGATCATGACTTTAAAGCATTATATATGTGTGGAGATCATGACTTTAAAGCATTATATATGTGTGGAGATCATGACTTTAAAGCATTATATATGTGTGGAGCTCATGACTTTAAAGCATTATATATGTGTGGAGATCATGACTTTAAAGCATTATATATGTGTGGAGCTCATGACTTTAAAGCATTATATATATGTGTGGAGCTCATGACTTTAAAGCATTATATATGTGTGGAGATCATGACTTTAAAGCATTATATATGTGTGGAGCTCATGACTTTAAAGCATTATATATATGTGGAGATCATGACTTTAAAGCATTATATATGTGTGGAGATCATGACTTTAAAGCATTATATATATGTGTGGAGCTCATGACTTTAAAGCATTATATATGTGTGGAGATCATGACTTTAAAGCATTATATATGTGTGGAGCTCAGGACATTAAAGCATTATATATGTGTGGAGCTCAGGACATTAAAGCATTATATATATATGTGGAGCTCATGACTTTAAAGCATTATATATATGTGGAGATCATGACATTAAAGCATTATATATGTGTGGAGCTCAGGACATTAAAGCATTATATATGTGTGGAGCTCATGACTTTAAAGCATTATATATGTGTGGAGCTCGGGACATTAAAGCATTATATATGTGTGGAATCATGCCATTATATATTGACTTTAAAGCATTATATATGTGTGGAGCTCGGGACATTAAAGCATTATATATGTGTGGAGCTCGGGACATTAAAGCATTATATATGTGTGGAGCTCGGGACATTAAAGCATTATATATGTGTGGAGCTCGGGACATTAAAGCATTATATATGTGTGGAGGGACATTAAAGCATTATATATGTGTGAAGCTTGGGACATGAATCTCGTTGTTCTTTACACTTAGCCTCCAACCCTGGCTATAAATGCACAGAACAATAAACCTAGTTCCCTCCACCAATATATTGCCAGTTTCATATAAAATCCTGTGCCAGTTATTACAGTTTTATTGCACCTACTCTTTGACCTCAATAGACACATATTGAACCATTATTATAACACTAAATCTGTACAAACACATTACATAAAACAGCTTGGGAAAAGAATCAACCCATTTAACACCAAGTAAACTGACATGGACTGGTGTTGCATGATATTTTTCGACCAATAAATTAATAAGAAAATTAAATTTGGACCAGTTCATCTATCAAAATGGGTAATTCTTTGTTTGTCTAAAAATAGTAAAATTACTGGCAAAACGTGCAGATCCTGATGAGATCACGAGCCGCCTCATCTGGATCTACCCTTTTTGTAAGCCTATTTAGAGGTATGTGGTGTTGAAAGGGTTCAACCCTCAAACTGAATGCCTTGTTCAACAGAGTATCTACGTCTGATAAATGAGTAATTTTATTGTGGAACAAAAATGTCCAAGCTGTGGCTATAAAAATAATCATTTAGTTTCTACAAAAAATGTTGAGGATGATTGCGAAACAAGTTCTTACAACTTATATTAATCACTCTCGAGACCTCATTCCTGATGGTATCCATCGCCACGATGGAGAGAGACGGTCATCCATGCTCCTGAAATGACGTTGTTTGTCATTGGAGTAAATACTAAAGACGCGATACTTTCAATTAGAGATAATTTAACTAACATTAGTCTACACATAAATATGTACCATAACTTGTGTTATTCAGGATAAACGCTTTGTATTACGCATGGATGCTGACCCTATTTACATTATTTTGTTATGTCAACAAATCGCGTATACGACGTTTGTTTATTTATTGAAATACTCAGTTTTTGAGGCAAATATTTGGAAAATAATTATACGATACAATAGCAAACAAATTACATTCTGCAGACATTTGTGTTTTCACCGATGTAGTGTCGCTTTAAATATAATATAAGACGATACTCGATATTTTGACGTGCAAACCATTCCATGTAGACACTAAAGCCCACCTATAGTCATGATAGGGGCTTTAAAGCCCCGATCGTCATGTTAGGGACTTTAAAGCCACTATAGTCATGATAGTGACTTTAAAGGCCCTATTATCATGATAGCGACTTTTAAGTCCCTAGTCTAGATGAATTACCGGAACAGACATCATGGAAGGAATACAGACTACATCCCCACGATACCAGCAACTAAATAAATACCAAATAAATTTTAAAAAGATGTGTAGCCATGATGGGCTTCGAATCTCTGACCTTTCGTTTACAGAGCAAACATGCTACCAACTCTAGCTAGCTAGCCGGGCAAACACGCTACCAACTCTAGCTAGCTAGCCGGGCAAACATGCTACCAACTCTAGCTAGCTAGCCGGGCAAACACGCTACCAACTCTAGCTAGCTAGCCGGGCAAACATGCTACCAACTCTAGCTAGCTAGCCGGGCAAACATGCTACCAACTCTAGCTAGCTAGCCGGGCAAACATGCTACCAACTCTAGCTAGCTAGCCGGGCAAACATGCTACCAACTCTAGCTAGCTAGCCGGGCAAACACGCTACCAACTCTAGCTAGCTAGCCGGGCAAACACGCTACCAACTCTTAGGTTAGCTAGTCTGGACATTTACGCATAGCTTCCACATGGATGTTATTAAAACAAATCGGATTAAACCAGTCCACAATGGTGACGGCGTGTAACGACAGCAACTGTGACAAAATTGCTCATATTAGCGTACAAACAAAAATAATTGCCATTGTTTTGTAAATTTTGATATTTGATTTGTAAGTTTATGTTCTTAATTTAATTATACGATAGTTTCTTTTTCTGTTTCGAAATCACAATTTTCTTTCACTTAAATTTTGCTGAATCAAGATTGAACACTTGTTGGTTATGTTATATGTTATATTTCGGGTTTTACGCCTGCATCAGCACCATTTTGGGCTATATCGCCGGCGGGCAGTTTACTTAACAACACCTTTCCTGGGCAGGCTCCAGCGGTTAACCAGTACTTGGGTGCACCAACCTCCGTAAGAAACTGCCAACTTTTTCATATAAATGAGACACGGCCTGAGCGGGGCTCGAACCCGTGACCATCAGTGATGATAGGTTACAGTGGTATACAAGTCAGCGACCTTAACCACTCGACCACGGAGGCGGACGAACACTTGTTGGTATTTTTATACTTGTACAATTTTCAAACTTAATATAATTTGTTCATTATTTAATCTTATTTAACGTCGCTACCGGTTACCCATTTGAGCGCTCAGACAGGCATTCTACCTAACAACACCTATCCCGAGCATGCTCCAGCGGTTAACAAGTACTTGGTGCACTCACATCCGGAAGAAACTGCCAACTTTTTCATATGAATAACAGTGATGATAGGTTTAAAGTGACAAAAGTCAACGACCGTGACCGCGGAGGCGAACTTAAAATAATTAAATAATAGATACCTGTTGTATGAATTATTGTCCCACAAATAGTTGGAATTATAAATATATAAATAAGTCAAGCTAAAATGCTTTTATAATAAACACAATGAATATTTTATAACATATATAATTAATTTATTATTCAGAAATACATGTACTATTATCCAAGCTTCAAACATGGTTCATTTACTGCATTAAAATCCAAAATATGGAACAATTTGACCCTTTCAACACCACAGACCTCTAAATAGGCTTACAGCCGTCTCATCAGGATCTGCACTTTTTACCAGTAATATTAGTATTTTTAGACAAAATTACCCATTTCGATAAACAAACTGAAATGTAATTATCTGATAAATTGATTGTGCATCAGTCCATGTCAGTTACTTGGTTATGGGTTAACTGTCAAATATCACAATGTAAATACAATGCATAAATTGTACCAGTAAGTACAAGTAAATACAAGTGGCATGTACCGGTATATTTCCCTTTTCCTAAATATAGATTTTAACATGACATTCATCATAATGCCAAATTTATACATTGGAGCTATCAACTTTTGCCACCCAATTATCCATGCGTGTCAAATTATGCGAATTACACCCACTTTTGGGATAGGACTGGGTATCTTAAACACATTTAACCATTATGGTAGAGAGCACAGTCATGTTCTTACAATATCACGATTTTTTTAAACACATTTAACCTTTATGGTAGAGAGCACAGTCATGTTCTTACAATATCACGATTTTGTCTAATATAACGTATACTTACGGACAAAAGTTTTGCACAGGATTTTTTATATCAGCAATTAACCCTTTCAACACCACAGGCCTCTAAATCCAGATGAGCCGGCTCGTGACGAGCCGTCTCATCAGGATCTGCACTTTTTGTCAGTAATAATTATTACTATTTTTAGATAAAATTACCCATTTTTTATCAATGAACTGGTCCAAAGGTAATTTTCTTATTCATTTATTGGTCTAAAAATATCATGCACCAGTCCATGTCAGTTACTTGGGGTTGAATGGGTTAAAGTCAATAACAAGCAGAACTACATTAAATATTATGTAATTTAAATTGTCAATGTATCATACACATTCTCTGAAATGTTGGTCAAAATCAATTTAGATTATATAATATTTAATGTGCTACTGCTTGTTATTGACTTTAACCCATTCAACCCCAAGTAACTGACATGGACTGGTTCATGATATTAACCCATTCAACCCCAAGTAACTGACATGGACTGGTTCATGATATTAACCCATTCAACCCCAAGTAACTGACATGGACTGGTGCATGATATTAACCCATTCAACACCAAGTAACTGACATGGACTGGTTCATGATATTAATATAATTTTGGGAAGAGCCGTCTCTAATGTTGTAAGAACTTGTGGCTAGACCCATTTTTGCTTCCTTTGCATTATATTGTATGTAGATTCTGTGTCATAATAGAGTAAAATAAAATATGAATTAACTAAATTGATAAAGATAGTTGAAGGTGTTTACTGTGACAGTAATTACAATCTGTTCACTACAGGTACACACTTATCGGCAATTAATTAATTGATTTTAATTGCAGATATAAAAAAATCCATGCAAAACTTTTGTCCTTAAGTATATTTAAATAGTGGATCAAATTTAAATTATTGACCTGGATATTTTCTTTCTTTCACCCATTATACACACATTGTATATGAATTTAGCAAGATTTTATGTTTTTGCTACAAACATAAACAAACATGAATGATAGCTGTGGTATTGCTCCAATTAACATGGATTATATTTATTGATTTAATTCTTTACATTTAACCTTTCATGTCCTTGTGTGTTATTACGTTTATTTATCGTCGCTACCAGTTACCCATATGAGCGACGCCTCCTGAAGAGATTAGTCATTTTAGATTTTGGAGGATAGTGCAATGATACATTCCAAAGTCTCTTCTGGTTCTTTTACGTGCACAGTGTAAAGCACCGACACGAGACCTTGGTTTAACGTCCCATCTGAAAGACTGTTCATTTTTATTAGGGTCAGACGGGGGATCGAACCTGCGATCCCTGGATTACCAGTCCAGCGTGTTAACCACTGGACTACAAATCCGTCTGTATTTTCATGTCCTTACTTGCTCTTTACCCTAAAATATAATGTCCTTAATGAGAGACATTATTGGTTGTTCTATTACCTCCCTTGATGGATAAAGTCAAGATTTATCCCGAAATGTATATTGGTCCTTTTAGTTGGAATCCTTTGGTTTTAATGTTGTCGTCTGATGTTGAAGATGTTGCGTTTGGATAAATGTAATTTATCAAAATCATGTTAATTAATTGAACCAATTTTTACAGTAAGGTATCCATTGGACATGCTAAAGGATATCTGTCGAGATTTAATAATTCAATAATTATAAGACGAGAATACAGATAAAAATGGAAAACATGTGGTGCAAAGGAAACAACGATAAAAACAGAGGACACCAATTAAGAGGACCAATATACTTTTAGGAGTATTCAGGGGAGGTAACTCACTAATGTTTCTCATTCAGCAACTTAATTCTTGTTGGAAGTTGTAATGTCACAGTGGTGGCATGTTCGCTTCAGGTGTGCAGGGTTCATTCTAGGTCAGAATTTTTGGGAGAAGTGAGAAAGCGCGTGATCGCTTCCTTAAATGGTGTTCTTTAATATACTTCTGCGAAATAGGGTTAAAATGCACAGTACAACCATTAAATACAACATTTGAATAGAAGAAGTGCTTTATAATGGGCCAGTGTATCTTACTAGACAACATTTCGTAAAAACCAAAATATAATTTTTTTTTAATTTTTTTTAGGGAGAAGTGCCAGGGCGACAATTTCGCCCACATCGCCGTCTAGAATGATCCCTGGGTGTGACCATGTGACAAGTCCGGAGTTTGCGCCCAGAGCTGCAGTCATTACAATTGTGTCCTTAAATTCCACATTGCCTATATTCTGTCCCTCATTAGTTGATACAAATTTATTTTAGCTAGATTGCGAAACAAGTTCTTACAGCTTATATTAATCACTCTTGAGGCCTCAATCGGAATGGAATCCATTGTCACGAGGAAGAGAGAAGAGGCAACATGGAATTTAAATGCCTTGCCTAAGTGCACAATCGTAACGGCTCCAGTGGGGTTCGAACTCTGGGCCTTTCGCACCTGAAGCGAATGCGCTATCACCACTGTCCCTCATTAATTACAGCAGTGAATTGTGACTCGAGAGCGACAACTAATATTGTAAGAACTTGTTTCGCGATAAAGCTAATATAAATTTGTATAAACTAATTCGTGTTAAGCTAAGGTTTGAGAATTACTTACCAAACCCTAAAAACAAGAAATATCACAGTTGGTGATGAATGCCCCTGAAGCTTATAGCCCCAGCCGAAGATTTAGTCTCTGCGGGAAATATACATAGCTCCCGTGTGACGTCATCATTGTTTGGCAAAGTTGAATAGATATTATATATATTGTAAAGTGGTGTAATTTTGTTTTCTTCATAAAATATTTATTTTTCATCCCATCACCTACTTGTATATTAATATTTCAACTGTGAAAATAAACTTTCAAAATAGGTGCAAGTTAATTTCTTATAAATTATAATTTACATACATAGGTCAAAAAATAATTTAATATTTAAAAAGTGAATTTCAATACATTTAAAATGATACCAATTTTTTATGCGAATATAAATTAATTATGTTATTGCAATTACTAGGAAAAGAAAATCCTGAAATTGCCATTTATAAAACTTGCCAAACAAAATGGCGGCTAAGATAAGATCTTATCTCAGTGTTTGGACTATTTTCAGTGTTTTCACAGACCGTGGGAAGTATGTATGGACTCAGATGGACGGAGATTGGACAGTGCGAAAACTATATGCCTCCCTTCGGGCGTATAAAAATAAAATGGTGAACAGGCTATGATAAAATGGTCAGATCAACCTGCATAACATTTTGACAAAGATGCAGTGAAGTAAGGAATTAATACAATAATTCAGGCCCGTAGGCAGGGGAGTGCACCCTTCTTTTTCCGCCGAGGTCCGCTCGATCAGAACGTAAATGTTAAAATATTATTACCACACTGCCAAAATACGTTTTTTCGCTGCGACGGCGGCGCGGACACTGCCCATTATGTTGCTTTACCGTACAAATACCCGCAAGGTGTCAATGGATCCGTCCCTTCGGCCATTCGATATATTATGCACCCCCCTACAAAAGTTCCTGCCTAAGGGCCTGTTATTATGCAATGCCCGTCACACCGAAAACAAATTCTCATAAATTTCTTGAAGTTCAAAAACAGTGCTAGTACTCCGCAACAACATCCTGGTCTTTGGGAACATCAAAGGAAAATGTTAAATTATCCTGTTCTATAATTCTAAAAGCATTTAAACAGACAAAATCATTTAGCATATTTAACCCATTCAACACCAAGTAACTCACGTGGACTGGTCCATGATATTCATAAACCAATAAATGAATCAGAAAATCACATTTGGACAAGTTCATTTATCAAAATGGGTAATTATGTCTAAAAATAGTCATCACTGGCAAAAAGTGCAGATCCTGATGAGACGGCTCGTCACGAGCCGGCTCATCTGGATCTACACTTTTTGTAAGCCTATTTAGAGGTCTGTGGTGTTGAAAGGGTTAAATGCTTAAAATTACGTATGTTTGTAAATATGATATGATGCTTATATTTAATGTTTTTAAATATTCTTGTTTAAACTTTCAAAATAGGTGCAAGTTAATTTCTTATAAATTATAATTTACATACATAGGTCAAAACATAATTTAATATTTAAAAAGTGAATTTCAATACATTTAAAATGATACCAATTTTTTACTAGGAAAAGAAAATCCTGAAATTGCCATTTATAAAACTTGCCAAACAAAGTGCTGCAGCGCTTAATTTCCCAATTTATGTTAATGTTTATATTATTCACTCTCGCTGGACATATTCACGCATGTTCTGTATATAGCATAGGCGACGATGAATGTAATGTTCAAGTCAAAAATGGAATAAAGTTCTGTTCTGTTCTGTATAATCATATACATGTAAGCAAGTAATTACTGCACTATGCGGCACTTCATATTTTAAACGATTGCAGAGCTTCAATTGGTTAATATATATATTTAAATTTGCTCGCTTGCCAAACAAGTTCTTACAACATTAATAGATTTAGCATTCTCGAAACTCCCAATTGTCCCGATATGCCATAAAATCCAAGTCAACTAAATTCCTAGTATGAATTATATATGAGAATTATTCACATTTAAAATGATTTTTGAAGCGCTGACATCATCTGGAATACAAATTCAAACTGACTTGACATCCACCATAGGTACTTGACTCCGACCTAGTTAAGTAGTTTTACATAAATGTATACGTATTTACAATTTACCTTTATAATTTATCCAATTAATGTAGTAGAATAATACGGGTAGGCCCCATTAAATTAATTATTGATGTAACAGTGCTTTGATAGAATAATTGGGGCTGAAAAAAGTAAAACAAAAAAACAATTAAAAAAATATCTCAGCCAAAATTGGCAATTAGGCCCTATGCTATCAAAGCACTTAAAGTCTGCATATGCTCGAGAGTTAAGCAACTAATTTACAAATTGATCACCGTGAATTCCCATACACAGCAAAATACAAAAGAAAGGTTATAATATATCACAACCAATAAATATATATATGCACTAAATTAAATAACACCAATTTCCAGAGAAATAAACAACAATTCCGACACAAAGTAAACACTGAATAAAAAGTAGATCCCACACATACTGGTTAGATAGTCACTATTAAAACTGTTCCTGAATACTTCATCAAAAACACCTTTCACACACCAGCTTCAAACCGGATTTAAAACTACCCAAACTATACAATTTACTCAAATCAATGTCTCAAGCATTCAAGCATAATATCTGTTTACATCTTTATGCATGACCTAATTTTAAGTAATTCCATCACAAAGGGGAGTAATCCAATTAACTGTATACAGACGACAGTCTATTCAAATTATCTATCCTGAATTAGAAAATAAATACATTTTTCAAATAGCTCTACAATTCTACACAATGGGAAGGAATTCTTTATAGATATTGGGTATATATTGTCATGAATGGGCCAATGAAATCTGGCTTTGAAGTATAGGATATAAGCCGAAAACGATCCAATATGTAAAATATCGGACTGTGTGAGATGCGTAGCGCCGAAGACAGTACCAATATTTTACATATTGGATCCGTTTGAGGCTTATATCTGACTTAAAACACAAACTTATATAACAAGATCTTACTAACTAAAATTGTTCATTTCATCCATTTATGCGTAGGATTTAATATAACACTCTGGCATTTTGACATCAGTCCAATATTAATAATAATGGACTGCAAGTACAAAGGTATGACATCACCACAGTGTTTTAACTATAATTAAGATCTAGATACCTGGAGCTTATAGTGAATTGTAGTTACAGAGCATTGTTATAGGATTACGGGGCATTCCTGCACTCCGTAATCAGCACCTTGTATGAACTACAATTATGATCTAGATACCTGGAGCTTATAGTGAGTGAACTGTAGTTACAGAGCATTGTTATAGGATTAACCCATTCAACCCCAAGTAACTGACATGGACTGACTGGTGCATGATATTTTCAGACAAATAAATTAATAAGAAAATTACATTTGGACCAGTTCATTTATCAAAATGGGTAATTTTATCTAAAAATAATAATATTACTGGCAAAAAGTGCAGATCCTGATGAGACGGCTCGTCACGATCCGGCTCATCTGGATCTACACTTTTTGTAAGCCTATTGAGAGGCATGTGGTGTTGAAAGGGTTAAATATATATTTGTGGGTAATAAAGACTTTATTTTTCTTATGTCCTTCAAATTATTTCTCGTGATTCTTTTCCCCGTTGTATATTTTATCTTAATGCCAGTATCGTCATGCAATTACCCCGTTTCTGTACCCCACCCGTTTTTGAATATGTTTGCGATTGCTGTCATCTTTAACAGTTAGTAACAGGCTGTCCGATTAGCGCAGTGGTTAGCGCACTCACTTCTCACCAATGTAACCTGGGATCCATCCTTGGACCGAGAAGTATGTGAGATGGTACGGTGGTCGCCAGATCGGACAGGTGGGTTTTCTCCGGGTACTCTGTTTCCTCCTACACGAATGGCCACATTTACGCTTTCATCCGCGCCAATGAAAGTGATTAATATAAGTTGTTAAAACTTGCTTTGCAATCGTAAAATAAATAAAGTTTAAACTAACAGGTGCTCGTTTTATATGGTACAATCCTAGAACTGCAAAACAGGAAAATGGGCACAAAAAAACAAATAAATATTCAACATATAATTTGAAAATATGTAAATGTTTTCATTAGTAGTGACTGTCAAACATCAATCTAAAACAGTGGAAATGAAACTTACATGTAAATTAACCCTTTCCCAAGTGTCGCACATAGAAACGCCTATTTACGCCAATTTATCATAAATACCACATACATTGACAAAGAGTTAATTATCATTATAAAAGCGCAATAATATTATAAAATGGTGTTGTAATACTTACCATAATCACCTTCATAAGCAACAGCATCTGGCCCCGGAATAGTTCCATAATCACTTTTTGACATTTTAATGGATCCAGAATTCATTGTCACGTCTTATACATGTATATACTTATGCTTCTAGTAACACTAATCGGTAGTATAGTTTATGTTGGATTTCAATGCATCTAGTAACACTAATCGGTAGTTTAGTTTATGTTGGATTTCAATGCATCTAGTAACACTAATCGGTAGTTTAGTTTATGTTGGATTTCAATGCATCTAGTAACACTAATCGGTAGTTTAGTTTATGTTGGATTTCAATGCATCTAGTAACACTAATCGGTAGTATAGTTTATGTTGGATTTCAATGCATCTAGTAACACTAATCGGTAGTTTAGTTTATGTTGGATTTCAATGCATCTAGTAACACTAATCGGTAGTATAGTTTATGTTGGATTTCAATGCATCTAGTAACACTAATCGGTAGTTTAGTTTATGTTGGATTTCAATGCATCTAGTAACACTAATCGGTAGTTTAGTTTATGTTGGATTTCAATGCATCTAGTAACACTAATCGGTAGTTTAGTTTATGTTGGATTTCAATGCATCTAGTAACACTAATCGGTAGTTTAGTTTATGTTGGATTTCAATGCATCTAGTAACACTAATCGATAGTTTAGTTTATGTTGGATTTCAATGCATCTAGTAACACTAATCGGTAGTTTAGTTTATGTTGGATTTCAATGCATCTAGTAACACTAATCGGTAGTTTAGTTTATGTTGGATTTCAATGCATCTAGTAACACTAATCGGTAGTTTAGTTTATGTTGGATTTCAATGCTTCTAGAAACACTAATCGGTAGTTTAGTTTATGTTGGATTTCATGGCGTTTTATTTGAAGTGGCAATATTTAACCATTTGTATGTTAGCGGTGAATATAACAATAATTATGTCGTGGAATTGCACAGTGTTATCAGCTATAAATAAGAAAAACACATTAATGAATTGTCATCTGCTACAATTATTTGAAGAGTTCAAGTGTGCTCTCAAACTGTCGGGAGTTCAAGTGTGCTCTCAAACTGTCGGGAGTTCAAGGGTGCTCTCAAACTGTCAGAGTTCAAGGGTGCTCTCAAACTGTCAGAGTTCATGGGTGTTTTCAAACTGTCAGAGTTCATGGGTGTTTTCAAACTGTCAGAGTTCATGGGTGTTCCCTACTGTCAGAGTTCATGGGTGTTCCTACTGTCAGAGTTCATGGGTGTTCCCTACTGTCAGAGTTCATGGGTGTTCCCTACTGTCAGAGTTCATGGGTGTTCCCTACTGTCAGAGTTCATGGGTCTAGCATATTGGTAACTTTTAGCAAATATATTACAATCTTTGGACTGGTAACTATTAAACATAATATTACAAACATTGGATTAGTAAGTTTTAACTACCATATTACAATCTTTACGCTCGTAACTTTTAACTACCATATTACAATCTTTACGCTCGTAACTTTTAACTACCATATTACAATCTTTAGACGGGTAACTTTTAACTACCATATTACAATCTTTAGACTGGTCAACTTTTAACTACCATATTACAATCTTTAGACGGGTAACTTTTAACTACCATATTACAAACTTTAGACGGGTAACTTTTAACTACCATATTAATAATTACAATCTTTAGACGGGTAACTTTTAACTACCATATTACAATCTTTAGACGGATAACTTTTAACTACCATATTACAATCTTTAGACGGGTAACTTTTAACTACCAAATTACAATCTTTAGACGGGTAACTTTTAACTACCATATTACAATCTTTAGACGGGTAACTTTTAACTACCATATTACAATCTTTAGACGGGTAACTTTTAACTACCATATTACAATCTTTAGACGGGTAACTTTTAACTACCATATTACAATCTTTAGACGGGTAACTTTTAACTACCATATTACAATCTTTAGACGGGTAACTTTTAACTACAATATTACAAACTTTAGACGGGTAACTTTTAACTACCATATTAATAATTACAATCTTTAGACGGGTAACTTTTAACTACCATATTACAATCTTTAGACGGATAACTTTTAACTACCATATTACAATCTTTAGACGGGTAACTTTTAACTACCATATTACAATCTTTAGACGGGTAACTTTTAACTACCATATTACAATCTTTAGACGGGTAACTTTTAACTACCATATTACAATCTTTAGACGGGTAACTTTTAACTACCATATTACAATCTTTAGACGGGTAACTTTTAACTACCATATTACAATCTTTAGACTGGTCAACTTTTAACTACCATATTACAATCTTTAGACGGGTAACTTTTAACTACCATATTACAATCTTTAGACAGGTAACTTTTAACTACCATATTACAATCTTTAGACGGGTAACTTTTAACTACCATATTACAATCTTTAGATGGGTAACTTTTAACTACCATATTACAATCGTTAGACTGGTCAACTTTTAACTACCATATTACAATCTTTAGACGGGTAACTTTTAACTACCATATTACAATCTTTAGATGGGTAACTTTTAACTACCATATTACAATCTTTGGACTGGTAACTACACTCCCAGAAATGCAACAAAACACTCACAGAAACCGGACAAAACACCCGCAGAAACATGACAAAACACCCGCAGAAACATGACAAAACACTCACAGAAACCGGACAAAACACTCGCAGAAACCAGACAAAACACTCGCAGAAACCAGACAAAACACTCGCAGAAACCGGACAAAACACTCGCAGAAACCAGACAAAACACTCGCAGAAACCGGACAAAACACCCGCAGAAACATGACAAAACACTCGCAGAAACCAGACAAAACACTCGCAGAAACCGGACAAAACACCCGCAGAAACATGACAAAACACCTGCAGAAACATGACAAAACACCCGCAGAAACCGGACAAAACACCCGCAGAAACATGACAAAACACCTGCAGAAACATGACAAAACACTCGCAGAAACCAGACAAAACACTCGAGGAAACCGGACAAAACACTCGCAGAAACCGGACAAAACACTCACAGAAACCAGACAAAACACTCGCAGAAACCGGACAAAACACTCGCAGAAACCGGACAAAACCGGACAAAACACTCGCAGAAACCGGACAAAACACTCGCAGGAACCGAACAAAACACTCGCAGAAACCGGACAAAACCATCATGAATATGATCATGCACTATAATCACACAATTCACAGAGAAGCCTCGATACGCACGAAGATGTTGGAAAAAAACTAGATCTACCATAATAATTATTGTCAACAGATTGTATGCCAATAGTTGAGTAATACCAGTTTCTATTTTGACTATTTTTCCCAACATGTTTTTCACGGCCGTTTGGCTGTACATGTGTGATTCAGTGAACAAGAATTATTCCTGAACTGCAATGATGCAAGCAGCATCTCGGATGTTTACCGGTGTACACAATCCAGTAGCCTTATCTACCAACTAATACTAACTGCGCAATATGCATACTTGAACAACATGTAAACGGCGCCGTGTCGTGTATTAAGATTCGTGTACACGTTTACAAAAATCTGTACACATGGCAGCCCTACATGCCTACATGAATGACCACATATACGCTTTCATCCGAGCCAATGAGATTGATTAATATAAGTTGTTAAAAATAATTTTAAAAGTTAAAATCCAATTCGTCTTGAAAACACTTAATTCCCGAGTTTGTATATACAATTTTAACATCATCGATTGGTGCAAGCATTTAATGTTTTCAAAACAGGATTGTCATTCGTGCTTCATTTGATTTTGTTTTGGAAAATGGCGTGATCGATTAAGACACTGATGAAAATGACATAAATAACTATAGGAACTCTTTCACCGCCAATGTAGCAAAATGCAGAGAACCTGATCAGACAGATCAGAACGTGCCGTCCAATCAGGTTATATGCCGAGTGCTCTTCAGACAGTGGGGAGCTGAAGCATCTGTCCGAATAGCAAACAACATAGATCCTGATCAGACGCGGTGTGGCGCTGCATGCTGATCAGAATCTATGTTGTTTGCTACATAGCCAAGCATCTTAGCAAGATCATCTGAATAGCAAACAGCATAGAGCCTGATCAGACGGAACGTTCCGTGGCGGCTGATCTGGCCGTATGTTCTTTGCAAATCTGTCTGAACGGTATCCAGAATCAAATGGGTTAATAAGAGGTCTCTAATAAGATGCTTTTCAGGGATCATTCTAGATGGTGACGTGGGCGAAATAGTCGCCCTAGGGACCCTGACTTCGCCCTCTGGGGGCACCCCCGGACTTCTCCCTAAATTTACAATTTTCATACAATTTTGTCTAGTAAGATACACTGACCCATTATAAAAATAAAACACTTCTATTCAAATGTTGTATTTAACCCTTTCAACCCCAAGTAACTGCTGACATGGACTGGTCCATGATATTTTTAGACCAATAAATTAATAACAAAATTACATTTGGATCAGTTCATTTATCAAAATGGGTAATTTTATCTAAAAATAGTCATAATTATTACTGGCAAAAAAGTGCAGATCCTGATGAGACGGCTCGTTACGAGCCGGCTCATCTGGATCTACACTTTTCATAAGCCTATTTAGAGGCATGTGGGGTTGAAAGGGTTAATGGTCATATTGTGCATTTTAACCTTATTTTGTTGAAATTTATTAAATAGCACAATTTAAGGTCGCGATCTCCCACTTTCTCACTTCTCCCAAAAATTCTGACCTAGAATGAACCCTGGGCTATTAATATTTGATATTATAGGGTTATTAGTTTACTCCAAATACTGTAAATCACGAGGTGATCGATTAGCAATGTTGTTGAGTGTATATTATGTAAGACCCAAGTCTAACTTAGTTACAGTTACACTATAAATATATAAAAAAATTTATCTTCAATATATAAATTAATATCTCCTGATAACACGTAAATCTATCCAACCACAAGTATTGCATGTATAATAATCCATTTTCCATTTAAACTTATTATATTAATTCAAAATATTTCCTTGCTCTTTTAAGTAGTGTGAAATAGTCTATTCACGTACATTATATATATATATAATGTCAATAACCTATTTACGTTGTAGAATATCTTCGTAAAGTTAATCAAGTCCCGCAGCCTATGCACGTAACATCTGGCATTACTAATCATAAATCGTAATTAAAAATGACTAAATACACATCCTTCACATTTGTTCCATTAGATCCATCATGCATACATGTATAGTGGGTTCAGACATTATAAATGTATCATATTCGGGTAGCCAACAAACTATACAGTATTATAAGTATCATATTCGGGCTCCGGTACCCAACAAACTGCAATATCATAATGTCAGGGATGACAGTGTCCGTGAGTGTGTTAGGGACGGGTGTGTGTATGGGTGTGTGTATGGGTGTGTTAGGGACGGGTGTGTTAGGGATGGGCGTGTGTATGGGTGTGTGTATAGGTGTGATAGAGAGTGTGTGGGTGTTTGTGCGTGGGTGTATCAGGGATGGGTGGGTGTGTTTATATTAGCTTATTACACTAGCTACAGTATTATACTGAATGAGGCAACAGCTGTAACCAACAAGGAATTGCATCAATATCACGTATATAAAAGAAAAACTAACATATTGACTCTCATATCTCGTATCAAGTATATCACCATGTAATATAATCATTATATTGATGTTTTATTATACATTTTACCTCTATTAAGCAGTGACATGTGCTATGTAGCAACTTTCTGTGATTCGCTTGGCTGGCTGCTTAGGACAGATTTGGCTGTACATGATACTCAAGCACACTCAATATCCCAGCTTCTGTATTCAACAACCCCCTCCCCCACAGCATCAAGGACATTCCATACACAATCATATACTGTATAATCTCACTATATCCCATCTTCTGTATTCACCAATCCCCTCCCCCACAGCATCAAGGACATTCTATACACAATCTTATACTGCATAATCTCACTACCGGTATATCCCAGCTTCTGTATTCACCAATCCCCTCCCCCACAGCATCAAGGACATTCTATACACAATCTTATACTGCATAATCTCACTACCGGTATATCCCAGCTTCTGTATTCACCAATCCCCTCCCCACAGCATCAAGGACATTCTATACACAATCTTATACTGCATAATCTCACTACCGGTATATCCCAGCTTCTGTATTCACCAATCCCCCCCACAGCATCAAGGACATTCCATACACAATCATATACTGCATAATCTCACTATATCCCAGCTTCTGTATTCACCAATCCCCTCCCCCACAGCATCAAGGACATTCTATACACAATCTTATACTGCATAATCTCACTACCGGTATATCCCAGCTTCTGTATTCACCAATCCCCCCCCACAGCATCAAGGACATTCCATACACAATCATATACTGCATAATCTCACTATATCCCAGCTTCTGTATTCACCAATCCCCCCCCACAGCATCAAGGACATTCCATACACAATCATATACTGCATAATCTTACTATATCCCAGCTTCTGTATTCACCAATCCCCTACCCCACAGCATCAAGGACATTCCATACAACATCATATACTGTATAATCTTACTATATCCCAGCTTCTGTATTCACCAATCCCCTCCCCCACAGCATCAAGGACATTCCATACACAATCATATTATGCATAATCTTACTATATCCCAGCTTCTGTATTCACCAATCCCCTCCCCCCACAGCATCAAGGGCATTCCATACACAATCATATACTGCATAATCTTACTATATCCTATCTTCTGTATTCACCAATCCCCTCCCCCACAGCATCAAGGGCATTCCATACACAATCATATACTGCATAATCTTACTATATCCCAGCTTCTGTATTCACCAATCCCCTCCCCCACAGCATCCAGGGCATTACATATACCATCACATACTGTATAATCTTACCACATGTATATTCCAGTGTCTGTTCACTAGTCCCCTCCCCCAGAGAATCAAGGACATTCCATATACCATCATTCCTTACAGCATCATGAACAACTATCTATTCCCTCGTCCCCTCCATCACAGCATCCAAGACATTCCTTACAGCATCATGAACAACTATATGTTCCCTCATCCCCTCCACCACAGCATCCATGACATTCCTTACAGCATCATGAACAACTATCTATTCCCTCATCCCCTACACCACAGCATCCATGACATTCCTTACAGCATCATGAACAACTATCTGTTCCCTCATCCCCTCCACCACAGCATCCAGGACATTCCTTACAGCATCATGAACAACTATCTGTTCCCTCATCCCCTCCACCACAGCATCCAGGACATTCCTTACAGCATCATGAACAACTATCTGTTCCCTCATCCACTCCACCACAGCATCCAGGACATTCCTTACAGCATCATGAACAACTATCTATTCCCTCATCCACTCCACCACAGCATCCATAACATTCCTTACAGCATCATGAACAACTATCTATTCCCTCATCCCCTACACCACAGCATCCATAACATTCCTTACAGCATCATGAACAACTTCTGTTCCCTCATCCCCTACACCACAGCATCCATGACATTCCTTACAGCAACATGAACAACTATATATTCCCTCATCCCCTCCACCACAGCATTCATGACATTCCTTATAGCATTATGAACAACTATATATTTCCCCATCCCCTACACCACAGCATCCATGACATTCCTTACAGCATCATGAACAACTATCTGTTCCCTCATCCCCTATACCACACACAGTATCCAGGGCATTCCTTACAGCATCATGAACAACTTCTGTTCCCTCATCCCCTACACCACAGCATCCATGACATTCCTTACAGCATCATGAACAACTATCTATTCCCTCGTCCCCTCCAACACAGCATCCATGACATTCCTTACAGCATCATGAACAACTATCTATTCCCTCGTCCCCTCCACCACAGCATCCATGGCATTCCTTACAGCATCATGACCAACTTCTATTCCCTCATCCCCTACACCACAGCATCCATGACATTCCATACAGCATCATGAACAACTATCTATTCCCTCATCCCCTCCACCACAGCATCCATGGCATTCTATACAGCATCATGAACAACTATCTATTCCCTCATCCCCTCCACCACAGCATGCATGACATTCATTACAGCATCATGAACAACTATATATTCCCTCGTCCCCTCCACCACATCATCCATGACATGACATTCCTTGCAGCATCATGAACAACTATATATTCCCTCATCCCCTCCACCATATCAGCCATGACATTCCTTACAGCATCATGAACAACTATCTATTCCCTCATCCCCAGGTACACCACATCATCCAGGACATTCCTTACAGCATCATGAACAACTATCTATTCCCTCATTCCCTCCACCACAGCATCCATGACATTCCTTACAGCATCATGACCAACTATCTATTCCCTCGTCCCCTCCACCACAGCATACATGGCATTCCTTACAGCATCATGAACAACTATCTGTTCCCTCGTCCCCTCCACCACAGCATCCATGACATTCCTTACAGCATCATGAACAACTATCTATTCCCTCGTCCCCTCCACCACAGCATCCATGACATTCCTTACAGCATCATGAACAACTATCTATTCCCTCATCCCCTCCACAACAGCATCCATGACATTCCTTACAGCATCATGAACAACTATCTGTTCCCTCATCCCCTCCACCACAGCATCCATGACATTCCTTACAGCATCATGAACACCTATCTATTCCCTCGTCCCCTCCAACACAGCATCCATGACATTCCTTACAGCATCATGAACAACTTCTATTCCCTCATCCCCTACACCACAGCATCCATGACATTCCATACAGCATCATGAACAACTATCTATTCCCTCATCCCCTCCACCACAGCATCCATGGCATTCCTTACAGCATCATGAACAACTATCTATTCCCTCATCCCCTCCACCACAGCATGCATGACATTCCTTACAGCATCATGAACAACTATATATTCCCCCATCCCCTACACCACAGCATCCATGACATTCCTTACAGCATCATGAACAACTCTGTTCCCTCATCCCCTACACCACAGCATCCATGACATTCCTTACAGCATCATGAACAACTATCTGTTCCCTCATCCCCTATACCACACACGGCATCCAGGGCATTCCTTACAGCATCATGAACAACTTCTGTTCCCTCATCCCCTACACCACAGCATCCATGACATTCCTTACAGCATCATGACCAACTATCTATTCCCTCGTCCCCTCCACCACAGCATACATGGCATTCCTTACAGCATCATGAACAACTATCTGTTCCCTCATCCCCAGGTACACCACATCATCCAGGACATTCCTTACAGCATCATGAACAACTATCTATTCCCTCATCCCCTCCACCACAGCATCCATGACATTCCTTACAGCATCATGACCAACTATCTATTCCCTCGTCCCCTCCACCACAGCATACATGGCATTCCTTACAGCATCATGAACAACTATCTGTTCCCTCGTCCCCTCCACCACAGCATCCATGGCATTCCTTACAGCATCATGAACAACTATCTATTCCCTCATCCCCTCCACCACAGCATGCATGACATTCCTTACAGCATCATGAACAAATATATATTCCCCCATCCCCTACACCACAGCATCCATGACATTCCTTACAGCATCATGAACAACTATCTGTTCCCTCATCCCCTATACCACACACAGCATCCAGGCATTCCTTACAGCATCATGAACAACTTCTGTTCCCTCATCCCCTACACCACAGCATCCATGACATTCCTTACAGCATCATGACCAACTATCTATTCCCTCGTCCCCTCCACCACAGCATCCATGACATTCCTTACAGCATCATGAACAACTATCTATTCCCTCGTCCCCTCCACCACAGCATCCATGACATTCCTTACAGCATCATGAACAACTATCTATTCCCTCATCCACTCCACCACAGCATCCATAACATTCCTTACAGCATCATGAACAACTATATGTTCCCTCATCCCCTCCACCACAGCATCCATGACATTCCTTACAGCATCATGAACAACTATCTGTTCCCTCATCCCCTCCACCACAGCATCCATGACATTCCTTACAGCATCATGAACAACTATCTGTTCCCTCATCCTCTCCACCACAGCATCCAGGACATTCCTTACAGCATCATGAACAACTATCTGTGCCCTCATCCCCTCCACCACAGCATCCAGGACATTACTTACAGCATCATGAACAACTATCTGTTCCCTCATCCCCTACACCACAGCATCCATGACATTCCTTACAGCATCATGAACAACTATCTATTCCCTCATCCACTCCACCACAGCATCCATAACATTCCTTACAGCATCATGAACAACTATCTATTCCCTCATCCCCTACACCACAGCATCCATAACATTCCTTACAGCATCATGAACAACTTCTGTTCCCTCATCCCCTACACCACAGCATCCATGACATTCCTTACAGCAACATGAACAACTATATATTCCCTCATCCCCTCCACCACAGCATTCATGACATTCCTTATAGCATCATGAACAACTATATATTTCCCCATCCCCTACACCACAGCATCCATGACATTCCTTACAGCATCATGAACAACTATCTGTTCCCTCATCACCTATACCACACACAGTATCCATGGCATTCCTTACAGCATCATGAACAACTTCTGTTCCCTCATCCCCTACACCACAGCATCCATGACATTCCTTACAGCATCATGACCAACTATCTATTCCCTCGTCCCCTCCACCACAGCATCCATGACATTCCTTACAGCATCATGAACAACTATATATTCCCCCATCCCCTACACCACAGCATCCATGACATTCCTTACAGCATCATGAACAACTATATATTCCCCCATCCCCTACACCACAGCATCCATGACATTCCTTACAGCATCATGAACAACTTCTGTTCCCTCATCCCCTACACCACAGCATCCATGACATTCCTTACAGCATCATGACCAACTATCTATTCCCTCGTCCCCTCCACCACAGCATCCATGACATTCCTTACAGCATCATGAACAACTATATATTCCCCCATCCCCTACACCACAGCATCCATGACATTCCTTACAGCATCATGAACAACTATCTGTTCCCTCATCCCCTATACCACACACAGCATCCAGGGCATTCCTTACAGCATCATGAACAACTTATGTTCCCTCATCCCCTACACCACAGCATCCATGACATTCCTTACAGCATCATGACCAACTATCTATTCCCTCGTCCCCTCCACCACAGCATACATGGCATTCCTTACAGCATCATGAACAACTATCTGTTCCCTCGTCCCCTCCACCACAGCATCCATGACATTCCTTACAGCATCATGAACAACTATCTATTCCCTCGTCCCCTCCACCACAGCATCCATGACATTCCTTACAGCATCATGAACAACTATCTATTCCCTCATCCCCCAAACCACACACATGACATTCCTTACAGCATCATGAACAACTATCTGTTCCCTCATCCCCTACACCACAGCATCCATGACATTCCTTACAGCATCATGAACAACTATCTATTCCCTCGTCCCCTCCACCACAGCATCCATGACATTCCTTACAGCATCATGAACAACTATCTATTCCCTCGTCCCCTCCACCACAGCATCCATGACATTCCTTACAGCATCATGAACAACTATCTATTCCCTCATCCCCTCCACCACAGCATCCATGACATTCCTTACAGCATCATGAACAACTATATGTTCCCTCATCCCCTCCACCACAGCATCCATGACATTCCTTACAGCATCATGAACAACTATCTATTCCCTCATCCCCTCCACCACAGCATCCATGACATTCCTTACAGCATCATGAACAACTATCTATTCCCTCATCCACTCCACCACAGCATCCATGACATTCCTTACAGCATCATGAACAACTATATGTTCCCTCATCCCCTCCACCACAGCATCCATGACATTCCTTACAGCATCATGAACAACTATCTGTTCCCTCATCCCCTCCACCACAGCATCCATGACATTCCTTACAGCATCATGAACAACTATCTGTTCCCTCATCCTCTCCACCACAGCATCCAGGACATTCCTTACAGCATCATGAACAACTATCTGTTCCCTCATCCCCTCCACCACAGCATCCAGGACATTACTTACAGCATCATGAACAACTATCTGTTCCCTCATCCCCTACACCACAGCATCCATGACATTCCTTACAGCATCATGAACAACTATCTATTCCCTCATCCACTCCACCACAGCATCCATAACATTCCTTACAGCATCATGAACAACTATCTATTCCCTCATCCCCTACACCACAGCATCCATGACATTCCTTACAGCATCATGAACAACTTCTGTTCCCTCATCCCCTACACCACAGCATCCATGACATTCCTTACAGCAACATGAACAACTATATATTCCCTCATCCCCTCCACCACAGCATTCATGACATTCCTTATAGCATCATGAACAACTATATATTTCCCCATCCCCTACACCACAGCATCCATGACATTCCTTACAGCATCATGAACAACTATCTGTTCCCTCATCACCTATACCACACACAGTATCCATGGCATTCCTTACAGCATCATGAACAACTTCTGTTCCCTCATCCCCTACACCACAGCATCCATGACATTCCTTACAGCATCATGACCAACTATCTATTCCCTCGTCCCCTCCACCACAGCATCCATGACATTCCTTACAGCATCATGAACAACTATATATTCCCCCATCCCCTACACCACAGCATCCATGACATTCCTTACAGCATCATGAACAACTATCTGTTCCCTCATCCCCTATACCACACACGGCATCCAGGGCATTCCTTACAGCATCATGAACAACTTCTGTTCCCTCATCCCCTACACCACAGCATCCATGACATTCCTTACAGCATCATGACCAACTATCTATTCCCTCGTCCCCTCCACCACAGCATCCATGACATTCCTTACAGCATCATGAACAACTATATATTCCCCCATCCCCTACACCACAGCATCCATGACATTCCTTACAGCATCATGAACAACTATCTGTTCCCTCATCCCCTATACCACACACAGCATCCAGGGCATTCCTTACAGCATCATGAACAACTTATGTTCCCTCATCCCCTACACCACAGCATCCATGACATTCCTTACAGCATCATGACCAACTATCTATTCCCTCGTCCCCTCCACCACAGCATACATGGCATTCCTTACAGCATCATGAACAACTATCTGTTCCCTCGTCCCCTCCACCACAGCATCCATGACATTCCTTACAGCATCATGAACAACTATCTATTCCCTCGTCCCCTCCACCACAGCATCCATGACATTCCTTACAGCATCATGAACAACTATCTATTCCCTCATCCCCGCCAAAACAGCATCCATGACATTCCTTACAGCATCATGAACAACTATCTGTTCCCTCATCCCCTCCACCACAGCATCCATGACATTCCTTACAGCATCATGAACAACTATCTATTCCCTCGTCCCCTCCAACACAGCATCCATGACATTCCTTACAGCATCATGAACAACTATCTATTCCCTCATCCCCTCCACCACAGCATGCATGACATTCCTTACAGCATCATGAACAACTATATATTCCCTCGTCCCCTCCACCACATCATCCATGACATGACATTCCTTACAGCATCATGAACAACTATATATTCCCTCATCCCCTCCACCATATCATCCATGACATTCCTTACAGCATCATGAACAACTATCTATTCCCTCATCCCCAGGTACACCACATCATCCAGGACATTCCTTACAGCATCATGAACAACTATCTATTCCCTCATCCCCTCCACCACAGCATCCATGACATTCCTTACAGCATCATGACCAACTATCTATTCCCTCGTCCCCTCCACCACAGCATACATGGCATTCCTTACAGCATCATGAACAACTATCTGTTCCCTCGTCCCCTCCACCACAGCATCCATGACATTCCTTACAGCATCATGAACAACTATCTATTCCCTCGTCCCCTCCACCACAGCATCCATGACATTCCTTACAGCATCATGAACAACTATCTATTCCCTCATCCCCTCCACAACAGCATCCATGACATTCCTTACAGCATCATGAACAACTATCTGTTCCCTCATCCCCTCCACCACAGCATCCATGACATTCCTTACAGCATCATGAACAACTATCTATTCCCTCGTCCCCTCCAACACAGCATCCATGACATTCCTTACAGCATCATGAACAACTATCTATTCCCTCGTCCCCTCCACCACAGCATCCATGGCATTCCTTACAGCATCATGAACAACTATCTATTCCCTCGTCCCCTCCAACACAGCATGCATGACATTCCTTACAGCATCATGAACAACTATATATTCCCTCATCCCCTCCACCACATCATCCATGACATGACATTCCTTACAGCATCATGAACAACTATATATTCCCTCATCCCCTCCACCACATCATCCATGACATTCCTTACAGCATCATGAACAACTATCTATTCCCTCATCCCCAGGTACACCACATCATCCAGGACATTCCTTACAGCATCATGAACAACTATCTATTCCCTCATCCCCTACACCACAGCATCCATGACATTCCTTACAGCATCATGAACAACTATATATTCCCTCATCCCCTCCACCACAGCATCCATGACATTCCTTACCGCATCATGACCAACTATCTATTCCCTCGTCCCCTATACCACAGCATCCATGACATTCCTTACAGCATCATTCACAACTATCTGTTCCCTCGTCCCCTACACCACAGCATCCATAACATTCCTTACAGCATCATTAACAACTATCTGTTCCCTCGTCCCCTACACCACAGCATCCATGGCATTCCTTACATTATCATGAACAACTTATGTTCCCTCATCCCCTCCACCACAGCATCCATGAAATTCCTTACAGCATCATGAACAACTATCTATTCCCTCGTCCCCTACACCACAGCATACATGACATTCCTTACTGCATCATGAACAACTATCTGTTCCCTCATCCCCTATACAACAGCATCCATGACATTCCTTACAGTATCATGAACAACTATCTGTTCCCTCGTCCCCTATACCACACACAGCATCCAGGGCATTCCTTACAGCATCATGAACAACTATCTATTCCCTTGTCCCCTCCACCACATCATCCATGACATTCCTTACAGCATCATGAGCAACTATCTATTCCCTCGTCCCCTCCACCACATCATCCATTATTCCCTCGTCCCCTCCACCACATCATCCATGACATTCCTTACAGCATCATGAACAACTATCTATTCCCTCGTCCCCTCCACCACATCATCCATGACATTCCTTACAGCATCATGAACAATTATCTATTTCCTCGTCCCCTCCACAACAGCATCCATAACATTCCTTACAGCATCATGAACAACTATCTATTCCCTCATCCCCTACACCACAGCATCCATAACATTCCTTACAGCATCATGAACAACTTCTGTTCCCTCATCCCCTACACCACAGCATCCAAGACATTCCTTACAGCAACATGAACAACTATATATTCCCCCATCCCCTACACCACAGCATCCATGACATTCCTTACAGCATCATGAACAACTATCTGTTCCCTCATCCCCTATACCACACACAGTATCCAGGGCATTCCTTACAGCATCATGAACAACTTCTGTTCCCTCATCCCCTACACCACAGCATCCATGACATTCCTTACAGCATCATGAACAACTATCTATTCCCTCGTCCCCTCCAACACAGCATCCATGACATTCCTTACAGCATCATGAACAACTATCTATTCCCTCGTCCCCTCCACCACAGCATCCATGGCATTCCTTACAGCATCATGAACAACTTCTATTCCCTCATCCCCTACACCACAGCATCCATGACATTCCATACAACATCATGAACAACTATCTATTCCCTCATCCCCTCCACCACAGCATCCATGGCATTCCTTACAGCATCATGAACAACTATCTATTCCCTCGTCCCCTCCACCACAGCATCCATGACATTCCATACAGCATCATGAACAACTATCTATTCCCTCATCCCCGCCACAACAGCATCCATGACATTCCTTACAGCATCATGAACAACTATCTGTTCCCTCATCCCCTCCACCACAGCATCCATGACATTCCTTACAGCATCATGAACAACTATCTATTCCCTCGTCCCCTCCAACACAGCATCCATGACATTCCTTACAGCATCATGAACAACTATCTATTCCCTCGTCCCCTCCACCACAGCATCCATGGCATTCCTTACAGCATCATGAACAACTTCTATTCCCTCATCCCCTACACCACAGCATCCATGACATTCCATACAGCATCACGAACAACTATCTATTCCCTCATCCCCTCCACCACAGCATCCATGGCATTCCTTACAGCATCATGAACAACTATCTATTCCTTCATCCCCTCCACCACAGCATGCATGACATTCCTTACAGCATCATGAACAACTATATATTCCCTCGTCCCCTCCACCACATCATCCATGACATGACATTCCTTGCAGCATCATGAACAACTATATATTCCCTCATCCCCTCCACCATATCATCCATGACATTCCTTACAGCATCATGAACAACTATCTATTCCCTCATCCCCAGGTACACCACATCATCCAGGACATTCCTTACAGCATCATGAACAACTATCTATTCCCTCATCCCCTCCACCACAGCATCCATGACATTCCTTACAGCATCATGACCAACTATCTATTCCCTCGTCCCCTCCACCACAGCATACATGGCATTCCTTACAGCATCATGAACAACTATCTGTTCCCTCGTCCCCTCTACCACAGCATCCATGACATTCCTTACAGCATCATGAACAACTATCTATTCCCTCATCCCCTCCACCACAGCATCCATGACATTCCTTACAGCATCATGAACAACTATCTATTCCCTCATCCCCTCCACAACAGCATCCATGACATTCCTTACAGCATCATGAACAACTATCTGTTCCCTCATCCCCTCCACCACAGCATCCGTGACATTCCTTACAGCATCATGAACAACTATCTATTCCCTCGTCCCCTTCAACACAGCATCCATGACATTCCTTACAGCATCATGAACAACTATCTATTCCCTCGTCCCCTCCACCACAGCATCCATGGCATTCCTTACAGCATCATGAACAACTTCTATTCCCTCATCCCCTACACCACAGCATCCATGACATTCCATACAACATCATGAACAACTATCTATTCCCTCATCCCCTCCACCACAGCATCCATGGCATTCCTTACAGCATCATGAACAACTATCTATTCCCTCATCCCCTCCACCACAGCATGCATGACATTCCTTACAGCATCATGAACAACTATATATTCCCCCATCCCCTACACCACAGCATCCATGACATTCCTTACAGCATCATGAACAACATCTGTTCCCTCATCCCCTACACCACAGCATCCATGACATTCCTTACAGCATCATGAACAACTATCTGTTCCCTCATCCCCTATACCACACACGGCATCCAGGGCATTCCTTACATCATCATGAACAACTTCTGTTCCCTCATCCCCTACACCACAGCATCCATGACATTCCTTACAGCATCATGACCAACTATCTATTCCCTCGTCACCTCCACCACAGCATACATGGCATTCCTTACAGCATCATGAACAACTATCTGTTCCCTCGTCCCCTCCACCACAGCATCCATGACATTCCTTACAGCATCATGAACAACTATCTATTCCCTCGTCCCCTCCACCACAGCATCCATGACATTCCTTACAGCATCATGAACAACTATCTATTCCCTCATCCCCTCCACAACAGCATCCATGATATTCCTTACAGCATCATGAACAACTATCTGTTCCCTCATCCCCTCCACCACAGCATCCATGACATTCCTTACAGCATCATGAACAACTATCTATTCCCTCGTCCCCTCCAACACAGCATGCATGACATTCCTTACAGCATCATGAACAACTATATATTCCCTCATCCCCTCCACCACATCATCCATGACATGACATTCCTTACAGCATCATGAACAACTATATATTCCCTCATCCCCTCCACCACATCATCCATGACATTCCTTACAGCATCATGAACAATTATCTATTTCCTCGTCCCCTCCACAACAGCATCCATAACATTCCTTACAGCATCATGAACAACTATCTATTCCCTCATCCCCTACACCACAGCATCCATAACATTCCTTACAGCATCATGAACAACTTCTGTTCCCTCATCCCCTACACCACAGCATCCATGACATTCCTTACAGCAACATGAACAACTATATATTCCCTCATCCCCTCCACCACAGCATTCATGACATTCCTTATAGCATTATGAACAACTATATATTTCCCCATCCCCTACACCACAGCATCCATGACATTCCTTACAGCATCATGAACAACTATCTGTTCCCTCATCCCCTATACCACACACAGTATCCAGGGCATTCCTTACAGCATCATGAACAACTTCTGTTCCCTCATCCCCTACACCACAGCATCCATGACATTCCTTACAGCATCATGAACAACTATCTATTCCCTCGTCCCCTCCACCACAGCATCCATGGCATTCCTTACAGCATCATGAACAACTTCTATTCCCTCATCCCCTACACCACAGCATCCATGACATTCCATACAACATCATGAACAACTATCTATTCCCTCATCCCCTCCACCACAGCATCCATGGCATTCCTTACAGCATCATGAACAACTATCTATTCCCTCATCCCCTCCACCACAGCATGCATGACATTCCTTACAGCATCATGAACAACTATATATTCCCCCATCCCCTACACCACAGCATCCATGACATTCCTTACAGCATCATGAACAACATCTGTTCCCTCATCCCCTACACCACAGCATCCATGACATTCCTTACAGCATCATGAACAACTATCTGTTCCCTCATCCCCTATACCACACACGGCATCCAGGGCATTCCTTACAGCATCATGAACAACTTCTGTTCCCTCATCCCCTACACCACAGCATCCATGACATTCCTTACAGCATCATGACCAACTATCTATTCCCTCGTCCCCTCCACCACAGCATACATGGCATTCCTTACAGCATCATGAACAACTATCTGTTCCCTCGTCCCCTCCACCACAGCATCCATGACATTCCTTACAGCATCATGAACAACTATCTATTCCCTCGTCCCCTCCACCACAGCATCCATGACATTCCTTACAGCATCATGAACAACTATATATTCCCTCGTCCCCTCCACCACATCATCCATGACATGACATTCCTTACAGCATCATGAACAACTATATATTCCCTCATCCCCTCCACCACATCATCCATGACATTCCTTACAGCATCATGAACAACTATCTATTCCCTCATCCCCATACACCACAGCATCCATGACATTCCTTACAGCATCATGAACAACTATCTATTCCCTCATCCCCTCCACCACAGCATCCATGACATTCCTTACAGCATCATGAACAACTATATATTCCCCCATCCCCTACACCACAGCATCCATGACATTCCTTACAGCATCATGAACAACTTCTGTTCCCTCATCCCCTACACCACAGCATCCATGACATTCCTTACAGCATCATGACCAACTATCTATTCCCTCGTCCCCTCCACCACAGCATCCATGACATTCCTTACAGCATCATGAACAACTATCTATTCCCTCATCCCCTCCACCACAGCATCCATGACATTCCTTACAGCATCATGAACAACTATATATTCCCCCATCCCCTACACCACAGCATCCATGACATTCCTTACAGCATCATGAACAACTATCTGTTCCCTCATCCCCTATACCACACACAGCATCCAGGGCATTCCTTACAGCATCATGAACAACTTATGTTCCCTCATCCCCTACACCACAGCATCCATGACATTCCTTACAGCATCATGACCAACTATCTATTCCCTCGTCCCCTCCACCACAGCATACATGGCATTCCTTACAGCATCATGAACAACTATCTGTTCCCTCGTCCCCTCCACCACAGCATCCATGACATTCCTTACAGCATCATGAACAACTATCTATTCCCTCGTCCCCTCCACCACAGCATCCATGACATTCCTTACAGCATCATGAACAACTATCTATTCCCTCATCCCCGCCAAAACAGCATCCATGACATTCCTTACAGCATCATGAACAACTATCTGTTCCCTCATCCCCTCCACCACAGCATCCATGACATTCCTTACAGCATCATGAACAACTATCTATTCCCTCGTCCCCTCCAACACAGCATCCATGACATTCCTTACAGCATCATGAACAACTATCTATTCCCTCGTCCCCTCCACCACAGCATCCATGGCATTCCTTACAGCATCATGAACAACTTCTATTCCCTCATCCCCTACACCACAGCATCCATGACATTCCATACAGCATCATGAACAACTATCTATTCCCTCATCCCCTCCACCACAGCATCCATGGCATTCCTTACAGCATCATGAACAACTATCTATTCCCTCATCCCCTCCACCACAGCATGCATGACATTCCTTACAGCATCATGAACAACTATATATTCCCTCGTCCCCTCCACCACATCATCCATGACATGACATTCCTTACAGCATCATGAACAACTATATATTCCCTCATCCCCTCCACCACATCATCCATGACATTCCTTACAGCATCATGAACAACTATCTATTCCCTCATCCCCAGGTACACCACATCATCCAGGACATTCCTTACAGCATCATGAACAACTATCTATTCCCTCATCCCCTACACCACATCATCCAGGACATTCCTTACAGCATCATGAACAACTATATATTCCCTCATCCCCTCCACCACAGCATCCATGACATTCCTTACAGCATCATGACCAACTATCTATTCCCTCGTCCCCTATACCACAGCATCCATGACATTCCTTACAGCATCATTAACAACTATCTGTTCCCTCGTCCCCTACACCACAGCATCCATAACATTCCTTACAGCATCATTAACAACTATCTGTTCCCTCGTCCCCTACACCACAGCATCCATGACATTCCTTACAGCATCATTAACGATTATCTGTTCCCTCGTCCCCTACACCACAGCATCCATGGCATTCCTTACAGAATCATGAACAACTTATGTTCCCTCATCCCCTCCACCACAGCATCCATGAAATTCCTTACAGCATCATGAACAACTATCTATTCCCTCGTCCCCTACACCACAGCATACATGACATTCCTTACTGCATCATGAACAACTATCTGTTCCCTCATCCCCTATACCACAGCATCCATGACATTCCTTACAGTATCATGAACAACTATCTGTTCCCTCGTCCCCTATACCACACACAGCATCCAGGGCATTCCTTACAGCATCATGAACAACTATCTATTCCCTTGTCCCCTCCACCACATCATCCATGACATTCCTTACAGCATCATGAACAACTATCTATTCCCTCGTCCCCTCCACCACATCATCCATTATTCCCTCGTCCCCTCCACCACATCATCCATGACATTCCTTACAGCATCATGAACAACTATCTATTCCCTCATCCCCTCCACCACATCATCCATGACATTCCTTACAGCATCATGAACAACTATCTATTTCCTCGTCCCCTCCACAACAGCATCCATAACATTCCTTACAGCATCATGAACAACTATATATTCCCTCATCCCCTCCACCACATCATCCATGACATTCCTTACAGCATCATGAACTGTACAATCTTAATATATTCCAGCTTCTATTCCCTAGTCCCCTCTATCAGAGCATCCATGAGATTCCTTACAACAGCATGAACAAACTATAATAAATAAGTATGTGGTAGTAATAAATAAGTATGTGCATTAATATAGCCTTACCATATTCGAGGTGATCCTCCTCTTCCTCCTCCTCCTCCCCCCTTGGGGTATCTGGCCCCGGTATGGTATTCAGGGGGTGGAACTCCTCCACTTCTATAGCTTCTGTATCACTTGTACTATTGCTAGTGTTTCTTCTCCCCATTAGTTCTGCTTGTGTTTTATGCTCTTCGTTTTCAAATTCTTCTATCCTAACAGTACTTGTAATGTTTTCATTGTTGGTTTAACCTGTTAAATCGCGACTAAAACACTTTTGCAACCAGCATAGAGCCAGATCAGACGACATAGAATTTGCCATCTGATCAGGCTCTATGCTGTTTGCTATTCGGATAGTGGAGCTAAAACACTTGGCTGAAATGCAAACAATAAAGATCGTAGCGTAGCATAGCATTCACGCCGCAGCTGATCTGGATCTATGCTGTTTGCACATTCCTTCCAATTTATTCAGCAGATTAAGGGTTCAATGTTTGAATTCAGAAATACGCAGACAAATAATACACAATGTATAATATACACATAGGATGTATAAAACTCGTCTAAATTTGTCCCCCAAGTCACATTTATTTCTTAACCCTTTCAACACTACAGACCTCTAAATAGGTTTACAAAAAGTGTAAATACAGACGAGCCGGCTCGCGACTCATCAGGATCTGCACTATTTGCCAGCAATATTACTATTTTTAGACAAAATTACCCATTTTGATAAATACACTGGTCTAAATGTAATGTTCTTATTAATTTATTGGTCTAAAAATATCATGCATTACTTTGTGTTAGTTTATACAAATTTATTTTAGCTCGCTTGCGAAACGAGTTCTTACAACGTATATTAATCACACTCGAGACCTCATTCCTGATGGCATCCATCGCCACGAGGGAGAAAGAAGAGGCAATGTGGAATTTAAATGCCTTGCATAAGAGCACAATCGTAACGGCTCCAGCAGGTCTCGTACTCCAGATCTTTCCACTTTGTGTTGAATCTTTGTAAGTCATATATCAATCGATATATCACAAAGATTGCACTTGTAATTTATCACTATATTTTACACTGCAGGCCTACCGGTACTTTTACATGAATTCACACTAAACAAACCTTGCCCTCTTATATTGCAATTATGTACATCATACCGGTATGCATAACTACAAACCTTGCCCTCTTATATTGCAATTATGTACATCATACCGGTATGCATAACTACAAACCTTGCCCTCTTATATTGCAATTATGTACATCATACCGGTATGCATAACTCATCCTTGTATACATCGCATTAAATCTTAACTTGCATCATAAACTACAAGTTCATCCAACAAGTAGTTTTCATATTCTAATCCACTGATTGTCTCTAGCTTTGCATTTAGGCTACTGAACACTTGTTTAATTAAACCAGTGAATATTATAGGCGTTTCTCTTCCTTTGTTTCTATCACATGTAAATTCACTATTCAATTAAATACGGAATTCTTCCAATTTGAATCATCGTTTGTTATGTTTCTCTCCATACCTAACATAATAACCTTACTTATCACCTTTCTTATAAAGTAAGCAAACACTTGTCAAGATGTGCTCGGTGATGGGTGTATAAAAATGTTGATTATGACAAACTGACAATTAGATGTACAATAAACTCCTTTTAACACAAATAATTGCCCCATTTTTCGTGACTGTAGATACTGTAGAGCGAGTGTTATTTGTGTGATGTGTGCTTCGTGATTTCAGGAGATAATAAATTGTGTATCACTAATTTACAGTGCCGTAGCCAGAATCTGAAATAACCGTGGCGACCCCCCCCCCCCCGATTTATTTTGTGGATGCAAGTCTGCATTCTAAAGGCAGTTTTATCAGAGTTTTCCTATACCTGTCGTTAGTTGCCAACTTCTAACTGAGGCACTCAACCGAGGCAAGTGCCTCAGTGTAGCATGGGCTGGATTTAAAGCGACATTACATTTTTACGTACTGTATAGATAGCATTGCTACTGCAAATTCTTCCAAATTAATTCGAACACTAACTTCAATCAATAAACAGTGTTTTTGCGGTCTCTTAAATAATCAAAATTGAAAGGAGGATTTCATATAACGGTCAGCCACGCTCCTCAATTGACGTTTGTTTAAGAATAGAAGGAATACTTTACAGTGGCCTTACTGTATCTTACTGGACAATATTTTGTCTGAAAATTGTAAAGTAAAAAATGTTTTTTAGATAGATGTCTTTATTTATAGAGGGTGACCTAATTAGTTCTGAACTAATCTTCCTTAGGGGCCTCGAAGGGAGAAGTAGTGCCCCCAGGGAGAATCAGGGAGACGATAATGGAGCTACAATGTAGAGAGAGGAGACTACAGTGTACAAAGCAAATACAAACACTTCTTAAATCTTACAAACAATACATCATTGATACCCTAGTAACCAGAAATATAAAATCTCGAAACTGGAAATGTGTTTCTAATGTTTCTAAAGAGTCGTTCGGATTGGATCTCGAAAACTTGCAAAACCTTGTAGAGAAATCGTCAACTGTGAATGAACTTGTATCTGATTTCTCTAAGACAACATCCGAAATTGTTAACAAACATGCGCCCCTGAAAGAAAGATCAGTGACATGTAGACCCAAGGTTCCGTGGTATTCTGGATACTTGAGACTATTAAAGCAGTATAAAAGATCAATTGAAAAAATCTACTTCCGAGACAGGTCAGACATTACCAAAACTGTTTACAAGAATGTAAGAAACTCGTACACTGCTGCGGTAACATCAGTTAAGGACGGGCACTATCAAAGCAGAATAGGAGAGGCTGAGGGAAATGTGAAGAAAGTCTACAGTGTTACTTCTAACTTACTGGGACGATCTAAAGAAAACCCTCTTCCACCGCACACGAGTGAAGTTGCTTTGGCAAATGACTTCTTGCAATATTTCACTGGTAAAATCTTGAAACTACGCAATGACCTAGATAACATTAGCACTGAATCCGACCTATCGGTGCCTGGAATTAATGACACATTAGAAACATCGTTGTGTCCAAATGTTCTATCTGAATTCCAGTTAGTAACTGAAAGTGATATCACCAAACTTGTGAAAGAATCAAAATCTACCACATGTGAACTGGATGTAATGCCAACATCAAAACTAAAAGAGAACCTTTCTTCAATAATACCTGTTATGACAGAAATTGTCAATAGGTCATTGTCAACTGGTGTGTTCCCAGATGAGTGGAAGAGTGCTGTAGTGAAGCCCCTTCTGAAAAAGAAAGGTCTCCCCCTAGAACTGAAAAACTATCGCCCAGTGTCAAACCTAACTTTCTTGTTCAAAATACTTGAAAAAGCAGCAATGACTCAGATTTCAAATTATATCGAATCAGAAAATCTGTTACCAACATACCAAAGTGCTTATCGTAAAGGTCATGGTGTAGAGACCGCCATGATGAAAATGTATAGTGACCTTCTTGAAACAGCTGACAAGAGTCACATCACTATCGTCGTAATGATCGATCTCAGTGCCGCATTCGACACCATCGACATACCAATATTGCTTGAAGTCTTACAATCTGACTTCGCAATTCAGGGAACTCCCCTGAAGTGGATTCAATCATACCTTAGCGGCAGAGACATGAAAATAGTCATCGAACAGTCAGCGTCCAAATCCGAGCCACTGGAGTTCGGTGTACCTCAGGGTTCTTGTGCTGGGCCGGTTATATTTACCCTCTATATAGCAGCCCTTAACAAAGTTGTAAAAAAGTATCCTGCAGATCTTTATGGATATGCAGATGACCATAAAGTGGCATTCAAAATTAAAGCTGGAAATAATGAAAGTGAGGCATCTGTTCTGAAACAACTTGAAGATTGTTTAAATGACGTCATTGGATGGATGACCAAATTCAAACTTAAAATGAATAACAGCAAAACTGAAATTATCATGTATGGCACGAGGCAACAGCTGTCGAATACGAACATAAGTAGTGTGAATGTTGGCGGGATTGAGGTTAAGTGTGTTGACAATGCGAGAGACCTCGGTGTTCTGATGACAAGCACCTTAAATTTTGACAAACACATCCAAAAAAAGTGTCAGATCGCCAACATGCAACTGAGAAATCTAAAAGTTATTAGAAAACATCTTTAAAAAAATCTACAGAAATACTAGTCCATGGCCTCATTCACTCCCACTTAGATTTCTGTAATGGACTATTCACAAACATTCCTACTTACCAAATGAAACAATTAGAACGTGTCCAAAATCACGCAGCAAGAGTTGTAACCGGTGCTAGTTTTGACCAACCAAGCAATGAGATCCTAAAAACATTGCACTGGCTTCCTGTTCGTGCCCGCATCATGTACAAAGTGATTGTTACTGTGTTCCGGGCGTTAAATGGTACAGCGCCTGTGTATATCCAAGGACTGTTCCAAGCTGCCATTCAGACCGAATATAGGCAAAAACTACGATCATCAACATCTAGTGAAACCAAACTGTATGAACCACCACCAACACGAATAAAACCGGCGGACAAATCTATCGTTACCGTAGGACCGAAATGGTGGAACTCGCTCCCAGACTATCTCAGGGATGTGAAAAAGGAATCAGAATTCAAATCAAAACTAAAAACATACTTGTTTCGACGGTTCTTGAACTAGAGTGTATGTATGACTGTGTCGTTGATTCTGAATTATACAGTGACTTGCTAGGAAATAAATTGATGTGTTTTTAAATATGATCATATATGTCTCACATTTGCATGATTTTTTTTAAATACTCATTTTACACTCTATTTTTATGCATTGATACATAGTAATGTAGTTTGGATTGTACAGCGCAACCGAATATTTTATACATTTTTGTGCTTTATAAATGCTTTGTATTTGTATTTGTATTTGGAGAGAGACGATAATGGAGCTACAATGTAGATACTACAGCGTACAGAGCAAATACAAACACGGCTTAAATCTTACAAACAATACATCATTGATATGCGTCACAATTCACATTTCAATAGAATTTTAAAAATCTGTACCTAAAATTAAACTCTACCAACCGTGACCTCATTAACATTATTGACATATTGATGCCAGAAACAATTTGCACAGTGACCGAATGATATCCAAATTAAATTACAGGTTCAATCGAACAATATTTAAATTCCAACATATTTGCAAAAGTTTACGATAATAATTAATAATCACTTCATAACATCCACATTACAAATGTGTATATACACTAATATAGAACACAGTGTTATTGAACATGTAGTTTCAAAGTGAAATTTTCACTAATCGATATACTGGAAGAAACTCCTAATGTACTACAGTGTGCAGGTAAATGCTAAAAACAAACATGACCTGGTAGTTCCCATGCTTAGATTCAGCTCAATTGTCCTACAGCAGAGTGTAGAAATAACACATTCCTACAACACCTACCTGTCTGGGGACAGTATTAAACAGGTAAAACTGATTGCATCTGGATATCTGGAGACTTTTTGACAGTCCTTATGTGTATTAATAATTCAGGGTTCATTCTAGGTCAGAATTTTTTGGAGATGTGAGAAAGCGCGCGATCTCGTCCTTAACCCTTTCCTTCATAGAGATTTACTATTATCTCCATACAAACAACAACCTAAGCTATCATGCAGTGGATTTGGCTACTACATTGTCAATGTATGTCGTATTGGTAATGGCATCAAGAGGTGCTTCTATGAGGGAAAGGGTTAGTGTATGTCGTATTGGTAATGGCATCAAGAGGTGCTTCTATGAGGGAAAGGGTTAATGTATGTCATATTGGTAATGGCGTCAAGAGGTGCTTCTATGAGGGAAAGGGTTAATGTATGTCATATTGGTAATGGCGTCAAGAGGTGCTTCTATGAGGGAAAGGGTTAATGTATGTCGTATTGGTAATGGCGTCAAGAGGTGCTTCTATGAGGGAAAGGGTTAATGTATGTCGTAATGGTATCAAGAGGTGCTTCTATGAGGGAAAGGGTTAATGTATGTCGTATTGGTAATGGCGTCAAGAGGTGCTTCTATGAGGGAAGGGTTAATGTATGTCGTATTGGTAATGGCATCAAGAGGTGCTTCTATGAGGGAAAGGGTTAATGTATGTCGTATTGGTAATGGCATCAAGAGGTGCTTCTATGAGGGAAAGGGTTAATGTATGTTGTATTGGTAATGGCATCAAGAGGTGCTTCTATGAGGGAAAGGGTTAATGTATGTCGTATTGGTAATGGCATCAAGAGGTGCTTCTATGAGGGAAAGGGTTAATGTATGTCATATTGGTAATGGCATCAAGAGGTGCTTCTATGAGGGAAAGGGTTAATGTATGTCGTATTGGTAATGGCATCAAGAGGTGCTTCTATGAGGGAAAGGGTTAATGTATGTCGTATTGGTAATGGCGTCAAGAGGTGCTTCTATGAGGGAAAGGGTTAATGTATGTGGTATTGGTAATGGCATCAAGAGGTGCTTCTATGAGGGAAAGGGTTAATGTATGTCATATTGGTAATGGCATCAAATGGTGTTATTGAATATATTTCAACAAAATAAGGTTAAAATGCACAGTATGACCATTAAATACAACATTTGAACAGAAGGAGTGCTTTATAATGGGCAAAACTGTATGAAAATAGTAAAATAAAATATTTTAGGGACACATTTTTTTAGGGAGAAGTGGGGCCCACAGAGGGCAAAGTCAGGGTCCCTACGGCGACTATTTCGCCCACATTACCCTCTAGAATTATCCCTGAATACTTTTGATGCCATTGTGGCATCCGTGGTCCAGTGGTAGAGCGTTGGGATTTGATACTCGGTCAGAGCACATAAGTGGCGTCATTAAGCGGCATTGTTGACTGTATTACAATATGCAATGAAATATGGTTAAATGAGAGGGTTTTTATAATTAATACATGTACACCGTATTATGAGGTACAGTACTTTATATTTAATACATGTACACCGTACTATGATGTACAGTACTTTATATTTAATACATGTACACCAGACTATGATGTACAGTACTTTATATTTAATACATGTACACCATACTATGATGTACAGTACTTTATATTTAATACATGTACACCATACTATGATGTACAGTACTTTATATTTAATACATGTACACCGTACTATGATGTACAGTACTTTATAATTAATACATGTACACCGTACTATGATGTACAGTACTTTATAATTAATACATGTACACCGTACTATGATGTACAGTACTTTATAATACATGTACACCATACTATGATGTACAGTACTTTATAATACATGTACACCATACTATGATGTACAGTACTTTATAATACATGTACACCATACTATGATGTACAGTACTTTATAATACATGTACACCGTACTATGATGTACAGTACTTTATAATACATGTACACCATACTATGATGTACAGTACTTTATAATACATGTACACCGTACTATGATGTACAGTACTTTATAATTAATACATGTACACCGTACTATGATGTACAGTACTTTATAATTAATACATGTACACCGTACTATGATGTACAGTACTTTATAATTAATACATGTACACCGTACTATGATGTACAGTACTTTATAATTAATACATGTACACCGTACTTTATAATTAATACATGTACACCGTACTATGATGTACAGTACTTTATATTTAATACATGTACACCAGACTATAATGTACAGTACTTTATATTTAATACATGTACACCGTACTATGATGTACAGTACTTTATATTTAATACATGTACACCAGACTATGATGTACAGTACTTACTACACAACATACCAATCAAATAGTTATATTTCGGGTTTTACCCCTGCATCAGCACCATTTCGGGCTATATCGCCGGCGGGCAGTTTACCTAACAACACCTCTCCTGGGCATGCTCCAGCGGTTAACCAGTACTTGGGTGCACCAACCTCCGTAAGAAACTGCCAACTTTTTCATATAAATGAGACACGACCTGAGCGGGGCTCGAACCCGTGACCATCAGTAATGATAGGTTACAGTGGTATACAAGTCAGCGACCTTAACCACTCGACCACGGAGGCGGACTGTCAATCAAATAGACCCTGAACATACGAACACTAACATATAACAAACATTTATATAGACGGAACAGAACATGCACATAATGTACCGTCTGATCAGGCTGTATGCCGTATAGTGGAGCTAAACACTTGGCTGAATAGCAAACAACATAGATCCTGATAAGAAAGGGCTAGATCTATGTTGTTTGCACATTACATCAAAGTTATTCAGCATTTTAGAGTTTTAATATATGCAATCCATGGATGTTTATTGTCCCGGTCACATTCTAGGAACTCCCAATGATCTGTTAGTTTATACAAATTTATTTTAGCTCGATTGCGAAACAAGTTCTTATAACTTATCATAATCACTCTCGAGTCCTCATTCCTGATGGAATCCATCGCCGAGGGAGAGAGAAGAGGCAACGTGGAATTTAAATGCCTTGCCTAAGGGCACAATAGTAACGGCTCCAGCGGGGCTCGAACTCCGGACCTTTCACATCTGAAGCGAACGCGCATCACTGCGCTATCACGACTTCCACTTCCAATGATCTGTTATTGTCGGAATAGTGGCAGGTGTGCGTCTGTATTTTGTAATTCATTTAGTGATGTACATATAGTTACCGTAAAAGTATTATTATGTTAAGTTTAAACTTTATTTATTATACAACAATTGCAAAGCATGTTTTAGCAACTTATATTAATCACTCTCGTTGGCACGGATGAAAGCATAAATGTGGTCATTCGTGTGGGAGGAAACCGGAGTACCCGGAGAAAACCCACCGGTCCGATCAGGTCAATCGTGTGGGAGGATCAGAGGATCGAACCCGGGTTGCATTGGTGAGAAGCGAACGCGCTAATCCGACAAATTTAATGAGACCTGCCCGAAATTATAAGACTTTCCTCAGATCTCAAACTCGAGCTCCAGTAATTTGATTGGTCGATTTTGCAATTTAAGCTCGGCTGAACCAATCGGAAGCTTGAAACTGAGTTTGAGATTGGAGAAAAGTTTTATTACCACCGGATTTGCACAAGTAGTCATTAAATGTATAATTATGTACTCTAGTTTTGATGCACTAGGTAGCACGATGTTAATGCGGGTACACTGAACACAGTTGAATTAACACTATTATACTATCATAATCCAAAAGAATGTATGAACTACAGTCAAATCTGTCTTAAGCAGCCAGCCAGCCAGCCAGCAATATTTTAAAACAGCGATATTGTTTCATAACAATGTGTATATTTAGTGTTTCCGGGATGCACTAAAAACAGTTTATTTCACACGCAAGTAAATTATATTTTAATTAAAAGAACATATAAAGCTTAGCAATAAACTCATTCAAGCAGCATAAATATGTTCATCAAACGTGTGATATATTTCATATTTTGACATGTCTACACCTCATTTATTTTTGTCACAAAGCGCACAAAGCCACCATACCATGTGTTGCAAAAAACGCAAATGCAGTCGGTGACAATATCATATTTACGTTTTTATTTGTCATCCAAATAGTTCAAATTAACAATATACCAAGTATTAAAAAAGATCAAATTTCATTTCATCTTTAGCTGGAAGATGTTTGTTTAGATAGAAAACGAAGCTACAATATTTAAAGGACACTATAACTGACTGGTGAACCGAGCGGTGAACTGAGATCAAACAGACGGATCTTTAGTCCAGTGGTTAACTGGTAATCCAGGGATCACAGAAGGTTCGGTCCACTGTCTGACATTAATAAAATTAACAGTCTTTCAGATGGGACTTTAAACCAAGGTCTTGTGTCTTGTGGTTTACACCGTGCACGTAAAAGAACCAGAGGAGACTCTGGAATGGGTCTCTGTCTGTATCATTGCACTATCCTCCAAACATGTAAAATGACTAATCTCTTCAGGAGGCGTCGCTCATATGGGCAACCGGTAGCGACGATAAATAAACATAAAACACACAAGATCAAACGTGTTCACGACGACGATATTAGAATAATAATAATATCTTTATTTCCTCCAGTGTCTGGTGGGAACCAATATTATTAAAGCGACACTACATCCAGTGTCTGGTGGGAACCAATATTATTAAAGCGACACTACATCCAGTGACTGGTGGGAACAAATATTATTAAAGCGACATTACATCCAGTGACTGGTGGGAACCAATATTATTGACACTACATCCAGTGTCTGGTGGGAACAAATATTATTAAAGCGACACTACATCCAGTGACTGGTGGGAAACAATATTATTAAAGTGACACTACATCCAGTGTCTGGTGGGAACCAATATTATTAAAGCGACACTACATCCTGTGTCTGGTGGGAACCAATATTATTAAAGTGACACTACATCCAGTGTCTGGTGGGAACCAATATTATTAAAGCGACACTACATCCAGTGTCTGGTGGGAACCAATATTATTAAAGTGACACTACATCCAGTGTCTGTTGGGAACCAATATTATTAAAGTGACACTACATCCAGTGTCTGGTGGGAACCAATATTATTAAAGCGACACTACATCCAGTGTCTGGTGGGAACCAATATTATTAAAGCGACACTACATCCAGTGGCTGGTGGGGAACCAATATAATTAAAGTGACACTACATCCAGTGGCTGGTGGGGAAACAATATTATTGACACTACATCCAGTGACTGGTGGGAACCAATATTATTGACACTACATCCAGTGACTGGTGGGAACCAATATTATTAAAGCAACACTACATCCAGTGGCTGGTGGGAACCAATATTATTAAAGTGACACTACATCCAGTGACTGGTGGGAACCAATATTATTAAAGCGACACTACATCCAGTGGCTGGTGAAAACCAATATTATTAAAGCGACACTACATCTGTGACTGGTGGGAACCAATATTATTAAAGCGACACTACATCCAGTGACTGGTGGGAACCAATATTATTAAAGCGACACTACATCAGTGAAAAAAGCAAATTATACAGAATCTAATTTCCTATTACATTTGAATGCCTTGCCTAAGGACACAATCATAACATGCACCTGAAGCGAACACGCAGCCACTGCTCTATCACGACTTCCACCTATGTATACTAGTTCATTAATGTAGTAACAAAGTTTTGAAATTGCACATTTTCGATTTTCCATTGAAATCTGATCTCGAACATTAGACACCGCGGCCAATAGTATGACCTCAATCGCCTACACTTTATTTGTTATTGCATTTACTGGTTGCGCTTTCCGAGCTTGGTTTATGTCCAGGCCTATAGGTCAGACACCGCTATTGCAATTTCCATAGGCCACCATTATAACACACAGTGCCATTAGATTTTCCACAAAAATAGTTTGGCACAAAAGACAGTAGTTTTCAACAGACTGGCCTTTGAGCCACAGGAAAATGTCAAATTTCAATGGGGTTGACCGATTGCGGTTTTTAAATTTCCCACTAAAGGCACCCACCCCCTACTCTGAAGGTAATTTGGTGGTGAATGTTGCACTGACACCTGCATTTATAATAAATTATGCTGTTTATTTGTCACCAAATAGTCTGCAAATATGTTTAAATATTCCAAAATGCAGCTCATATATTGTATTTTAATATTTAGAAGTCATTTTCACTATTTGTGACAATACCTACCCAGCCAATCAGTTCATGTATCAATAACTCTTAAGGGCTTCCCTACACTTTTTCAACCAATCCCAGACCACTATATCAATAACACCATCTGACCTAAAGGTAGCTACGGTATATGTGAATATATGACAATCTTTTTGCTTGTCTACAAGGGAAACTACTCTTACAAGAGGATTGAGTTGTGGTCTATATTTTAATTCCCCTTTCTTGGATACAATAAAAATGTCTAATGACACTAGAACTTTTATACATGTTTTACACCGAAACTTGAGGGGTCGGTATAAATTATTCCCGGTGGTCAGGCAAACAGTTGATTTTCAAAAAGATTACGTTGTAAATTGTTACGTGTAAATAGGGACGTTGTAATACCATAAGCTATATACTAATCACAAAGCCTATCAATCTATCTCTGAATGCTGCCAACTCCTCTCGCGAGTGTTACTGGCAGGTCAGTCTGTTGTGGCGGAGAGTAGACCACCCACACTTCCTGGGTAAGAACAAGTACTCTCCAACCTCCGTATGCGACTGTTATATTTATATTTCGGGTTTTACGCCTGCATCAGCACCATTTTGGCTATATCGCCGGCGGGCAGTTTACCTAACAACACCTTTCCTGGGCAGGCTCCAGCTGTTAACCAGTACTTGCTGCACAAACCTCCGTAAGAAACTGCCAACTTTTTCATATAAATGAGACACGGCCTGAGCGGGGCTCGAACCCGTGACCCACGTATGCGACTGACAACTTTGTCACATATCACCATTTATCACTTGTCCCGGAGAGAACCTGCAACCCTGATTGCGGTGAAAGCCGAGTTCTAAAGACAGCGAGACCACTCGGCTACAGAGGTTCTTTTGCTACTTGGACACATCTTTCCATACCCATCAATATGGAAATTTTCCTCTGCTCCAAAATGTAAACACACCATGTACCGGTTATCATTAGGCTAAACTTAGATGTTATTACGTGGCTAGTTTCATATCAGCATATGTATCGACCCGAAGGTAACTTGGTATCAGCCTGACACGGAGGGTCGATACCTAGGCTGATATGAAACTAGCAACGTAATAACGTCTTTATTACTTTGGATAATTATGTATTTGAACATAATTTAATAATCAAAATCTGGCTGTCCATTATCCAATTATCACAATTACTGAATTAGAACATGATACACGAAAGCGATTGATATATTACCACAAAACTACTACTGTCAAATTTGAGAAGCTGCGGTAAGTAAACAAATTAGCACCGAGTGCGCATGCATTATTTTCTCAGGAACTAGTTATGATACGGCTCGTGACCGTATCAAACCAGCAAACGTAATATCAGACTGGAAAACACAGCGTATCAACCTGGGTTGTAGACAGTATTGTGGTAGACATATAAACAATAAATAAAGACAAAAATTAGACTAAATTAAATTCATATCTAAGTAAAAATGGCCAGTATACAAAACTGACACAAAGAAATTTGTGTAGTACATAATTTGTTTCCAAATAGTCGACATAGAAATGAAATCATTCAACTAATAAACAAACGTTGTAATCATTGTTTTACAGTAATAAGTTGGCCATCTTGGTTTTGTCAGTGTTGTGGTATTAAAGTCTCACCAACAGCTTAGGTCATATGGTGACTCTCCAGCTGACGGAGGAAGACCCCGAGTGCCCATCCAAGCAGTATTTCAGACACGAATATGCAATTGGGTTGATTTGTTTGTTTGTTTGTTTGTGTTTTACGCCTTCATCAGCTAGATTGCTGGCTGGCAGTTTACCTAACAACACCTTTCCTGGGCAGGCTCCAGCGGTTAACCAGTACTTGGTGCGCCAACCTCTGTAAGAAACTGCCAACGAATTCATATAAATGAGACATGGCCTTAGCGGGGCTCGAACCCATGACCATAAGTGATGATAGTCTACACAGTCTACATTAGTATGGTGTACAAGTCGGTGACCATAACCACTCGACCACGGAGGTGGCATGTGCATATATTCTCCAAAAGTGCCATATACATGACACATTTCAAATTTCATTCCAATATCTTCGGTCATCCGAAAATGAAATGTGATTTGCAAGCAAGCATTAATATTTGTTACAGTGAAATGATATGTTATGTTATATTTCGGGCTTTACGCCTGCATCAGCACCATTTCTGGCTATATCGCCGGCGGGCAGTTTACCTAACAACACCTTTCCTGGGCAGGCTCCAATGATTAACCAGTACTTGGGTGCAGCAACCTCCGTAAGAAACTGCCAACTTTTTCATATAAATGAGACATGGCCTGAGTGGGGCTCGAACCCGTGACCCTCAGTGATGATAGGTTACAATGGTACACAAGTCAGCGACCTTAACCACTCGACCACGGAGGCGGACTTACAGTGAAATGAAGCTACAGACAATGCAGATAAAATAAGTCTCTCTTAGTCCAAGTAAGATTAAATACCAGTAGTTTTCAAGTACATTAAATACGTTGGCTTTATCTACTGAGGTCCTTGAGACTGTAATCTGGTGTTGTAACAATGATAACAAACCTGTTGAGAATTGCAAGTCATTTTAAACAGGAAGATTTTAGATTAAACATATTTTATTGCTTTCAAATAACATACCATATGTACAGACTGCACAATAGTTGTACAATAAATGAAATGCAATGATTATATGACGTGACTATTAGATTTATTTAAAGTCGCCACCGCATAAATGCATATGGGTGACTGTATTTTTTTTTTAATTTAAACTTTAATTATTAACGATTGCGAAGCAAGTTCTAACAACTTATATTAATCAATCATGGTGCGGATGAAAGCGTATATGTGGTCATTCGTGTGGGAGGAAACCGGAATACCTGGAGAAAACCCACCTGTCCGATCTGGAGACCACCGTACCATCTCGCATACTTCCCAGTCCGAGGACCGAACCCGGGTTGCATTGATGAGAAGCGAGTGTATATTATATGAGGGAAACTATTATAATTTATAAGAAACAAATAGGTTGGGTCACAAGTTTTACCAACATTAGAAACAAACACGAAGACTTGACTAGGTCAAGCAGGATGAGTTGTGGAGCTCATCGAATGTATATCATATGTTTGGTTTTGTGTTTTGTTGCATCTTTTGACCTTCTCCGTGTTAGAAATAAAGAAATATTTTGCTTTAATTATAAGACACATATCGGATAAATATTACATATATTTACACATAGATATAAATGGCTGTGGGAGCGCATTTGTATAAAATGTATGCATTATGTTTGCACTGTTCGCTAACTGTATATAATATGTATGTATGTCCTCATGGGCTTGAAAGCCTAACTGGAATTTAATAAAATAAACTATCAAACTATCATAAATATATGTGTGTGTGCTCGCAGAAATAACTACAGCATCCTTATATGGGTGCCATTGAGCTATGATGACAACTGTTTAACCTTGCAAAAGGTCAGGGTCAAACTTTACACTTCAAGGCTGAGTCAATGGGTCAAGTGTTTGACCTTGCTCAAAATTCTAACATCAATCTAGAAGTAGTTATTGTCAGTAAATATCAACAGCATAAGTTATCATTGGCTACTTATACTTCCTTACACGTTTTTGACCTTGTAAAAGGTCATGGTCATAATTCATATTCTAAAGAAGGTCAATGTTACAGTTCTGTAAACCATGATCCTCATTTCCCACAATACAACCCGGTTAGCAATAAAATTTGGGTCTGAAAAACATCAAAATATACGTGCAAAACCAAAATGGCAGTAGGATAGACAGACATCTATAAATACCGGTCAAACACGGGATGAAATATACGTACAAAACCAACATGGCAGTAGGATAGACAGACATCTATAAGTAGGATAGACAGACATCTATAATGACCGGACAAACACGGGATGAAATATACGTGCAAAACCAACATGGCAGTAGGATAGACAGACATCTATAAGTAGGATAGACAGACATCTATAATGACCGGACAAACACGGGATGAAATATACGTGCAAAACCAACATGGCAGTAGGATAGACAGACATCTATAAGTAGGATAGACAGACATCTATAATGACCGGACAAACACGGGATGAAATATACGTGCAAAACCAACATGGCAGTAGGATAGACAGACATCTATAAGTAGGATAGACAGACATCTATAATGACCGGACAAACACGGGATGAAATATACGTGCAAAACCAACATGGCCGTAGAATAGACAGACATCTATAATGACTGGTCAAACACGGGATGCAATATATGCGACTGAATAGTGAATATTTGCCTATAAATCGGCGCCGAGCTCATTCCGATAAATACTGAAAAAGCCTTCCGATATTCTTTGGCAATATTCCAAAATGTTTCTGGGAATGTACTTTCGCCTTCAAGACTTTGTGCTCCGATAAATAATTTATGCACAATGCCATGATTAGAAAAATAGACAAAACGGTGATCTTGCAATAGGAAAACAGCGGACCATAAATTTGTGTTAATTTTATGATCATACATAAAACGTCAGTGAAAATGTATTTTAAATATTGTTATTTATATAGTATGAGCTAAAATATAAAGGAAAATTTATAAATATTGTTCTATATATAGTATGAGCTAAAATATAAACGAAAATTTATAAATATTGTTATATATATAGTATGAGCTAAAATATAAAGGAAAATTTATAAATATTGTTATATATATAGTACGAGCTAAATTATAAAGGACAATTTATAAATATTGATATTTCTGGGACATTTAATGAAGCTTTAGCAGATCACGAAGTGGAGGACAAGAATTTAAAGGAGAAACAGACACACCAGGAATGAAAACGTGAGCGACGATTGTGATGTACTAGCTGCTTCACATTGACAGTTACATTGACAGTCACATTGACAGTCACATTAATAGTTACATTGATAGTTACATTGACAGTTACATTGATAGTTACATTGGCAGTCACATTGACAGTTACATTGATAGTTACATTGGCAGTCACATTGACAGTTACATTGATAGTTACATTGGCAGTCACATTGGCAGTTGCATTGGCAGTCACATTGGCAGTCACATTGACAGTTGCATTGACAGTTAGTCAAGAACAACAATAGTTTATTGCGTAAAACATCTCTATTAGATGCTTAGAGCAAATACAATACTGGTAATTACAAATACTAGTAATTACAAATACAATACTAGTAATTACAAATACAATACTGGTAAATACAAATACTAGTAATTACAAATACAATACTGGTAATTACAAATACAATACTGGTAATTACAAATACAATACTGGTAATTACAAATACAATACTGGTAAATACTAGTAATTACAAATACAATACTGGTAATTACAAATACTAGTAATTACAAATACAATACTGGTAATTACAAATACTAGTAATTACAAATACAATACTGGTAATTACAAATACAATACTGGTAATTACAAATACTAGTAATTACAAATACAATACAGGTAATTACAAATACAATACTGGTAATAACAAATACAATACCCATAATTACAAATACAATACAGGTAATTACAAATACAAAACAGGTAATTACAAATACTAGTAATTACAAATACAATACTGGTAATTACAAATACAATACTGGTAATTACAAATATTAGTAATTACAAATACAATACAGGTAATTACAAATACAATACTGGTAATAACAAATACAATACTGGTAATTACAAATACAATACCCATAATTACAAATACAATACCCATAATTACAAATACAATACAGGTAATTACAAATACAATACAGGTAATTACAAATACAATACCCATAATTACAAATACAATACCCATAATTACAAATACAATACCCATAATTACAAATACAATACAGGTAATTACAAATACAATACAGGTAATTACAAATACAATACCCATAATTACAAATACAATACCCATAATTACAAATACAATACCCATAATTACAAATACAATACAGGTAATTACAAATACAATACAGGTAATTACAAATACAATACCCATAATTACAAATACAATACCCATAATTACAAATACAATACCCATAATTACAAATACAATACAGGTAATTACAAATACAATACAGGTAATTACAAATACAATACCCATAATTACAAATACAATACCCATAATTACAAATACAATACCCATAATTACAAATACAATACAGGTAATTACAAATACAATACAGGTAATTACAAATACAATACCCATAATTACAAATACATACTGGTAATTACAAATACTAGTAATTAATACAATACTGGTAATTACAAATATAGTAATTACAAATACAATACTAGTAATTACAAATACAATACCCATAATTACAAATACAATACTGGTAATTACAAATACTAGTAATTACAAATACAATACTGGTAATTACAAATACAATACTGGTAATTACAAATACTAGTAAATACAAATACAATACTGGTAATTACAAATACAATACTGGTAATTACAAATACTATAATTACAAATACAATACTGGTAATTACAAATACAATACCCATAATTACAAATACAATACAGGTAATTACAAATACAATACTGGTAATTACAAATACAATACCCATAATTACAAATACAATACAGGTAATTACAAATACAATACAGGTAATTACAAATACAATACCCATAATTACAAATACAATACAGGTAATTACAAATACAATACAGGTAATTACAAATACAATACCATAATTACAAATACAATACTGGTAATTACAAATACAATACAGGTAATTACAAATACAATACCCATAATTACAAATACAATACCCATAATTACAAATACAATACTAGTGATTACAAATACAATACCCATAATTACAAATACAATACCCATAATTACAAATACAATACTGGTAATTACAAATACAATACAGGTAATTACAAATACAATACCCATAATTACAAATACAATACTCGTAATTACAAATACAATACTAGTAATTACAAATACAATACCCATAATTACAAATACAATACCCATAATTACAAATACAATACTGGTAATTACAAATACAATACAGGTAATTACAAATACAATACCCATAATTACAAATACAATACCCATAATTACAAATACAATACAGGTGATTACAAATACAATACCCATAATTACAAATACAATACCCATAATTACAAATACAATACTGGTAATTACAAATACAATACAGGTAATTACAAATACAATACCCATAATTACAAATACAATACCCATAATTACAAATACAATACCCATAATTACAAATACAATAGAGGTAATTACAAATACAATACAGGTAATTACAAATACAATACCCATAATTACAAATACAATACCCATAATTACAAATACAATACAGGTGATTACAAATACAATACCCATAATTACAAATACAATACCCATAATTACAAATACAATACCCATAATTACAAATACAATACAGGTAATTACAAATACAATACAGGTAATTACAAATACAATACCCATAATTACAAATACAATACTGGTAATTACAAATACAATACAGGTAATTACAAATACAATACCCATAATTACAAATACAATACCCATAATTACAAATACAATACCCATAATTACAAATACAATACTAGTGATTACAAATACAATACAGGTAATTACAAATACAATACAGGTAATTACAAATACAATACAGGTAATTACAAATACAATACAGGTAATTACAAATACAATACAGGTAATTACAAATACAATACCCATAATTACAAATACAATACCCATAATTACAAATACAATACTAGTGATTACAAATACAATACTGGTAATTACAAATACAATACTAGTGATTACAAATACAATACTAGTGATTACAAATACAATACCCATAATTACAAATACAATACTAGTGATTACAAATACAATACTAGTGATTACAAATACAATACCCATAATTACAAATACAATACTAGTGATTACAAATACAATACTGGTAATTACAAATACAATACCCATAATTACAAATACAATACTAGTGATTACAAATACAATACCCATAATTACAAATACAATACCCATAATTACAAATACAATACTAGTGATTACAAATACAATACCCATAATTACAAATACAATACTAGTGATTACATGCAATGTAGTATACTGATACACAAAAAATTAGCCAGAAGTGACTTTAATAATTTAATAATTTCTTGTGAACATGAATCAAGAGTATTCTGTTCTGCATAAATATGATTATGGTCAATCGTATGTATTAACAGGCGCGTGGTTGCCATTATGCCACAATGCATAGTCAAGTCAACAGTTTTTATTGCCAAGAAACATGATTGGCGGTTACATACAATGTTTTACGGTTTTGAACCCGAAACAATTTGTCCAGACCACAAGCGTCTGAATTTAGTAGTATTAAGATTATGTTCCGACATAACTTGTTCAAAGTTATTAACGTTGGGCCAACAATTGTAATATGGTTTAAGATGCATGTACTGATCAGGTAATTCTCTATATTTAGACCACACTAACTAGTCATACATTTATTATCAGGGTGTTAACTGTATACACAGCGATAAACTCGTAAACATCCCAACACAATGCCGTGTACTTCAAATTTATTTTGTTTGATTTGGGGGTTTAAAGTCGCATCAACACTTAGGTCATAGAGTCGCCATATGACCTAAGTTGTTGGTCATAGTCGCTATATGACCTAAGTTGTTGGTCATAGTCGCTATATGACATAAGTTGTTGGTCATAGTCGCTATATGACCTAAGTTGTTGGTCATAGTCGCTATATGACATAAGTTGTTGGTCATAGTCGCTATATGACCTATGTTGTTGGTCATAGAGTCGATATATGACCTTAGTTGTTGGTCATAGAGTCGCTATATAAGTAAAGTATTTGTTTATTATAGTGTCACCCCTATTTAAAGGGCCATCCATATGAGACAACTTTTCAGTACTTCCCGAATCCTATCCTTGAAGGCCAAGCACTTGGCTGATAGGCAACCTGGCTGATAGGCAATCGGTAACCATAATTTATCTAGCTGGCGGCTCACCAACAGGCCATATCAGAATGAACACCTAACAAGGTTCGAACCTTCGACCTCCATCTCCGTAGGCAGGCTCCTTAACCACTAGGCCGCGGATACGGTGTTATGTACATGTACTTGAACATATGGGCTGGAATTAAACAGTAAGCACTATTTCCTAATCAATAGATAGTATACATATGCATGTGTGTATCAAGCCCATAGCCACACTGAGGCAACTGGCACACCGCAGTCGCCCACCGCAGTCGCCTCGGTTAAAATTTCCAAAGCCAAAAAAATAAATGAAAAATTAAATAAATAAAATGCAAAAACTATCCCTTTGCGTTTGCTGTATAAAATGTTGTCTGCTAGAGAGCTGAATGGTCAGTACATAATTATACGTCTAAAATCAGAAAAACTGGACTGTACATAGTAGGGGAGGCCATTCCAAGGATGTATTGTTTGGGGAGAAAAGGTTTATATGGTACTAGGTTCGGGACTGTGGAATTGAAGTAGTTTAGGTTCCTTATAGGCGCTAGGTGGTTGTGGTCGACACATACCAAGTTATTTCTTCATTTGGTATATGACTGATGGAGAATAGTGTAATGATACAGACAGAGACCCATTCCAGAGTCTCCTCCAATTCTTTTACGTGCACGGTGTACAGCACCGACACAAGACCTAAAACTCGGTTTAAAGTCCCATCTGATATATTCAAGTGTTTGCCAGTTAAGGGAGTTAATCATATTTGCTACAATGCTTGCATAGTTATAGTCATTGCCGATATAGTCAGATTGTGTGCAGCTGACCTTTTCTCTGCTTAATAGGTGTGAGAATTTTGCCCGGGTTGCCAGATGGTTGAGCAATACTTGAGTTGAGGACAAACAATAGGTATAATAAACTTATTCTTCAACTTTATAGTTGCGGCCGGATCTGTAGTCCAGTGGTAACACGCTGGACTGGTAATACAGGGATCGCAGGTTCGATCCCCCGTCTGACCCTAATAATTAACAGTCTTTCAGATGGGACTTAAACTGAGGTCTTGTGTCGGTGCTGTACACCATGCACGTAAAAGAACCAGAGGGAATTCTGGAATGGGTCTCTGTCTGTATCATTGCACTACCTTCCAAAAATTTAAAATGACTAATCTCTTCAGGAAGCGTTGCTCATATGGGCAACCGGTAGCGACGATAAATAAACGTAAAACACACTATTCTTTAGCGTTCTTTTTCTTCAGAGATAGTTAGTCTGTTAGTAGCTTCAGCTGTTTAGAACTCTTGACCGGGAATTCGTAGACCACATCCCACCCCAATTAATCGGCTAGTGTGCATCACCGGCTTCCGGCGTATATACTCCCATTTTTTGTTAGAAAATATCTGGCTACTATACAGGCCCATAGCTAGGGGTGGTCAGAGCGGTCGGACCCGCCCCCCCCCCAATAATTCCCCGAAGTCCCCTTTTTCATGCAGTTACTATAATAACACCTGGGAATAATTTATAAGCTCTAGGCGTTCTCTGAACTTTCTGTTTTCACTATTTAACTATGTACAATCAAAGGAACTTGAAATTTTATCCATAAGCCACCAAAGGTCTCGTACCTCTATCCTAGGACACCCCCCCTCTATTAAAAAAAGACCTATGATGGCTTATGGATAAAATTTCAAGTTCCTGTGGTACAATGCAGGTCATATCAGACCATGTAGATTTCAAAATGTTCAGAGTGGGGGTGCCGTCAGACCACCTAGCGGCCTCGGGTCGCATCGTGACCTCGAAGTCCATTCTGGACCTCGAAACGACCACCCTTAATAAGCTGGCTACGGGCCTGCTACATGTGTTATTGACTAGAAACTGTAGAAATGAGTCGATTGATGCTACAGTGTATTTTAGGTTGTAAAATGGTCCTGGGATGTAGTAAACAGGGGGGGTCCAGGGTATGTGTCGGATGCCTGTGGTGTGCACGAGTTACACGGCATGGTGATCTGAGGCAGCCATTTTAGATTGTACTCACCATCTTTGTCGTTCAGCGCAATCCTTTCACTTGTAACTTTCTTTGCCATAATTTCCGTCTTTCGTTTCCTAATCCTGTCCTCACATATTTTAACAAACCTGTGTTCCCTGTATTTTAACTATTTATCACCTGTTAAAATTGTTCTCCTGACATACTTAGATAACAAAATTTACCTCATTGAAAACCATTACGGGAAAAGAACCCAACGACTTCCATGTACGTGCATCATATATAATGTTATTTCATTTCGCTACGCTGTGTATTTGTGCACGTGCTGTGTGTGTTTTACGTTTATTTATCGTCGCTACCGGTTGCCCATATGAGCGACGCAGTGTGCACGTGCTCCACGATAAACGCTTGGAAGAGTTGTGGGGAGGGGGTAAACTATGGCCTGATGGTCAGTCGACGGTCTG
>CM026400.1:49448627-49527879 GCA_014843695.1 Archivesica marissinica
AATGACCGTAACGGTATAAAAGCAACGAGAGATAAAAACATCCGCGAAGTAATCCATGGTACATTAATGCAATGATTGATATACCAAATTTACCAATAGTAGATAATAGATCTACTACGACAAATATTTGACAATAACGCTCTATGTGTCTCAATTTAATGACAACAATTTTAATGACAACAAAAAATCGGAGTTTTGGACTACGATTATTAAGAGGTGTGCAGTCGCTCTTTCCTAAAATTGGACAGATTTGGAATATTTCTTGTCTTCGTTTGGAATCAACTATAAAAACAGCGGACGGAATAAGAGTTCGTGGGGACGTAGTAAAGAGTTCGGGGACGTAGTAAAGAGTTCGTGGGGACGTAGTAAAGAGTTCGTGGCGACGTAATACAGAGTTCGTGGGGACGTAGTAAAGAGTTCGTGGTGACGTAATACAGAGTTCGTGGTGACGTAATACAGAGTTCGTGGCGACGTAATAAAGAGTTCGTGGTGACGTAGTAAAGAGTTCGTGGGGACGTAGTAAAGAGTTCGTGGCGACGTAGTAAAGAGTTCGTGGCGACGTAGTAAATAGTTCGTGGGGACGTAGTAAAGAGTTCGTGGTGACGTAATAAGAGTTCGTGGGGACGTAGTAAAGAGTTCTTGGGTAGGTATTAGCATATGACGATTTAATGTTCATATACTGTGACGTGTCCGATTAGCACAGTTGCTAGCGCGCTCGCTTCTCACCAATGCAACTCGGGTTCGATCTTCGGACAGGGAAGTATGCGAGATGGTACGGTGGTCGCCAGATCGGACAGGTGGGTTTTCTCCGGGTATTCCGGTTTCCTCCCATATGAATGACCACATTTACGCTTTCATCCGCGCCAACGAGAGTGATTAATATAAGTTGTTAAAACTTGCTTCGCAATCGTTGTAAAATAAATAATGTTTAAACATATACCGATATTGAACGTTTCGGCGACGTCTACAGATTGATACTTAATATCCCCGACGTCTACAGATCGATACTTAATATCCCCGACGTCTACAGATTGATACTTAATATCCCCGACGTCTACAGATTGATACTTAATATCCCCGACGTCTACAGATCGATACTTAATATCCCCGACGTCTACAGATCGATACTTAATACCCCCGACGTCTACAGATCTGATACTAATACCCCGACGTCTACAGATTGATACTAATATCCCCCGTCTACAGACGATACTTAATACCCGACGTCTACAGATTGATACTTATCCCCCGACGTCTACAGATCGATACTTAATATCCCCGACGTCTACAGATCGATACTTTATACCCCGAGCTACAGATCGATATTATATCCCGACGTCTACAGATTGAACTTAATCCGCGTCTACAGATCGAACTTAATATCCCCGACGTCTACAGATCGATACTTAATATCCCGACGTCTACAGATTGATACTTAATATCCCCGACGTCTACAGACGACTAATATCCCCGACGTCTACAGATTGATACTTAAAATCTCCCCACGTCTACAGATTGATACTTAATATCCCCGACGTCTACAGATCGATACTTAATATCCCCGACGTCTACAGATTGATACTTAATATCCCCGACGTCTACAGATTTATACTTAATATCCCCGACGTCTACAGATTTATACTTAATATCCCCGACGTCTACAGATCGATACTTAATATCCCCGACGTCTACAGATCGATACTTAATATCCCCGACGTCTACAGATCGATACTTAATATCCCCGACGTCTACAGATTGATACTTAATATCCCCGACGTCTACAGATCGATACTTAATATTCCCCGAAGTCTAAATATTGATACTGTATATCCCCGACGTCTAAATATTGATGCATAATAGTTTTAGTTTATACAGTTTATACAGTTTCCCATTTGAGCGACGGGCAGTTTACCCAACAACACCTTTCCTGGGCAGGCTCCAGCGGTTAACCAGTACTTGGTGCACCAACCTCCGTAAGAAACTGCCAACTGTTTCATATAAATGAGAAACGGTCTGAGCGGATATGGGTGTATGTGTGTTTTACGTTTATTTATCGTCGCTACCGGTTGCCCATATGAGCGACGCCTCCTGAAGAGATTAGTTATTTTAGATTTTGGAGGATAGTGCATGATACAGACAGAGACCCATTCCAGAGTCTCCTCTGGTTCTTTTACGTGCACGATGTAAAGCACCGACACGAGACCTCGGTTTAACGTCCCATCTGAAAGACTATTAATAATATGGGTGTATGTGAACATTACAGACTCTTATAGAGACAGACAAGTCGCTCTATCAGCAGATAAGTAATCTATTCTTATCACATCTTCACCTGCAGAAAATGTTGGAGTTGAGACGCAATGCATCATTATACAACCCATAGCTATTGCTAAGTATGAAATCAAACTACGGGCACTGTAATAAATGCAGTATTTTAGAGTAATTTCGACGATTCATTCGGCTGGACAGAGCATTGGTCCTTTTAGAGTAATTCCGACGATTCATTCTGCTGGACAGATCATTCGTCCTTTTAGAGTAATTTCGACGATTCATTCTGCTGGACAGAGCATCCGTCCTTTTAGAGTAATTCCGACGATTCATTCTGCTGGACAGATCATCCGTCCTTTTAGAGTAATATATTATATGCCACTCAGCTGGACAGATACAGGTGCATACTTTATTCATTATGACGGGAAACAGAACAGTTAGCTCATTAGATCATACTGCGTAGCTGAAGAAGCTGGTATGGTAACAGGACATATCGTGCCACGCCAGCTCGTACCCAGCCCTCTATTTTTTGTCTTAATATTTTCACATCACTAGATCACCGAGCATATATTTCAATATTGACATTTATGGTTTCATGGAAACCTTTCAAGCAATTGGAAACTAAAATCCTCGTAAACTAAGATAGGATAGCGAAAGCAAGATCAAACGAGTTAGCAAACCTAGTCCGTGCTGTCTGTGCCAGAAAACACAGAAGGGGGCACAGGAAACAACAACAACGACAACATTTATTCGACATTAAGCACAATTACAGTGCTTCTAGTCTATCATAAATATTATATAAATAAAAAGTATTTTGGGGGGAAATCTAATGGCACTGTGTTATAATGGTGGCCTATGGAAATTGCAATAGTGGTGTCTGACCTCCACCAATAACAGCTGGAGAGTCAACATAATTATGATGGTGTTAGTGCGACTTTGAATCCAAATATAAACAAGTACAGGAAAGCTAAGATCGTTTCGAATTACAAACAAGTACAGGAGAGCTAAGATTGTTTCGAAATACAGAGCTGGTGTATTACATGTCTTAGAACCACTCTTGAATATCAGATAGTATGTATATACTATAAAGCACAATTGTCAACCGTAGGGTTTATTGACAGACGGATCTATAGTCCAGTGGTAACACGCTGGACTGGTAATACAGGGATCACAGGCTCGATCCCCCATCTTACTCTAATAAAAGTAACAGTCTTTCAGATGGGGCGTTAAACCGAGGTCTCGTGTCGATGCTTTACACCGTGCACGTAAAAGAACCAGAGGAGACTCTGGAATGGGTCTCTCTCTCGCTCTCTCTCTCTCTCTCTCTCTCTCTCTCTCTCTCTCTCTCTCTCTCTCTCTCTCTCTCTCTCTCTCTCTTTCTCTCTCTCTCTCTCTCTCTCTCTCTCTCTCTCTCTCTCTCTCTCTCTCTGTATCATGCACTATCCTCCACAATCTAAAACGACTAATCTCTTTAGGAGGCGTCGCTCATATGGGCAACCGGTAGCGACGATAAATAAACGTAAAACACACACGGTTTATTGATCTATAGTTACATAGTTTAATGATAAATACTTGTTATTATGTGTAAAACATATATATATATATATATATGCAACTAATACACTATATTCTAATTACATAATAATACACACACTTTTCTCAAACTATAGGACGATGTATGTTAGATTTATTATAACCACCATGTTATTTGTTTTATGGCGATGAACATGTTATGTGTGTATGCCAAATAAAATATATTGAATTAAATTGAAACTCTAGTTCACAGGTGCTAGGCAAATAATAGATTGTGTATAAAAATGTTTTGTTGGTTTAAACATATTTTATTTATCAAGATAAACATGACATATAACATCTGTACATATAACATCCATACAATACAACTATCAAGACAAGTGGATTGAATTGGAAGCTACAGGAGCGTGTAAATGTTTTGTTGTGTCTAGTTGTTATTTTTGATTGATACACATTTATTTTAATTCGATTAGGAAACAACGTGTTTACAGCAATAGATTAAACGATCTCGAGACTTCAATCCTGGTGTATTTAAGTGCATTGTCTAAGCACATGACCACTGTGGTTCTGAGGTGGTTCGAACTCAAAACCTGAGATGGTACGGTGGTCGCCAGATCGGACAGGTCGGGTTCGGGTACTCCGGTTTCCTCCCACACGAATGACCACATATACGCTTTCATCCGCGCGCCAACGAGAGTGATTAATATAAGTTGTTAAGCTTGCTTCGCAATCTTTGTAAAATAAATAAAGCTTAAAAAAACTCAAAACCTCTAAATTACGAGGCGAATGGCGAATCCATTACACGACGAAAGGCTATGCAGTTATTTTGTTTATCATATCAAGGGGGGAGGGCATTTTCGGAAACAGATCAACTATAAATATTAAACAAATACATATTAATTAAGATCCTCTTAAAGATCTTCTTCACAATTCAGAGAGTAAACAAATATTGGCCAACCTCCCTTCACTGAATAAAATCCATTTAGCAATACCATTTTAACATAATTGGCATAGCTGAATTAGCGTGACTGCGAGTGTTACGAACACAATTATGCCTTAAATGTACTTGACATTCATTCAATATGTTATCAAAATTGTAATTTATACGTAAATTACAAATACGATATAGTGATGAGATAAGTTTTCAAAATTTGATTTTTTGAGCCGACATTGAAAGTAAATTACCGTTAATACTTTTTTAATATGGAACTCTATTTTTTCAAGTGCAGGTAATCGACCAAACGTTTAATATTTCTTTAGACCATGTAGCCCATAGGTCAGACCCTCCTATTGAATTCTCAATAGGCCTCAATTATAAACATACAGCGTCATTAATTTCCCATAATTAGTTTGCCACAAAGGAGCTGCGACATTCAACAGACTTACTTTTGAAACACCTGAAAATGACATTTTAAATACATTTCATGATCACCATTGTTCCCAATCCAGTGTGTGTTTTACGTTTATTTATCGTCGCTACCGGTTGCCCATATGAGCGACGCCTCCTGAAGAGATTAGTCATTTTAGAGTTTTGGAGGATAGTGCAATGATGCACAGAGAGAGAGAGAGACCCATTCCAGACTCATTTGGGTATGTTACGTGCACGGTGTAAGGCACCGACACGAGACCTCGGTTAAAAGTCCCATCTGAAAGACTGTTAATTTTATTATGGTCAGACGGGGGATCGAACCTGCGGTTTAGTTCTGTTTAGTAGTGCATGGCAATTTTAGATCAATATGACTATACGTAAATATACGAACAAATAAATTTAAATAAGTATATATCAAAGTAATATATCGAAAATATGTAGATGTTTGTTCTAAAGTCTATATTTGTTATTATACTATTACACAGAGCCTCAAATTATATTGTAAATGTTTGCTCAGTCAATCAATGTCTGCTCAGTCAATCAATGTCTGCTCAGTCAATCAATATATGCCCAGTCAATCAATGTCTGCTCAGTCAATCAATGTCTGCTCAGTCAATCAATGTTTGCTCAGTCAATCAATGTCTGCTCAGTCAATCAATGTCTGCTCAGTCAATCAATGTCTGCTCAGTCAATCAATGTCTGCTCAGTCAATCAATGTCTGCTCAGTCAATCAATGTCTGCTCAGTCAATCAATGTCTGCTCAGTCAATCAATGTCTGCTCAGTCAATCAATGTCTGCTCAGTCAATCAATGTCTGCTCAGTCAATCAATGTCTGCTCAGTCAATCAATGTCTGCTCAGTCAATCAATGTCTGCTCAGTCAATCAATGTCTGCTCAGTCAATCAATGTCTGCTCAGTCAATCAATGTCTGCTCAGTCAATCAATATCTGCTCAGTCAATCAATATATGCCCAGTCAATCAATATCTGCTCAGTCAATCAATATCTGCTCAGTCAATTAAGCTGCTCAGTCAATCAATGTCTGCTCAGTCAATCAATGTCTGCTCAGTCAATCAATGTCTGCTCAGTCAATCAATGTCTGCTCAGTCAATCAATGTCTGCTCAGTCAATCAATGTCTGCTCAGTCAATCAATGTCTGCTCAGTCAATCAATGTCTGCTCAGTCAATCAATGTTTGCTCAGTCAATCAATGTCTGCTCAGTCAATCAATGTCTGCTCAGTCAATCAATGTCTGCTAAGTCAATCAATATCTGCTCAGTCAATCAATATATGCCCAGTCAATCAATATCTGCTCAGTCAATCAATATCTGCTCAGTCAATTAATCTGCTCAGTCAATCAATATCTGCTCAGTCAATAAATATATGCCCAGGCAATCAATATCTGCTCAGTCAATAAATATATGCCCAGGCAATCAATATCTGCTCAGTCAATCAATGTCTGCTCAGTCAATCAATGTCTGCTCAGTCAATCAATATCTGCTCAGTCAATCAATGTCTGCTCAGTCAATCAATGTCTGCTCAGTCAATCAATATCTGCTCAGTCAATCAATATCTACTCAGTCAATCAATATCTGTTCAGTCAATCAATGTCTGCTCAGTCAATCAATATCTGCTCAGTCAATCAATATATGCCCAGTCAATCAATATCTGCTCAGTCAATCAATATCTGCTCAGTCAATTAATCTGCTCAGTCAATCAATATCTACTCAGTCAATCAATATCTGTTCAGTCAATCAATATCTGCTCAGTCAATCAATATATGCTCAGTCAATCAATATCTGTTCAGTCAATCAATATCTGCTCAGTCAATAAATATATGCCCAGGCAATCAATATCTGCTCAGTCAATAAATATATGTTCAGTCAATCAATATCTGCCCAGTCAATCAATATTTGCTCTGTCAATCAATATCTGCTCAGTTAATTAATATCTACTCAGTCAATCAATATCTGCTCAGTCAATCAGTATCTGCTCAGTCAAGCAATATCTGCTTAGTCAATCAATATATACTCAGTCAATCAATATATGCCCAGTCAATCAATATATGCTCAGTCAATTAATCTGCTCAGTCAATCAATATCTGCTCAGTCAATCAATATTTGCTCAGTCAATCAATATATGGCCAGTCAATCAATATCTGCTCAGTCACTCAATATCTGCTCAGTCAATCAATATCTGCTCAATCAGTCAATATATGCTCAGTCAATTAATCTGCTCAGTCAATCAATATCTGAACAGTCAATTAATATCTACTCAGTCAATCAATGTCTGCTCAGTCAATCAATGTCTGCTCAGTCAATCAATGTCTGCTCAGTCAATCAATGTCTGCTCAGTCAATCAATGTCTGCTCAGTCAATCAATGTTTGCTCAGTCAATCAATGTCTGCTCAGTCAATCAATGTCTGCTCAGTCAATCAATGTCTGCTAAGTCAATCAATATCTGCTCAGTCAATCAATATATGCCCAGTCAATCAATATCTGCTCAGTCAATCAATATCTGCTCAGTCAATTAATCTGCTCAGTCAATCAATATCTACTCAGTCAATCAATATCTGTTCAGTCAATCAATATCTGCTCAGTCAACCAATATATGCTCAGTCAATCAATATATGCCCAGGCAATCAATATCTGCTCAGTCAATCAATATCTGTTCAGTCAATCAATATCTGCTCAGTCAATAAATATATGCCCAGGCAATCAATATCTGCTCAGTCAATAAATATATACCCAGGCAATCAATATCTGCTCAGTCAATCAATGTCTGCTCAGTCAATCAATGTCTGCTCAGTCAATCAATATCTGCTCAGTCAATCAATGTCTGCTCAGTCAATCAATGTCTGCTCAGTCAATCAATATCTGCTCAGTCAATCAATATCTACTCAGTCAATCAATATCTGTTCAGTCAATCAATGTCTGCTCAGTCAATCAATATCTGCTCAGTCAATCAATATATGCTCAGTCAATCAATATATGCCCAGGCAATCAATATCTGCTCAGTCAATCAATATCTGTTCAGTCAATCAATATCTGCTCAGTCAATAAATATATGCCCAGGCAATCAATATCTGCTCAGTCAATAAATATATGTTCAGTCAATCAATATCTGCCCAGTCAATCAATATTTGCTCTGTCAATCAATATCTGCTCAGTTAATTAATATCTACTCAGTCAATCAATATCTACTCAGTCAATCAGTATCTGCTCAGTCAAGCAATATCTGCTTAGTCAATCAATATATACTCAGTCAATCAATATATGCCCAGTCAATCAATATATGCTCAGTCAATTAATCTGCTCAGTCAATCAATATCTGCTCAGTCAATCAATATTTGCTCAGTCAATCAATATATGGCCAGTCAATCAATATCTGCTCAGTCACTCAATATCTGCTCAGTCAATCAATATCTGCTCAATCAGTCAATATATGCTCAGTCAATTAATCTGCTCAGTCAATCAATATCTGTTCAGTCAATCAATATCTGCTCAGTCAATAAATATATGCCCAGGCAATCAATATCTGCTCAGTCAATAAATATATGTTCAGTCAATCAATATCTGCCCAGTCAATCAATATTTGCTCTGTCAATCAATATCTGCTCAGTTAATTAATATCTACTCAGTCAATCAATATCTGCTCAGTCAATCAGTATCTGCTCAGTCAAGCAATATCTGCTTAGTCAATCAATATATACTCAGTCAATCAATATATGCCCAGTCAATCAATATATGCTCAGTCAATTAATCTGCTCAGTCAATCAATATCTGCTCAGTCAATCAATATTTGCTCAGTCAATCAATATATGGCCAGTCAATCAATATCTGCTCAGTCACTCAATATCTGCTCAGTCAATCAATATCTGCTCAATCAGTCAATATATGCTCAGTCAATTAATCTGCTCAGTCAATCAATATCTGAACAGTCAATTAATATCTACTCAGTCAATCAATATCTGCTCAGTCAGTCAATATCTGAACAGTCAATTAATATCTACTCAGTTAATCAATATTTGCTCAGTCAATCAATATATGGTCAGTCAATTAATCTGCACAGTCAATCAATGTCTGCCCAGTCAATTAATCTGCTCAGTCAATCAATATCTGCTCAGTCAATCAATATCTGCTCAGTCAATTAATCTGCTCAGTCAATCAATATCTGCTCAGTCAATCAATATCTGCTCAGTCAATTAATCTGCCCAGTCAATCAATATCTGCTCAGTCAATCAATATATGCTCAGTCAATCAATATTTGCTCTCAGTCAATCAATATATGGTCAGTCAATCAATAGCTGCTCAGGCAATCAATATCTGCTCAGTCAATCAATATCTGCTCAGTCAATCAATATCTGCTCAGTCAATCAATATATGGCCAGTCAATCAATATCTGCTCAGTCAATCAATATCTGCTCAGTCAATCAATATCTGCTCAATCAGTCAATATATGCTCAGTCAATTAATCTGCTCAGTCAATCAATATCTGCTCAGTCAATCAATATCTGCTCAGTCAGTCAATATATGCTCAGTCAATCAATATCATCAATCAATATCGGCTCAGTCAATCAATATCTACTCAGTCAGTCAATTAATATGCTCAGTCAATCAATATCATCAATCAATATCGGCTCAGTCAATCAATATCTACTCAGTCAGTCAATCAATATGCTCAGTCAATCAATATCATCAATCAATATCGGCTCAGTCAATCCATATCTGAACAGTCAATTAATATCTACTCAGTCAATCAATATCTGCTCAGTCAATCAATATTTGCTCAGTCAATCAATACATGGTCAGTCAATTAATCTGCTCAGTCAATCAATATCTGCTCAGTCAATCAATCTGCACAGTCAGACAGACAGACATATACTTTTATTCTCTCAGGTACATGTGTACAACATGAGGGTATATAACAGAAACAAATATTTAGCCACGTGGTGCTTCCGGGAATGACCTGAAATGAAAGCAGTTGTATAAACAATCATATCATGCATAATAATGTATAGAAATATGCTGGGGGATTCTTCTTCATGTATCCAAATTTTATATACAAATACAATATTATTCACGACATAGTTCCACTATTACGTCTAAATGATTAAAACGAAAGACAAATATAATATTTAAAGAGTGTGGGATATAATAGTTAATATACTTATTCTCTGTCGGATTGTTTGTCATTTTGGGATGAAAGGTCAATCGATTGTTATTGGCCTGGTGACGTGTAATGAATGAAAATAATTTTACTATCATACTGACTCACGTAGTAGACAAAATAATCCTATCGTGCGGATTAGTATTTATGAGTTGGGTAAATTGGTCTCGTAATGAGTCTAATATTTTTCCCACGGTCATAGAGTACGGGATAAAATGTATCTATAGTTTTGTGATTATAGCTTTTGTTGGATTTTCTTCCCGTTTGTGGAATATAATGAGGTTTTGTATAATATTCGGCAAGAGTATATGTATCAGGCGTTTTAAAATATCACAATATGAATCTAATGATGAATTTCAGTAGGGTTAATTATACTTTCGTTATGGATTATCAATTTTTGCGAACCATAAAGTGGTAAGTATATGTAATAAGATTTGAATAATTAATGCAATACCTATCAAATATCGTAATATGTCCAACTTGCGAAGCTTTAAAAAATTACTAACAAAATTTAGACATGATAATACGAGTAAATTTACTAAGATTTACCAGGGCAGTTTCAGATGATGTATTTAATATCTTGGAGAAACAATGTATGTTGTCTGACAACACAAAGTCGTGCAGATAGGTATTCCGATCTTGTGTAAAGTAGTCGCATTTAAGCAGATAGTGTTGCTCAGAGCCAACTTCCCCGTTATTACATAACCTACACATACTATCTAGGAAGGCTGTTCCTCCCCATCTGGATGTTTCCAGAGGAAGGCGATTGTTACAGGTACGATATCTGAAGAGTGTCAAATAGTCTTGTTTAGTGATAATGTTGAAATATTTTTCATATTCTAATGCCTGTTTAAAAGAATTATAAATTTTACCCTTGTTTGATAGTTGCATTTGGCTATGCCAATGCTGCTTATATTGGTCTATTAATATTTTCTGTATATGCTTATGGGTACTTTTATTAATTAAGGTAGTTTGGTTAAGCCAAAGATCAGGTCTACCTACAGAATTTAGGATTTCTTTTATTTCACTGATCCATCGGAAATTTGTATCAGGTTGATTAATCATGTACCTATATATCAATAATGACAACTTGTTTTCTTTTCCAAGTAATATCCTCGTCCAAAAAGATATCATTTTTGTATGTGCAATGATAGATATAGGGTATCTACCAAGTTCTCCAAATAACATATACCTAGGTGTACTTTTTCGGGCGTTGGTTATTCGCCTGAGAAATGAATTATGCACTTTTTCTTGTAAATCTAGATTTTCGTAGCCAAATACCTCTGATCCATATGTTAGTATGGGTACTACAGTGTGATCGAATAGTTTAATCATTAAATCTGGCGGTAAGTCTGCATTATTAGACTTAGTAAAAAGTAAGTGCATTGCTTTATTTGCCTGCTGGGTAACATGTTTTCTAGCCTTCAAAAAAGATCCATTACTAGAGAGTGTAACACCAAGGTAGTGATAATTGTCTGTGATTTCAAGACCTTGGTCACCTAATTTAAAGTCAAAGTTATTAAGGTTCCTAGCTCCAAAAACAATTACTTTTGTTTTATTAGGGTTTACTACTAATTTCCATTGGGCACAGTAATTATTAAAATGATTCAGGCAGTTTTGAAAGTCGACAGGGTTATTGGAAACAATGACGGTGTCGTCTGCGTAAAGCAGAAGTAGTAGTTTAAGCCAAGTTTCATCACTGAACGTGTCCTCAAGCTGTATGCCAACGGCACCGTTTGCTTCCAGATGTGACTGTAGGTCGTTTAAATATAAAGAGAAGAGGATCGGGCTTAAGTTTTCACCCTGCCGGACATCGATTTCTGATGAGAAGAATGGCGATTGGTTACCATTATGGGTTACACATGATTTTATATTCTGATACATATTATATATAACCTGGAACAACTTACCATTAATAAAATTTTGCAAAAGCTTGTGCCATAAACCGAAACGCCATATTTTATCAAAACATTGTGAAAAATCTATAAAGGAACAGAATAACTTCTGTTTTCGTTTCTTAAGTATTTCAACAAGGGAGTGTAATGTAAAAATATGATCAGAACACGAGTATCCGTTTCTAAACCCTGCCTGATTTTCATTTAATAATTGGGAGTCTTCAACATAGCTTGTTAGTCTAAGATTAAGTAGAGCTGTGAATAGTTTACCTAGGCATGATAGTATTGTAATTGGTCTGTATGATCCTGTGTCACCAGGATCTCCTTTATTTTTATATATTGGAATTATAGAGCCTTCTAGCCACGATCTTGGTACGATTCCTGAGTCTAGGATACAGTTAAATAGGCGGTTATATATTGGTAATAGGGAGTCTTTTGTGGCTTTAATATATTCGTTTAGGATCGATCTGTCGGGCTAGACGCTTTATCATTATTTAATTTATTGATACACTTTAGGATTTCTTGGTCGGTAATTTTTGAGTTAAGATATTGGTTTGAATTCTCTAAAAAGTCATTGGTTATGAAATGATTGTCAATCAATGTCTGCCCAGTCAATTAATCTGCTCAGTCAATCAATATATGCTCAGTCAATCAGTATTTGCTCAGTCAATCAATATTTGCTCTGTCAATCAATAGCTGCTTAGTCAATCAATATCTGCTCAGTCAATCAATATCTGCTCAGTCAATCAATATCTGCTAAGTCAATTAATCTGCTCAGTTAATCAATATCTGCTCAGTCAATCAATATATGCTCAGTCAATCAGTATTTGCTCAGTAAATCAATATTTGCTCTGTCAATCAATAGCTGCTTAGTCAATCAATAGCTGCTTAGTCAATCAATATATGCACAGTCAATCAATATCTGCTCAGTCAATCAATATTTGCTCAGTCAATCAATATATGCTCAGTCAATCAATATCTGCCCAGTCAATTAATCTGCTCAGTCAATCAATATCTGCTCAGTCAATTAATCTACTCAGTCAATCAATATCTGCTCAATCAATTAATCTGCTCAGTTAATCGACTGAACCAAGAACCTAGATAGAAATCAAATAAATCCTTTCAAACCGTGATCGTCCACCTCCGTGGTCGAGTGGTTAAAGCAACATTACACATTCTAACATTATACTTTGTATGTTTATGTTCATTTGGTAAACAGTGTTTTTTTTTGCGATAAAACAAACTCGAAACCGAAAGTAGGACTTTCCGAGTCGATCGGTGGTCACGCACTTGTTTACAACCGGAACGCATCGTCCGCACTTGTTTACATTCGGAATGCATCGTTCCCATTTGTCCCACATTGTCTTTTTAATTAAATTACTTATGTTGATTCATACCTCTGTTAGCTAAGTCTTTTAGGGACATTTCTACATCCCCGCGAGGGGTTCGACATTAGAGGAAGATAGATAGATAGTATTTCATGTTCAAAATATATACGTTGTTTTCTAATCCTATGTTGTTTCACGCATGCGCGCTGTGCGTGTTTAAATTTCGTGTGTTGATAAACAAATTCGCGTATACGACTGTTTAAATTTATTGGAATTTTATCGTTTCTGTGCGACTATTTCGATTTTTGTAAACACACACACATTAGTATTTATATTTTACCCAAAACATCCTTTATTACGATGTAATGCTGCTTTGAGGCCGCTGACTTGTATACCACTGTAACCTATTATCACTGATGGTCACGTGTTCTAGCCCCGCTCAGGCCGTGTCTCATTTATATGAAAAAGTTGGCACTTTCTTACGGAGGTTGTTGCACCCAAGTACTGATTAACCGCTGGAGCCTGCCCAGGAAATGTAACATTTACCCCCCACCAAAAACAAATATCAAAATTGTATGTACATCTGTAATAAAATAAGATGATACATGAATTTTACATGAATAACATGGTTATTAGTTTGCTGCAAATACTGTAAAAAAAAACCTAGGGGTCGGAGGTTATAAAACTTTTCTCAGATCTCAAACTCGAGTCCAAGTGATTTGAATGGTCGAATCTGAGATTTACACTCAGCTGAACCAATCAGAAGCTTGAGACTCGAGTCTGAGATTTACACTCAGCTGAACCAATCAGAAGCTTGAGACTCGAGTCTGAGATTTACACTCAGCTGAACCAATCAGAAGCTTGAGACTCGAGTCTGAGATTTACACTCAGCTGAACCAATCAGAAGCTTGAGACTCGAGTCTGAGATTTACACTCAGCTGAACCAATCAGAAGCTTGAGACTCGAGTCTGAGATTTACACTCAGCTGAACCAATCAGAAGCTTGAGACTCGAGTCTGAGATTTACACTCAGCTGAACCAATCAGAAGCTTGAGACTCGAGTCTGAGATTTACACTCAGCTGAACCAATCAGAAGCTTGAGACTCGAGTCTGAGATTTACACTCAGCTGAACCAATCAGAAGCTTGAGACTCGAGTCTGAGATTTACACTCAGCTGAACCAATCAGAAGCTTGAGACTCGAGTCTGAGATTTACACTCAGCTGAACCAATCAGAAGCTTGAGACTCGAGTCTGAGATTTACACTCAGCTGAACCAATCAGAAGCTTGAGACTCGAGTCTGAGTTTACACTCAGCTGAAATCAGAAGCTTGAGACTCGAGTCTGAGATTTACACTCAGCTGAACCAATCAGAAGCTTGAGACTCGAGTCTGAGATTTACACTCAGCTGAACCAATCAGAAGCTTGAGACTCGAGTCTGAGATTTACACTCAGCTGAACCAATCAGAAGCTTGAGACTCGAGTCTGAGATTTACACTCAGCTGAACCAATCAGAAGCTTGAGACTCGAGTCTGAGATTTACACTCAGCTGAACCAATCAGAAGCTTGAGACTCGAGTCTGAGATTTACACTCAGCTGAACCAATCAGAAGCTTGAGACTCGAGTCTGAGATTTACACTCAGCTGAACCAATCAGAAGCTTGAGACTCGAGTCTGAGATTTACACTCAGCTGAACCAATCAGAAGCTTGAGACTCGAGTCTGAGATTTACACTCAGCTGAACCAATCAGAAGCTTGAGACTCGAGTCTGAGATTTACACTCAGCTGAACCAATCAGAAGCTTGAGACTCGAGTCTGAGATTTACACTCAGCTGAACCAATCAGAAGCTTGAGACTCGAGTCTGAGATTTACACTCAGCTGAACCAATCAGAAGCTTGAGACTCGAGTCTGAGATTTACACTCAGCTGAACCAATCAGAAGCTTGAGACTCGAGTCTGAGATTTACACTCAGCTGAACCAATCAGAAGCTTGAGACTCGAGTCTGAGATTTACACTCAGCTGAACCAATCAGAAGCTTGAGACTCGAGTCTGAGATTTACACTCAGCTGAACCAATCAGAAGCTTGAGACTCGAGTCTGAGATTTACACTCAGCTGAACCAATCAGAAGCTTGAGACTCGAGTCTGAGATTTACACTCAGCTGAACCAATCAGAAGCTTGAGACTCGAGTCTGAGATTTACACTCAGCTGAACCAATCAGAAGCTTGAGACTCGAGTCTGAGATTTACACTCAGCTGAACCAATCAGAAGCTTGAGACTCGAGTCTGAGATTTACACTCAGCTGAACCAATCAGAAGCTTGAGACTCGAGTCTGAGATTTACACTCAGCTGAACCAATCAGAAGCTTGAGACTCGAGTCTGAGATTTACACTCAGCTGAACCAATCAGAAGCTTGAGACTCGAGTCTGAGATTTACACTCAGCTGAACCAATCAGAAGCTTGAGACTCGAGTCTGAGATTTACACTCAGCTGAACCAATCAGAAGCTTGAGACTCGAGTCTGAGATTTACACTCAGCTGAACCAATCAGAAGCTTGAGACTCGAGTCTGAGATTTACACTCAGCTGAACCAATCAGAAGCTTGAGACTCGAGTCTGAGATTTACACTCAGCTGAACCAATCAGAAGCTTGAGACTCGAGTCTGAGATTTACACTCAGCTGAACCAATCAGAAGCTTGAGACTCGAGTCTGAGATTTCCACTCAGCTGAACCAATCAGAAGCTTGAGACTCGAGTCTGAGATTTCCACTCAGCTGAACCAATCAGAAGCTTGAGACTCGAGTTTGAGATTGGGTAAAGTTTTATAACCTCAGAGCCTGCAGTTGACCGATTATGAATTGTGTTCAGTGTACAGTCAAACGTGTGTTAGTGGTCACCTCCATTAAGCAGCCAACGTGTGTTAATGGTCACCTCCATTAAGCAGCCAACCTGTGTACAGTCAAACGTGTGTTAATGGTCACCTCCATTAAGCAGCCAACCTGTGTACAGTCAAACGTGTGTTAATGGTCACCTCCATTAAGCAGCCAACCTGTGTACAGTCAAACGTGTGTTAATGGTCACCTCCATTAAGCAGCCAACCTGTGTACAGTCAAACGTGTGTTAATGGTCACCTTCATTGTGACGATCTATGTTAGGGTGTGGTGACGGGTGTGGCTGGCTGGATAACGTTGTATGGTGGGACACTTGATTGGAGTAGCTATTACAGTTACATTTCCTAAACTTTTTTTGGTTTGTTTATTGTTGTTTTTTGTTTCTAAATTCTTATTATCTAAAATGTTGCTTATTCTCTTAATCATTTTACCCTTTTTCTATTAGTATCATTAACTTTAGTAAAGTACTAGCACAACTCTTGTATTCAGTCTCTTTGTTAATTAAGTATACAATCTAGTCTTATGGGGAGGGCCGTAACTAATGTTGTTAAAACTTGTGGCCCAACCCATTTGCTTCAACATATAATGACACTCCTTGAGCAAACAATGCCACGAATCATGCATTATGGATAGATATACAAGTTTGTTCATTTGTTTTGTATTGTACATTGTATATATAGACTGCAATAAAATATGATTAAACTAAAATTAAGCAGCCAACGTGTGTACAGTCAAACGTATGTTAGTTGTCACCTCCATTAAGCAGCCAACCTGTATGCAGCCACCCTGTGTTAATGGTCACCTCCATTAAGCAGCCAACCTGTATGCAGCCAACCTGTGTTAATGGTCACCTCCATTAAGCAGCCAACGTGTGTTAATGGTCACCTCCATTAAGCAGCCAACCGGTGTAAGTCAAACATGTGTTAATGGTCACCTCCATTAAGCAGCCAACCTGTATGCAGCCAACCTGTGTTAATGGTTACCTCCATTAAGCAGCCAACGTGTGTTAATGGTCACCTCCATTAAGCAGCCAACGTATGTTAATGGTCACCTCCATTAAGCAGCCAACCTGTGTTAATGGTCACCTCCATTAAGGAGCCAACCTGTATGCAGCCAACCTGTATTAATGGTCACCTCCATTAAGCAGCCAACCTGTATGCAGCCAACCTGTGTTAATGGTCACCTCCATTAAGCAGCCAACCTGTATGCAGCCAACCTGTATTAATGGTCACCTCCATTAAGCAGCCAACCTGTATGCAGCCAACCTGTGTTAATGGTCACCTCCATTAAGGAGCCAACCTGTATGCAGCCAACCTGTGTTAATGGTCACCTCCATTAAGCAGCCAACCTGTATGCAGCCAATCTGTGTTAATGGTCACCTCCATTAAGCAGCCAACCTGTATGCAGCCACCTGTGTTGATGGTCACCTCCATTAAGCAGCCAACATGTATGCAGCCAACCTGTGTTAATGGTCACCTCCATTAAGCAGCCAACCTGTATTAAGCAGTTCGTTTCCAGATTGGCAATATTATGTTTTACTATAGGCCATCATTTGGCCTCTATTAAGCAGCCACCTGCGCTAAGCAGCCACTTTTCTTTGATTCCATTGGATGGCTGCTGAACACAGGTTTGTATATTAAAGTGGTACTCCCAACTAAACAGATGAGTGTTGTAGCTTGCTAGAGACCGAAACATGAACATACGCTATACTATGTAATCAACACTACACTATGTAATCAAAGATAGATCACAAGGTCTTTGGAGGGTAACATTTAAATCAGCCAATCGATAATAAATAAATAGCACAACCAGGACGTATACGGATGTGTTATTTAATGGTTATGGGACCTCCGTAACTGAGGGGTTAACTTCGTTGACTTCAAATAAATTGTCACTCACCATTGTAACTCAGTCGAATCCCACTGGTCGTATCGACTTCTTTCGTGTGAGGAAGCTATCCAGCTGGCTCGCGGAAGGTTTAGGGTTCTACCTGGGTGCCAGCCCATATCTGAAATATTGCTCAGAGTTGCTAACCCATATTGCTAACCCAACGTCTTTCTCTACCAATAAGAGCTGCAACGTGAGAAAAAATAAAATAAATGGAAGCATCATCTAACACGTTTCATTTACATACAGTGCAACTATGCTTTCATAAACACCTCTCCCATTCGGCTAAAGCGCTGCTTATATGGTATGGAGGCTGTCCGATTAGCGCAGTGGTTAGCGCGCTCGCTTCTCACCAATGCGACCCGGGTTCGATCCTCGGACCGAGAAGTATGTGAGATGGTACAATGGTCGTCAGATCGGACAGGTGGGTTTTCTCCGGGTACTTCGGTTTCCTCCTACATGAATGACCACATTTACGCTTTCAACCGAGCCAACGAGAGTTGATATAAATTGTTAAAACTTGCTTCGCTATCGTTGTAAAATAAATAAAGTTTAAAAAAAATATGGTATGTATGTATGTATGTTCCTTTAATGTCAAACCCCTTGCGGGGACTTAGACATGTTTTCCTGGGCAGGCTTAGCCGACCTAAGCGATTAACCAGTACTAAGCAATGTGTGTGAGGTGCCTTGCTCAATGGCACTACATACGTGGTATGCCTTGTTCAATGGCACTACATACGTGGTATGCCTTGCTCAATGGCACTACATACATGGTATGCCTTGCTCAATGGCACTACATACGTGGTATGCCTTGCTCAATGGCACTACATACGTGGTATGCCTTGCTCAATGGCACTACATACATGGTATTGTATCAAACAAATTATAACTTTTGAAACTGTACGTATAAGTACCAATGCTACTACACATTCTTAGATATACCTTTAATAATTATCTTCAGGCAGTACACAGCGTGTTTTTGCAATAAAACAAACTGAAAATATGACTTCCTGAATCGGCCACGGCCATTTTATAATGACGTCAGATATAATTTATATATATATATATTTCAGGGCTTGTCCTACAGAGAACTTACCAGCAGATGCATAAAGAATGCAGTGAAACATTAACGTGGAACATTGCAAGATATCTACAGATTCAGCTAGGACATGGATACAGGACGGGTTGGTGCGTGTCACAAACTAGAGTACAAACGCAGAAAGCTCTTATTCGTCATCAATGACGTTGTTAAGACCAAGTATAACGTATATGCGGAATACCTCAATCATGCACACGCTGCTACAAATCACAAATTTGAGAAGTCCAAAATGTTTGTTCGTCGCGCATTAGTGAGACAGAAAGTACTTCAAAAATGCATGAAAATGCGCAGACAACACTGTGCAGATGGTAGGACAGTGTATGGTAAATACGGTGGAAAAGCTATTGATTCATTCGGTAAAGACATCGAACATTTTATTTCGTATAACCATCCACAGATGAGACGAAAGCGATACTTGAAGACACTTTTGGACGAGAGTTTAGAAAAAGGCGCCATTCTTAAACCAAATGTTGTAGAAGATCGAGTTGCAGGATGGATGGAGAGATCATACACCAAATACAAACTGAGACAGGCTAAGCGAGAGAAAACCATTCTTGAACCAATCAAAGAAAGGCAAGAGAAATCATTGGACAAACGCTCAAGGCAGTTACGACTACCGGTTCTCACAAATCCATACTATTCTGTAGTGAGAGACACAGATAAGACATCAGTTGAAGCTGATGTACTAAACATAACTGCAGATATGGAGAAAGTAGACATTGACAAGAAGAGGACTGAAACAATTGACAGTCAAACACAAGAAAGGAGGGCTATGTTAGTTCTCCCACCAATCAGGTCAACAAAATCCATGGTTACCACCCAAGTCGGGACAGAGTGAAGGATCTATAAATGCTGGGTGTCTGATACATGCAGACCCGACAGAACTTCCAAGGAAATACAAATTGTTTCCGACTTAACATTCCTTTCTCTGAAACAGAATATGCAGTAATATGTGTCTGGAAGTATAAAGTGTTAACTGTATACATGTATATTATTTTAACACGATTGCGAAACAAGCTTTAACAACTTATATTAATAACTCTCGTTAGCGCGGGTGAAGGTGTATATGTGGTCGTTCGTGTGGGCGGACACCGGATTCCCCGGAGAAAACCCCACCTGTCCGATCAACCGTACCATCTCACATACTACCCGGACAGAGGATCGAACTCGTGTTGCATTGGGGTGAGAATCGAGCGTGCTAACCACTGCGCTAATTGGACGGCAGCCAGATTGTAATTTCGACCATAGGTAAAATTGATTAGATATCACTGTGCCTTAGTACACAATGCAGGTATCTTATTGGTTTGATATATTATAAATGCCGGGCGCCATTCGGAAATGGACACTAGGACATATTCAAAAACATGGGAAAACAATATTTAAATTAGTCAAAATGTGAACATTTTCCTACCTCTTTACATTACGGTATAATTTCAAGGGATTATTGGTTCAAGCTATGCCGTTTAAATTTCGATATCAAATAATGTAAAATGTTCAAAGCTATTGCCATGGGAACAATGTTCCCAATACCATCACTTTGTAAATTTGGTAAAATTATTATGTAAAGTTGTGGACTATAAATGTGAATGATGATGTAAACAATAGGAATTTCTTATCTTAAATATGTACATTTTTATATTGATAGTAAAAATTTACTGACGTCAAAGTGACCAAATTTACTCATTAGACCCTATTATAGAACGTCATTTTGGTGCTACGTTTCAAACGTTCTTTCAAAACATCTGCATATGTGTGTGCCACTAATCAAGTAACAATGTTCTCAATTGATAACATATTGAGTTGACACTTTCAGGATTAATGTTTGAATACATTGTGGTATAGACTTGATATATCAACTTCTTTATCGTTATTTATGTCCTGGTGCCCCGATTCGTGTGTCGCCGGCCATATTGTATATATGGTGTGAACATGCTAACATTGAAAGCATTGCGTCAGTATTAGGCCTACAGCACCATGGTGCGATTCTCAGTGAATGCATCCTACCTTGTGATGTTGATAGTTATATTGGTGTTAAAAAATTAAAATTAAAATATACAAACATGTCTGCGTAAGCGGCATTGTGTGTGTGTGTTACGTTTATTTATCGTCGCTACCGGTTACCCATATGAGCGACGCCTCCTGAAGAGATTAGTCATTTTAGATTTTGGAAGATAGTGCAATGATACAGAAAGAGACCCATTCCAGAGTCTCCTCTGGTTCTTTTACGTGCACGGTGTAAAGCACCGACACGAGACCTCGGTTTAACGTCCCATCTGAAAGATTGTTAATTTTATTAGGGTCAGACGAGGGATGGGTCTCTCTCTGTATCATACACTATCCTCCAAAATCTAAAATGCCTAATCTCTTCAGGAGGCGTCGCTCATATGGGCAACCAGTTGCGACGATAAATAAACGTAAAACACACACATTCTTGACATGGTGAATGCTTTGGAGCACAGGCACACGGCGCATAATATATACCCCAAGTGTTACTATTTCCCAGGACCCAAGGTTATAACACTTTTCTCAGATATCAAACTCAAGCTGAAATGATATGATTGGCTGATTCTGAGGTTTTACTGCCAGCTGAACCAATCAGAAGCTTCAGATAGGAGAAAGGTTTTATAACCTCGAAGGCAGGACTATGTTACAACCCATTGTAGCATCAGTCAAATATGATTTCTAGTCAAGAGCACACATTTCTGAAAAGCAGCATTTGCTTTGGAGTGACACTGTATGCTGTACATGTATTCACAAAGGGTCAACAGTCCAAACCTAGCAACTATCGTACCTTATCTCTAACATGCATTCTTACATGTCTACGTCCTCGCGAGGGGTTTGACATAAAAGGAAGATAGATAGATAGAAGACATCCTAGTTTCCAACTTTATATCGTACTTACATCATAGTTTTATCCCACAGCAGCACCGGTTCAGGTCTGCGACACCCAACGCAGAGGTTTTAACCAAGAGATAGCTGACAATCGTGATATCGGTCAGCACGCAGATGCCATCATAACAGACTCATCCATAAACCTTTTTTTATATTTTCCTTTTATAGCATACACAACATAATTGTCACATGTTAACACTATACATAGTAGTTAATGAACATATAATTCTTATCTATTTAATATGACTTTGTGCTGACAGTTACAAATATTTCCTATTTCAAAATTCTTGCATCTGATGCATGGATGCCATAAACGGTGTCCGTCTTAAATGTGACACTCCCATGCTTGACGGATAAATTGTTAAGGTATATAAACATCCATAAACTTAAGTACTATAACTTTGCCTACTGTGGCTTAGATAATAAGGCCACATCCTGTGTTCACTCTTTTCTCAAATACAGGCCACAACAGGTTCTTGACGAAGGCAAATGCTCTTCCAGGTAACCAGTTTTACTCGGCAATCAATTATGGGTCTATGGGACTTTCTTCCAGGTAACCAGTTTACTCGGCAATCAAGTATGGGTCTGTGTCACTTTCTTCCAGGTAACCAGTTTACTCGGCAATCAATTATGGGTCTGTGTCACTTTCTTCCAGGTAACCAGTTTACTCGGCAATCAATTATGGGTCTGTGTCACTTTCTTTCAGGTAACCAGTTTACTCGGCAATCAATTATGGGTCTCTGCCACTTTCTTCCAGGTAACCAGTTTACTCGGCAATCAAGTATGGGTCTGTGTCACTTTCTTCCAGGTAATCAGTTTACTCGGCAATCAAGTATGGGTCTGTGTCACTTTCTTCCAGGTAACCAGTTTACTCGGCAATCAATTATGGGTCTCTGCCACTTTCTTCCAAGTAACCAGTTTACTCGGCAATCAAGTATGGGTCTGTGTCACTTTCGTCCAGGTAATCAGTTTACTCGGCAATCAAGTATGGGTCTCTGCCACTTTCTTCCAGGTAACCAGTTTACTCGGCAATCAATTATGGGTCTGTGTCACTTTCTTCCCTACATAAATGACTTCTCAAACACCATCAAACGTCGGGGCCACCTCTTTACCGACGATTTCATCATCCATCTCATCATGAAATCCAATTCCCAACAGAAACACTGCAAAGGAACGGTTAATGGAATTCAACCCTGATAAATGTGAACTATTAAAAATCAATAGGGAAAGAAACACTGTTATTTACCAATTTATGTTACCTAATACACAACTGGGGTCAACAATATTCCAAATCTCTAGGTGCCACCACTAGTAAGACATGAACAACATTAACTGGACCGAGCTCGTCAATAATATCACAAACAGGTAAACGAAACTGCCACCGTAACATACAATATAGCGCGATAGGTAGATGAATGTTTTAATGGACTGGGATCGCAGGTCGACCCCCACCCCACTCGGACCATAATAAAATTAAGTCTTTCAGATTGGACGTTAAACCGAAGTCTCGTGTCGGTGCTTTACACCATGCACGTAAAAGAACCAGAGACGCTGGAATGGGTCTGTCTGCATCATTGCACTATCCTCCAAAATGACTAATCTCGTGTTTTTACGTTTATTTATCGTCGCTACCGGTTGCCCATATGAGCGACGCCTCCTGAAGAGATTAGTTATTTTAGATTTTGGAGTATAGTGCATGATACAGACAGAGACCCATTCCAGAATCTCCGCTGTAGAGTATAAAACATGGTATCAGCCCGTAATTCGAAAACACTAAGGCACGGTCTAATGCAAGCCTCATTTGTCATGTTTTTCAAAATAAGAAATGTACTTGCAGCAGTGGATCGTCACAATACACACACAACTCCTCCCCAATAACCAGTACTGATTGTGTGGGGGATAGAACCTTCAACCATTGTATTACTGACCTGCAACATCTACGATTTAACACAACTAGTCCGTTCGTTTATTTACTTAAAATGTTCGTTGTTTGCAGGTAGACACAAATTATTATTTTATCGGAAGGGCTCACCTATTTTACAAGTCTCAAGCAATATACCGCCATTGACAGGATATGCTCAGAGAAGTCAGGATCTATCTAGGTTCCTCGATTAGTTAAATTCAGCAACCGTAACCACTCGACCACGGAGACGGACATGCTTACGGTGTAGTTATAACTTATAACCCATCGGGGATGTAGTTATTCTATGAAAACAAGAAACGATGCAACCGATAAAGGAGCGTTGCAGTTTACTGGTTGAAATGAGATTTATTTGAAAATTGCAGGATCATGAATGGAGCTCTGACCCTAGATAATGATAGAGTTCAGACGACGATGGATACAGCTCAGACCATGAGTAAAATAGAATACATTTATAGGTACCATACAGCCAGTCCATGTATTTGGACTGCCGATACATCTAATAAGACATTCTGTTGTTTAGTTTAAAGCGACACTACATCGGTGAAAACGCAAATGTCTGCAGAATGTAATTTCCTATTATAAGGTATGTTTTTCCAAATATTTGCATCAAAAACAAGAGTATTTCAACAAATAAACAAACGTCGTATAAGCGGTTTGTTGACTTAACAAAATAATGTAAATAGGGTCGACATTCGTGCGTAACACAATGCGTGTATCCAGAATAACATGAGTTATGTTACATATTTATCGTTATATCTCACATTTGTGCCTATGCATATTTATTTGTACACTAATCTTAGTTAAATTATCTCTAAACGAAAGTATCTCGCGCTTAGTATTGACTCCAATGACAAAGAAACGTCAATTCAGGAGCGTGGATGACCACTATATGAAATCCTACTTTCCCTTTTGAAGTGTATAGATACTGTTTATTGATTCAATGTTAGTGTTCGAATGTATTGAGCAGAATTTGTTGTAGCAATGCATTTGTACGTGAACAAAATGTATTTTATTTGCTTTTTGCGATGTAATATCGCTTTAAACATATATCATTCATCATTAAAATACTGTCGTGACGTCATACCTTTATACTTGCAGTCCATTATTATTAATATTGGACCGCTGTCAAAAGGCCAACGTATTATATTAAATCCTACGCGTACATGTACGTAATTAACAATTTTAATTACTAGGATCTTGTTATATAAGTTTGTCCTCAAACGGATCCAATGTGTAAAATATTGGAACTGTCTTCGGCGTTATGCGCATCACACAGTCCAATAGTTTACATATTGGATCGTTTTCGGCTTATTTTATTATTATTATATTTTTATATTTGCATCATGTTGTAACATTAATATACAAGAACAGATGGATTAAATCGGAAGCTAGTAGCTTATTTAGATTTTCTACATGACATGTAACATGGGTTCCAGTCTGTCGATTTTTCACTAATTTACTTCAATACGGCCCAATTAATGGTCTCGGTGTTATGTTATATTTCGGGTTTTACGCCTGTATCAGCACCATTTCGGGCTATATCGCCGGCGGGCAGTTTACTTAACAACACCTTTCCTGGGCAGGCTGCAGCAGTTAACCAGTACTTGGGTGCACCAACATCCGTAAGAAACTGCCAACTTTTTCATATAAATGGTCTGTGTTAAAATATATTTATATGAATGACCAGGCATAACATACCAGCACCTGTTTTCCCAGGCTACATGACATGCATAATCTTCTTAAAACATGGCAGTGCATTAATTAATTTGTGTGAATCAGTTTTATTTAACTGTAAATAAAAAACGATATGGAGACTTAACTAAGCAATCGGCTGGCTCTCCAATCTGTGCAGTTAAGAAAGGAGAGGGTGTGAGAGAAGGGAGAGGGTGTGAGAAGGGAGAGGATGTGAGAAAAGAAGGGAGAGGGTGTGAGAAGGGAGAGGGTGTGAGAAGGGAGAGGGTGTGAGAAAAGAAGGGAGAGGGTGTGAGAAGGGAGAGGATGTGAGAAAAAGGTGTGAGAAGGGAGAGGGTGTGAGTAGGGAGAGGGTGTGAGAAGGGAGAGGATGTGAGAAAAGGGAGAGGGTGTGAGAAGGGAGAGGATGTGAGAAAAGGGAGAGGGTGTGAGTAGGGAGAGGGTGTGAAAGGATATGGTGTGAGAGAAGGAGGGGTGTGAGAGGGAGAGGTGTGAGAAAGGGAGAGGGTGTGAGAAGGGAGAGGATGTGAGAAAAGGGAGAGGGTGTGAGAAGGGAGAGGATGTGAGAAAAGGGAGAGGGTGTGAGAAGGGAGAGGGTGTGAGAAGGGAGAGGATGTGAGAAAAGGGAGAGGGTGTGAGAAAAGAGAGAGGGTGTGAGAAGGGAGAGGTGTGAGAAGGGAGAGGATGTGAGAAAAGGGAGAGGGTGTGAGAAGGGAGAGGATGTGAGAAAAGGGAGAGGGTGTGAGAAGGGAGAGGATGTGAGAAAAGGGAGAGGATGTGAGAAAAGGGAGAGGGTGTGAGAAGGGAGAGGATGTGAGAAAAGGGAGAGGGTGTGAAAAGGGATATGGTGTGAGAGAAGGGAGAGGGTGTGTGAGAAGGGAGAGGGTGTGAGAAAAGGGAGAGGGTGTGAGAGAAGGGATTGAGAGAAGGGAGGTGGATCAGACGAGGCTGTAAGAATGAAGATACACAAATTACATTAGCCGCTATCATATCCTTGTTGCGGTGATAAACTGCATCAAATATCGCCTTGTTTTTCGCTTAGATTATCATCACCAATAGGTTGCCAAATATCGCTAAGATTATCATCACCAATAGGTTGCCAAATATCGCCTTGTTTATCGGTTCGCTTAGATTATCATCACCAATTGGTTGCCAAATATCGCTTAGATTATCATCACCAATAGGTTGCCAAATAGTCAGTATTGCTAAGTAGCCAATGTTCCAGTTTTGTTGATTTTTCTGTTATTTACTACTGACAAAATTACATTGATATCAGAAACTCAATACGGCTCATTTAATTGTCGAGGTGTTAAAATATATTTATATCACTGACCAGGCAAAATATATCATCGCCTGTTCCCAGGTTAGTCTGTTGCTTACAGAACGTCATATTTGTCTAATAAATCGGATTTCACTGATGAGTCAGTTGGTAAAGCATCGGAACGCCAACTCAGGGAGTGCAGGTTTGATCCAGCAACTGACATAATATTAACAGTCTTTCAGTAGGGACTTTAACCCGAGGTCTCGTGTCGGTGCTTTACACCATTGACGTAAAATAACAAGAGGAGATTCTGGAATGGATCTCTGTCTGTATCATTGCACTATCCTCCAAAATCTAAAATAACTAATCTCTTCAGGAGGCGACGCTGAGACGCTCTACAGACGGATCTGTAGTCCAGTGGTAACACGCTGGACTGGTAATCCAGGGATCGCTGGTTCGATCCATCGTCTTACCCTAATAAAATTAACAGTCTTTCAGGTGGGACTTTAACCCGAGGTCTCGTGTCGGTGCTTTACACTGTGCACGTAAAAGAACCAGAGGAGACTCTGGACTGGGTCTCTGTCTGTATCATTGCACTATCCTCCAACAATCTAAAATGACTAATCTCTTCAGGAGGCGTCACTTATACGGGCAACCGATAGCGACGATAAATAATCTCAAAACATACATTTGCATATAAAAGATACTAGTAAACGTAACAATTTATTGATAAACAAAACAATATAACTTGCATATATAACAAATTCATACCGATATCTACATTCCATGCAGAAAACTGAAAACAATATAATATAACAAAATAAAACAATTGTAGACAATAAGTTAAAGCGACACTACCTCAGTGAAAATGCAAATTTCTACAGAATGTATTTTCCTATTATATGGTATAATTTCCCCCCCAAATATTTACCTCAAATACCGAGTATATCAACTAATAAGCAAACGTCGTATACGCGGGTTGACATAACAAAATAATGTAATTCATGTGTAATACAACTCGTGTATCCCGAGTAACTCGATTTATGGTACAGATTTACCATTATATCTCACATGTGTGCCTATGCATATTTAATTGTAGACTAGTCTTAGTTCAATTATTTTTAAACGATATTATCTCGAGTTTAGTATCGACTCTTGATGACAAACAAAAACGTCAATTCAGGAGCGTGGATGATCGTTATATGAAATCCTACTTTCAATTTTGAAAGTTTGTAGATCACAAAAACACTGTTTATTGATTCAATGTTAGTGCTCGAATGTATTCGGAAGCATTTGTAGTAGCAACAAATTCATACGTGAAAACATGCATTGTATTTGCTTTTTGCGATGTAATGTCGCTTTAAATAACACAATACCTTTTGTAATAATATCCTATCGAGTATTATAAATGAAATCTTAACAGACTCGGCCCCATCACCTGATTGGCCGAAATAGCTTCTTACTATTATATGTGAGCTCAATCAAGCTATTCTTTGCATGCTGGGTAAAATAATGGCTATAAATAGTTCAAATAATTGTAGCAGACGACAATCCATTAATGTGTTTTTCAGAATTGTAACTGAAAACTCTGGAAATATTTTACTATTAAATCAGCATTACATCGTATGAAATAAAAGATATTTGAACAATTCAATTTTTACGTATAGGTAGCAATGCTGCTACACATTCTAACATTATACTTTGTATGCTTATGTTCATTTGGTAAACAGTGTTTTTTTGCGATAAAACAAACTCGAAACCGAAAGTAGGACTTTCCGAGTCGATCGGTCACGCACTTGTTTACAACTGGAACGCATCATCCGCACTTGTTTACATTCAGAATGCATCAACCCCATTTGTCCCACGTTGTCTTTTTTAATTAAATTACTTGATATGTTGATTCATACATCTGTTAGCTAAGTCTTTTAGGGACATTTCTACATCCCCTGAATTAACCCTTTGCACGCTAGCGGCACATAAAACCACTTTGGCAAACAGTATAGAGCCTGATCAGACGGAACTTAAGCCGTTTGCTATTCGGATAGTGGAGCTAAAAAACTTGGGTGAATAGCAAACATAGCGTTACACTGCGGCTTGTCTGGATCTATGTTGTTTGCAAATGTGATTTTATTTACTCAGCAGGCAAAGGGTTAGTATCTATTAGTAGGAAGAGTATATTACATTATATACAGTACAACTGTTTTTACTGATCACCTCTAAAAAGAAGACTGAAAGATCCGGAGTTCGAGCCCCGCTGTAGCCGTTACGATTGTGCCCTTAGGCAAGGCATTTAATTTCCACGTTGCCTCTTCTCTCTCCCTAGTGGCGATGGATTCCACCAGGAACGAGGTCTCAAGAGTGATTAATATAAATTGTAAGAACTTGTTTCGCAATCAAGCTAAAATAAATTTGTATAAACTAAAAAGCAGCCAATCAGCATTTTAATACTAATTTAGTTTAGCTTAGACAAATTTATTTTAGCTCAATTGCGAAACTCATATCACTCTCGAGACCTCATTCCTGATGGAATCCACCGCCACGAGGGGGAGAGAAGAGGCAATATGGAATTTAAATGCCTTGCCTAAGTACATAATTGTAACGGCTACAACTGGGTGCGAATACTAATTTGACCCTGACATGTAACCACCTCTGCTAATTAGACGTTACATACCATTCCTTGACTGGTTTGAATGTATATTTACACAATATTTTAATTAAGAAATATATACCAGTGTTATATTATTAATGAAAACAGATGGATATATGTTGATATAATAAAAGTGAAATAACTATTATGCAAGAATATTTTCAAGACTTGGTTCTTTTGGAAAATTGTAATCTTAGCTCAGTGAATATATATATATATATCGGGGATCATTCTTCTTCTCCCTAAAAAAAAAAAAATATATATATTTTTTGGTTTTACGATTTTCAAACAAAATTTTGTCTAGTAAGATACACTGGCCTTATTATACATTATAAAGCATTTCTAATAAAATGTTGTATTTAATGGTTGTACTGTGTATTTTAACCATATTTTGCAGAAGTATATTAAAGAACACCATTTAAGGAAGCGATCACGCGCTTTCTCACTTCTCCCAAACAATCTTACCTAGAATGACCCCTGTGTATATACATGTACATCACATTTGAATGTATGCTTGTTGATTTGTGTGTATTGTTCTTGTACACATTTGAATGTATGCTTGTTGATTTGTGTGTATTGTTCTTGTACACATTTGAATGTATGCTTGTTGATTTGTGTGTATTGTTCTTGTACATATTTGAATGTATGCTTGTTGATTTGTGTGTATTGTTCTTGTACACATTTGAATGTATGCTTGTTGATTTGTGTGTATTGTTCTTGTACACATTTGAATGTATGCTTGTTGATTTGTGTGTATTGTTCTTGTACATATTTGAATGTATGCTTGTTGATTTGTGTGTATTGTTCTTGTACACATTTGAATGTATGCTTGTTGATTTGTGTGTATTGTTCTTGTACACATTTGAATGTATGCTTGTTGATTTGTGTGTATTGTTCTTGTACATATTTGAATGTATGCTTGTTGATTTGTGTGTATTGTTCTTGTACACATTTGAATGTATGCTTGTTGATTTGTGTGTATTGTTCTTGTACATATTTGAATGTATGCTTGTTGATTTGTGTGTATTGTTCTTGTACACATTTGAATGTATGCTTGTTGATTTGTGTGTATTGTTCTTGTACATATTTGAATGTATGCTTGTTGATTTGTGTGTATTGTTCTTGTACATATTTGAATGTATGCTTGTTGATTTGTGTGTATTGTTCTTGTACATATTTGTAAATAATGAACTGAATAAAACAAAAATTAAAAATTGTGCTGAATGTATTGACCTCATTGAAAGTCCCTAATGGACAGGGTTCATTCTAGAGGGCGACTTGGGCGAAATAGTCGCCCTAGGGACACTGACTTCGCCCCCTGGGGGCCCCACTTCTCCCTAAAAATTCAATTTGAATTTATTATTTTTTTTAATTTTCATACACAATTTTGTCGAATAGGCTACACTAGCCCATTATAAAACATTCCTACTATTCAAATGTTTGTATTTAATGGTCATAATGTGTAGTTTAACCGTATTTTATTAATATTTATTAAATAACGCCATTCAAGGAGCGCAATCGCACACTTTCTCACTTCTCCCAAAAATTCTGACCTAGAATGAGCCCTGAATTGTATATGAAACTCTGCAAGCCATTGACCTCATTGAAAGTCCCTAATTGTATATGAAACTCTGCAAGCCATTGACCTCATTGAAAGTCCCTAATTGTATATGAAACTGCACGGCATTGACCTCATTGAAAGTCCCTAATTGTATATGAAACTCTGCAAGCCATTGACCTCATTGAAAGTCCCTAATTGTATATGAAACTCTGCACGCCATTGACCTCATGGAAAGTCCCTAATTGTATATGAAACTCTGCAAGCCATTGACCTCATTGAAAGTCCCTAATTGTATATGAAACTGCACGGCATTGACCTCATTGAAAGTCCCTAATTGTATATGAAACTCTGCAAGCCATTGATCTCATTAAAAGTCCCTAATTGTATATGAAACTCTGCAAGCCATTGACCTCATTGAAAGTCCCTAATTGTATATGAAACTCTACAAGCCATTGACCTCATTGAAAGTCCCTAATTGTATATGAAACTCTGCAAGCCATTGACCTCATTGAAAGTCCCTAATTGTATATGAAACCCTGCAAGCCAACGGTGAAAATAACTACAAAATGTCGAGCAGTTTCACTAGTTTGTTTTTAGGCTTAATGTCGCCCCAACAGCTTAGGTCATATGGTGATTCCCCGAGTATTTCAGGCACACGGGTAGAACCACTGACCTACTGCACACCAGCTCGATAGCTTCCTCACTTGGTTTAAACATATTTATTGGTTCATTATGTACAGTACATATCTATTGTATAGCGAAAATGGATTTAATCGGAAGCTTAAAGCTTATTGTGATTATCGCCATTAAATATATAAATAAAGGCGATTGAGACATATACGTATTATGTAGTATGAACAAAATATTGAATAAGTGCATTAAAATTTAACTAGATAAAGGGTGAATGGGAGGGGGTAGAAAACGATGAAATAACACATACAGTTTTCATGTTGAATCATTATGCAAGCGCGTCAGTCTCTGTTTACATATATATTATTAGAAACGTTTAGACCTTTCTATGAATCTATGGACAGCTAAAACTATTATTTCATTATGTTCAGGTGCCAAGGAATTATCACCAAATAGGATAACATTTAGAGATATTGGACTGAGTTGTGAAATCGTGTTAACTAGTTCAATGCGTATATGATGGTATTTGTAAGTGATTTAAAGTCAACAACTGAAAAAAATCCTCCCGGAATTACATTAGAATTCCACTGTGTTCTCAGTTACAGATAATAAAAAAACACATTAATGAATTGTCCGTCTGCTACAATTATTTGAACTTTCTATAGCCCTTGTTCTACCCAGCATGCAACACAATTAATCACGCTTTAATCCTTATATAAGCATTTGATCACAGGGAAATGCTTCAAAATACGCGTTCAAAGTGCTGGTCCATATTCTGGGGAACCTTCTGAGCCATAGGGCGCCCTTGCTGCATACGACGAGGTGGCGCCAAGAATTCAAACATGGATGTGTTATGTTGGGATAACATGCGTGTCAGATCCTGGGGCTGTGGGTCTTCAAAGAAGAAATCATGGTTTAGTGCGGCATCTGCATCCACCCTCTTCGATGGGTCCAGCGTGAGCAATTTATCCAATAAATCCAGAGCGAACTGATCCTTTACGTACGGTTTTAACCGTTCCTTCACCTTCCTCTTGTGATTATCCGGGATTTCTATCTGACTGAACATTTCGAGTTTATCACAGCTCGGCCAGACGTCCGTTTTGATAGAACCGCACAACTGAGTGATGAGATGGAGCTGATGTTGCTCCGTCTTACCCTGCATGATCGGAGTTCGAGTCCACATCTCGGCCATTATACACCCAGCACCCCATAGATCAATCGCGGGACCATAGCTACGTTCTCCGAGCAACAACTCCGGCGGACGATACCACAAGGTCACGACCCTGTTCGTATACTTCTGAATATGGTCCAAGGCACGGGCTAATCCAAAATCTGCTAGCTTGAGTGTGCCCGTCTTTGTGATGAGGATGTTAGCAGCCTTGATGTCTCGGTGGAGGATCTTGCTGATGTGGAGGTAGTAGAGACCCTCCAAGAGCTGTTTGATGACCTTCTTGATCTCCCCCAGATTGAACTTCACGTTTATGTTACTCAACAAGCCAGCAAGGTCATGCTCACAGAACTCGAAGATCAGGTAGAATGTACTCTTGAAGCGGTTGTACTGAGATGCTGAAAATACAACATATGTATATTTAATACATATACATGCATTCACCCGTAATGACCTTGGTGATGACCTACTTTCTTGATTTGAATGCGCAGGTCATGAAATTTGGACCATGTGTACAGCTTAACAAAGTACAATATTTACCTTAAATTATACTGTTCGGCTTGGATGGGTATTCAGCTTTTAAAAGGGGTATTCACAGTGTGGAGGTACATGTACCTTCAGTAGCCTGCTAAATATATATTTAGTATCCAGCTGGAAGTTCCTTCTGTAGCCCACTGGAAGTACCTTTAGTAACATGCTAGAAGTACCTTTAGCATCCCACTAGAAGTAACTTTAGTATCCTGCTGGAAGTAACTTTAGTAATCCGCTACCTTTAACAGTCTACTGGAAGAACCTTTAGTATCCCGCTGGAAGTACCTTTAATAGCCTGCTGGAAGTAGCTTTAGTAACCCATTGGAAGTACATTTAGTAAATCATTGGAAGTACCTTTTGTATCCCATTGGAAGTAGCTTTTGTATCCCACTGGAAGTAGCTTTTGTATCCCATTGGAAGTAGCTTTTGTATCCCATTGGAAGTAGCTTTTGTATCCCACTGGAAGTAGCTTTTGTATCCCATTGGAAGTAGCTTTTGTATCCCATTGGAAGTAGCTTTTGTATCCCACTGGAACTACCTTTTATCCCACTGGAACTACCTTTTGTATCCCACTGGAAGTAGCTTTATTAACAGGCTGGAAGTACCTTTAATAATCTGCTACCTTTAACAGTCTGCTGGAAGAACCTTTAGTATCCCGCTGAAAGTACCTTTAATAGCCTGTTGGAATTAGCTTTAGTAACTCATTGGAAGTACATTTAGTAACAGGCTGGGAGTACCTGTTGTATCCCGCTGGAAGTACCTGTTGTATCCCGCTGGAAGTACCTATTGTATCCCGCTGGAAGTTGCTTTAGTAACTTCATGAAAGATATGGTTAGACTTTAGTGTAGTTGTTAACGGATTAGGAATTAGGCCCGTGAACCAATTGTGGATTATTTAGAAATACAATCGGATTGTAATTCCACCTACAGTTATGTTTTGTTTATGTCAGGCACCTAAAGCATAACATTCCACTCGAGCCTGTGTCAGTTTTGCAGCATACAGTCAAACCTGTGTTAGTGGTCACCTCCATTAAGCAGCCAACCTGTATTAAACCAGTTTCCATATTCCAAATATCTTGTTACATTATTATTATACATTTCACCTCTATTAAGCAGCCACATGTGCTAAGCAGCCACATTCTGTGATTCTCTTGGCTGACTGCTTAGCACAGGTTTGACTGTAATTAATTTAAAATACAGCAAAATATTGACGGTAGTAAATCGGCGGATGGCTACGGTGTAATGCAGCAGATCCACGAGAGTGACCCCTAAAATATGTTAAGCATATGTTCAATACACTATGATACGCTCTCAGGGTTCATTCTAGAGGGCGACTGGGGCGAAATAGTCGCCCTCGGGACCCTGACATCGCCCACTTCTCAAAATAATATGTTATCCAGTAAAATACTCTGGCCCATTATAACTCTTATTCAAAGTTGTCAAATTATGACATTTAACCCTATTTTGTTGAAATTTATTAAATAACACAATTTAAAGGTGCAATTGCATGCTTTCTCATTCTCCCATTTAATTATTTCCTAGAATGAGCCCTGCTGCGCTCTTGGAGAGCCCAATATATTAACAGTGTCTCGCTCTCACCGCTTGCACGTTTATTACAATGTAAAATCAACAATTTACAGTATCCAGATGTTATTAGAATCTTTATCCATATGTTATACTTTCGTCATGATCTATTGATATTAACGTACATGTGTGTGTTTTACGTTTATTTATCGTCGCTACCGATTGCCCATGTGAGCGACGCCTCCTGAAGAGATTAGTCATTTTAGATTTTTGGAGGATAGTGCAATGATACAGACAGAGACCCATTCCAGAGTCTCCTCTGGTTCTTTTACGTGCGCGATGTACAGCACCGACACAAGACCTTGGTTTAAAGTCCCCTAAAAATACTACATATATAACTCAAAAAGTAAATATATAAATGTGTAAATACGATTGTGTATATAAATATATTGAATAAACGATGTTTCTGACTTCACCAAAAAAAAAGTATGTCTTATTAGTAGCTGACCAGCTGTTTGCCATCAAATTCTAGCAGGTATTTCCCCACATACATTCAGATTTGCGCAGTTGTTAGCGCGCTCACTTCTCACCAATGCAACCTGGGTTCGATCCTCGGACCGGGAAGTATGTGAGATGGTGTGGCGGTCGCCAGATCGGACAGGTGGGTTTTCTCGGGTACTCCGGTTTCCTCCTACACGATTGACCACATTTACGCTTTCATCCGCGCCAACGAGAGTGATTAACATCAGTTGTTAAAACTTGCTTCGCAATCGTTGTAAAATAAATAAAGCTTAAAAAAAGAAGAGGAGAAACAAATGATGTTCAAACCGCTACCTTCCAATGCATGACAATTGGCCAATTCCCGGTTCAGTTAATCACTACCTTAGTAGCCCGCAAGAAGTACCTTTAGTCCTGCAGATTTCAATTAGGTCCACAACATTTTCATGCCTCAGTAATTTCAGAATTCGAATCTCCCGTAAAGCTGTGATAGGAAACTGAAAATAAAGAATTCACATTCACAATTATATATACAACTCCAAATATATATGTTTCTTTTTTATTTAATTTATTTACAATCTATGTGCATCCACAAGTGTGTGTGTTTTACGTTTATTTATCGTCGCTACCGGTTGCCCATATGAGAGACGCCTCCTGAAGAGATTAGTCATTTTAGATTGTTGGAGGATAGTGCAATGATACAGACAGAGACCCATTCCAGAGTCTCCTCTGGTTCTTTTACGTGCACATTGTACAGCACGGACACGAGACCTCGGATTTTAAAGTCCCATCTGAAAGACTGTTAATTTTATCAGGGTCAGACGGGGGATCGAACCTGCGATCCCTGGATTACCAGTACAGCGTGTTACCACTGGAGTACAGATCAGTGTGTCATACACAAGTACATAATCTAAACATTTAAATATGATAATAAATTGACATATAATATTTTGTAGCTCTCATCAACTCTCGCCTTCTCACGTTCTCACAACAAGCACTCTCACAACCATACACACATTCATACACATTGAAATATACATGTATATGTTTCTGTAATACATTCATTAAAAGTTTAAACTTTATTTATTTTACAACGATTGCGAAGCAAGTTGTAACAACTTATATTAATCACTCTCGTTGGCGCGGATGAAAGCGTAAATGTGGTCATTTGTGTGGGAGGAAACCGGAGTACCCGGAGAAAACCCACCTGTCCGATCTGACGACCACCGTACCATCATAAGGGTGTGTTCAATTGTTGTTCTGAGCACCGGAATTAACCAGTTAGGCCAACGGCCCGCTTGGTTAATTCCAATGCGTCAGAACTTCAAACCAGGTTTCATTTGCCATCTAATAAACGATGGACAAATATATTTCCTAAATCAGTCATTGAATTTCTTTAGAACGACACAATTTTAAGTGAAATTCCAGATTTCCAGAGTTTTCTGCTACAATTAAAAAACTTTTTTTTAAAGATATGCGTCTGCTACAATTGTTTGATCTATTTAAAGTAGGGATGGCAATGAATATTCGAATACATGTGCTCCGAAATGGATGTGTGTTGTTCGGAAATATTTCCAATAGTGCATGGGCTTCTGAATGACTGCCTGAGTATTGATAGTGCTGATAGCAGTGGATGGTAGCGTGTACAGTGGACGATAACAATAACTGATTGAGTCATCGCCAAATTTACAGGAAGAAGATATGACGTAGGGCATAAAACAGAAAGTAGATTAATTGTGAAAATTTTGAGATATTTTGAGTTTTTCACAGAATTATACCGGATATTCGAATATCTTCCCGACCAAATATTCGAATACCAAAATTGCTATTCGTTGCCATCCCTAATTTATAGCCTTTATTTTACCCAGCATGCAGAGTTTTGTATGAATTGATACCCCTTCTTTCTCATTCTCCATAAGAACTTTCTTCATAGCCACCACCTGTCTGGTACATCGGTCTCTGGCCTTGAACACCTCTCTAAAATACACATAAATTTCGCTACAGATTTATTTATGCTGAAAACATACCTTAGCATATGTACAGGTGCGCGAACAAAGCACTCCCCTTGTAAGGTTATTTCAAAACGTTTTCAATGATACAAAAATTTCTGATCTCTGACGGGTATGTGTGATCTTGAACTTGCAGTTACGGTGTAAGACTTTTGTCGTCAAGTTGTCAGGTCGCGCCTTGTATATAATACTTAGGGGACCGAGACAGGCCTACATTGTCATTCCTGTAGGATCAAATCTTAGTTAACATATGACAGGTTGTTGATTAGGCGGAAACAATTCTCAGATGAGACTTTGGGTCTCTTCTTCCAAGGGAAGGGACCCTTCAATTCCACTTGACCATGAAAGCCAGATGCGGAATTTCCGTGTTTTGCCTTCAGAACATTGATTTTACCAACGATCTGCTTTAGAGCTCAGGGATCATTCTAGAGGGCGATGTGGGCGAAATTGTCGCCCTAGGGACCCTGACTTCGTCCTCTGGGGGCCCCACTTCTCCCTAAAAAATTTTTTTTTTTAATTTGTTGGGGTTTTTACGATTTTCAAACAAAATTTTGTCTAGTAAGATATATCCTCTAGTGTCCTCAAATCGTGATACCTTCGTTTTCGTTACCCCGTAAGTATTTACAATACTGCGCGCGATCGGTGTTTTCTGACGTCACCAATCAGGAATAGATGTCAAAGGTCATTTTCCATATTTGGCAACAACAATGCGCCGTATAATCCTTGTAGGCGTAAGTAATCGGTTATTTTCCTTGCATTGGTATAAAACATGCTATCTTTCATAATGCAATATTGCATCACCATTTGTCCATTTGATTTACTGCAAAATATTGACCATTTCCAGTTTTGTTTTGCGTCGTCTGATATGCTTACCTACCTGTCATTTAATGTGAAGGTCAATATAGACTGGGTTACAATTTTAATTAGTGTAAGGGGAGTTCGTTTTGGAGACTTCTCTTATATTGTTTTGAGGTCCATACAGTGTTACTGTCATCGTCAACTAAGCGATGTGTCCTGTAGTGTAGTGTACTTAAAGGAATAGTTTTTAATTTTGTTTTAGGTTTGTGGCAGTCCACCACCTACAAAGCGAAAGTACAGGCAATATTCATCAACAGCCCTTACAAATGGGCACAGTGTGACCATTGGACCCACCTCATTTACTGTTCAAGTCAGGTTTACAAGATTAGGTGATGAATTCAGGTGTCCACAAGTGAAAATGCTTGTTAAACTGTGAAAGAGTTCATTGTAAAAAGAAATATTCATCAAAATAATAGAAATTATCATTATGCTTTATAAAACGTGTTCGTTTTATATTTACACCCATTCGATGTTACGCAAAATTGATTTTCTGAAAGGTCACGAAAACTCCGGTACCAGTCACCACATATGTCTGTTTCGGGTCATGGTAAAAATGACAGCGCCCGTTGTTATTTACGTAGTCATATTCATTTCTAATTCTTTGGAATAAAAGAGGAACGTTACTTTATTTACATCATACATTTAGAAACTATGTCGTTTTAAGATTCGTTTTGGTGAATGCCAATCATTTCTTATCATAACGGAAACCGGAAACTCGAGGGTACTGGCCTATTATAAAGCACTCCTTCTATTCAAATGTTGTATTTAATGGTTATACTGTGCATTTTAACACTATTTTGCAGAAGTATATTAAAGAACACCATTTAAGTAAGCGATCACGCGCTTTCTCACTTCTCCCAAAAATTCTGAACTAGAATGAACCCTGGGGCTCCGAGAGCATCAAAGCGTGCTCAAATCTATTTTTCTGTGATTAAAAACATAATGGAGCAGGTTGAAGATGATGATCATGAAACCCATTGATTCCAAATCCACACAGGACGCCACATTCTAGTCCTATAAATAAGACCTCTACATAATTATTTTTTTCTTTTATATTGAAAAATGCCTAGATAGTAAAATGTCACATTTTTCAAGTCTACATATTTGGACTAGCCACATTCATGACCTTGAAAATGTTGCAAATGTCATCAGTCTACAATGTTTGGTCAGTCTTATCCAACAATGGTTTTTAATTTATAGTGCGGTGTATTAGAACATCATACCACTACCAGTCAAACAATATGGATTTGTGTAGGCCTAATACCCAAACGTTCCTTGTCCAATTTTAGCGAGTTTTTCATATTTCGCAGCCTCCTGACAAAATGGGAATTCTAGATCATCAGTTTTTTGTCGAGATTGACTTGTAATTGCAACTTGTCCTGTATCTTGTGACGATAACGGCTGTTGATACTGCATTTTCACCTTTTGGATGCCGACATGTGATAAACTTTTAACAGGAAGTGTGAAGAACGTCATGTATTTATTCGTATAGTGGTGGATAAAACCTGTACTCTGTCGTAATTGACGGGTATAGCTAGAATGCGAAAAGAGGCGAAAAGAACATGAAGTGCGAAAATGAGCTGCGAAAAGAACATGAAGTGCGAAAAGAAGCTGCGAAAAGTAAATGAAGTGCGAAAAGGACATGCGAAAAGGAGCTGATGCGAAAAGGGCATACGAAAGAGGCATACAGTGCGAAAAGGACATGCGAAAAGAACATATTGTATGAAGAACCAGCGAAAAGAACATTTTGGTATCAGAAAAGTATAACAATTGTGTCAGGAATATTTTGCTAAATCGATTATGATGATGCACGGGACTGTTCGTGCCAAACCCGATCGTCCCTAGGACTGGTCGTCACACGGACTGTTCATATAGAGCTGTTTGCAATGAGGCGGGAATAATGTTGAACATTGTCATTTAAAAGCTACATGTATCAGAACTAAATGTGCATATAACAAAATATTATTTACAGTGCTGTGTACATTGAAAATGACGGACGACATTGACGAGTAATATGCAGACGGACGATACACATTCAAAGTGAACACATTGACACATATAACAGCTCCGCAAGGAAGCCTCCCACACAAGGTTCTCGGCGTATATGTATCAATGTGTGCACGTTGAATATGCAATGCAATTTAGGACAATTTCACAATAATTTAAATAAAATGATGATGATTTTGGTTCGAGTCATATAGAGCTGTTTGCAATGAGACGGGAATAATGTTGAACATTTTCAATTAAAAGCTACATGTATCAGAACTAAATGTGCATATAACAACATATTATTTACAGTGCTATGTACATTGAAAATGACGGACGACATTGACGAGTAATATTCCAATGTGTCAACTTTGTAAGACCAATTTGCATGTTTTGTGGAGAAATAAGTTTGTCCATCAAATGTATGTCAAATGAATACGATTAATTCACGAATAGTCACAATGTCACTTGCCGAAAATCGTCGGATTATATGAGTCTACGTTTTGATGTTTTTGCTGGGGTGCGCGAACGTTCCGATCGTTTCCTCTTTACTTGGTTCGGCTTTTTACCCGCAGCTGGGGTTCTCATTGTTGTTCTCGTACCGTCGGTGGATATAACAACGTTCTGATTAGATTTTCCAGTATCTGATAGAAACCGCTTCAACCGCTTCTCACGTTGATCTTCGGACAGACGAGACCACTGATCAATTTCAATAAGATTGTTTCTGAAATTATCAGCGAGGACGAAATTTCCCATCCCACGCACAGCCCTGCATCGTTCTTGCGCCTCACCATGGATAATTGTATACAAACCTTTTATGAACGATGGCATGTCTTTCGCTTTCCATTGATTTGCCGATTTCAGCACATGATTGGCACTTTCGCTATTGTTATTGGTCCATGTGTGCGTTATTTTACCATTTTTCACTGGTTCGATTATATGTGTGTCTAAAACTGGATACAGCCTCCCTTCGAAATATGGTCGAAACTTTGTATCTCCAACATGCGTATCTTTCTCATCGATTTTCGCTCTTATTCTGTCTAACCTTTCCGCGTGTGTATCAATGTCAGTACTTACCAACAATCCATTGTCACCGTATATTTCAGATAAAATTTCGTTTCTGTCCTGCATCGGGTAGCCGACCATATCTTCTAAATATGTGTTCGTATTTTGTTTCAGGTGTCGCGTACATAACACATGGGTGCATCCAGGAAAACAACGTTTTATTGCTTGTTTGAAAGCGAGTTCCTCGTCGGTTCCTATTGTTAACTGTCTAATGTCATTGTCTGTCAAATTATCCGCGATATCGTGCATGAAACTGGAGTATGTTTTAGTGGTGGAGCTCTGATGTATAAATGTAGGTCCAAAGCATATTGGATGGTCTAGCGTCGATCTTCGTAGCACAGACAAGTCCTTATAAACTGTTGGAGTGACGTGAAATTCGCCCAAATTGTAAGTCTTATCCATACCTAAAACGACACCATTTTCTTTACAACAAAAACGCTTGATGTCCGTTATCTGCTGGTTTGTGAACAATGTTACGACGGGATGTGGGAGACCGTTGACGTGTTTGACACTTTTAACAAATTCGTGGGTTTTTGTCATCTCTTCGACACAAATAACATGATCTGCAATATTTTTGGTGGATTCAAGTGCTGTTTTTTTCTCATTGTGGATTGTGTACTTAATGTTTCGAAGTTGCTTTTCATCTCGGTGTTTGTCGAAATCGTCCATTATTGATTGGTTGTGTGAACGTTCTACTTCTTTAACATTCTGATGCCTAAGCTGTTCTTTCATTGTATTGAGCACATCCGGCTTGGTTCTAATATATGTTACATTTTTCTTCTCATTTTTGACACAACCGTGAAACTGTCTACCGGGAAATGTTCCAATGTACTCGACGATTGCCACACCAGTCGAAATATCGGGCATGATAGTGTCTGCCTTTTCTATCCATGTGATTCGTTTCCGGAACTGGTTTGGCCCTGCAGGTGATAATTTCAATATTTTGTAGTGACGACGTATAGTCACGATTTCCGTTTTCAATGGCTGTGGTTGTAGTGGAATGAATTCGCGTCGCCTGTTGACCTGTTTCTCTGTGCAGTATACACCCTGCCGATTAACAATTGATAACAGTTTACCATGTTTCTCTATATACAATGATATGGGTGTAGCACCTTTTTTCCAAGCGTCACAATCATCCCAAAACTCTGACTTTCCGTTTGTGTTTCTTTTCTCTACGTTTGATGAATTGTCTACAACATAAAACGTACCATCTTTTCGGCCGACTGGTACCTCGCTGACCAATGTGTGAGATCCTTTTAGAACATTAAGGGTTGTCGTTAAGTCCATAAATTTACGTAACGGTCCTGGTATAAATTCTTGTTCGTCTGTTGAAACACCACTAATATTGGCTGGTGAGTGTTCTGGTGTATTTACAAGAGTTTCCTCAACGATGATTGACAATTGCGGTGCTTGGCTTACCCTATCATCGGTGGCGTCCATCTGCCGGGGTATCGACGTGTCAATTGGTGGGCCATCACGCGGGGTTGTTTTAGATTCAGACGTGACTGTTAAATCAATGGGTGAATCTTGTATAAACTCGTGATCAGCTGATGAAACATCACTGGTATTTTCTAGTGAGTGATCTGTGCTATCGTCGGCGTCGACACGCGGGGGTATCGACGTGTCAATTGGTGAAATTTCACGCGGGGGAGTAAGGGATCCCGGATTAACACGAGGGGGAGAACCGATTTCTGCGCAGACTTCATCTTCATCGACGGAAAGGGACTGAAACCTTTTCTCGCAGGCAATAGCTGGCAACGATCGCGCAACACGTTTGGTGTCGTTCTTAACCAGCGGCTTCAATGGGATCACTGTACGGGTGTTAGTCACGGTTTGTTGCTTAGTTGGTACATCTGACGTTTGGCGTTTGGTGGCGTTCTTAACAAGCGGCTTCAATGGGATCACTGCACGGGTGTTAGTCACGGTTTGTTGCTTAGTTGGTACATCTGACGTTTGACGTTTGGTGGCGTTCTTAACCAGCGGATTCAATGGGATCACTGCACGGGTGATGTTCGTACTTACAGAGTGTTGTAGTGTACCCAGGATGGACCGATGTGTGGCACATGCTGTCTGTCGCATATTTACAAGCGGGACGAAGTGGTTCGGCTGCCATTCTCGCCTTATTTTCCCGTGCTGTTTCCGTGGTAGGTTCGTATTTGTCCATAGAATACACATGCTTCAATAGTAAAATGAATTATTGACAGTAATTTGATCATACCCTTTCCTAAGTCCGTTTCATAATCGATGTAGCGAAATATTCCTATACACTATTGTTATACGGTACTTTTATGATGCCAACATGTTCTTTTCGCAGGTTTTTCATACAGTATGTTCTTTTCGCAGGTCCTTTTCTCACTGTATGCCGCTTTCGTATGCCCTTTTCGCATCAGCTTCTTTTCGCAGCTCCTTTTCGCATTTCATGTTCTTTTCGCAGCTCCTTTTCGCATTTCATGTTCTTTTCGCCGAAAATGTCCTTTTCGCATTCTAGTCATACCGGTAATTGACCGTACACCAGGACTTACTCAAGTTAATTCAAGTAGATAATATACAGAGCCTTTCTGGCCAAATTATGTCAGACGTTCGGGAAGTTCTGTGTTCTGTTCTGCGTTTCTAATTTGTACACGACCCACTCTGGAGCATTGTCGTACAAAGTCAGTCGGTTGTGATGGACCACCCACATTTACAGGGAGGAATTCAGTACCCCAACCTCCGTAAGTGATTGGCAACTCTCTCACATATAATTTTATCTCCAGTCACCTATAGGGAGAGAACCTGCGATACTGCGACCATACTAAAGAACAGCTCCAGTCACCGATGAACCGTTTCTCTGCAGCTTGCGATCTCTTCAGCCTAACTATCAGCTTGAAGAAGACTTACAACATAGAGCTCTAAAAATTACTTTAAATGATTTCACCTCTAGCTACGAAGACCTTTTGAAACAAGTAAACATGCTTACATTACATCTTAGTAGAATAAGAACTATTGCAATAGAAACATTCAAATGCCTGTACCATGAATCACCTCCATATTTACATGACCTGGTTAAATTTCGAAATATAAAATATTCTTTCAGACATTCAAACACTGTTGAAGTACCAACTGTACGCACCACCTTGAACGGTAAGAGATCTTTCAGATACGAGGCCGCTCAGGTATGGAACAGCCTGCCAAATGACATTAGAAAAATTGAAAACCACAAGGAGTTTGTGAGGCTGGTCCGTGCCTGGACGGGCCCGTCCTGTAAGTGTTCAATGTGCTCTACCTAGTCGTGTCTGCTTATTTCCTCATGCGCAATGTGCTTATTAATGTGTGCTATGTGTTTTATTTGTGTTTTTTATGTTTATAATTTATGATTTGTGCTAGCTTGATGTTCTAATTTGATTGTTGTAACTTAGTTTTAGTGTTCTATAAATTTGCATGCCACCAATAGTTGCTTAAACTGCATTTTATGTATTTTGTTTTAAGATACCTGTGAGGTAATTGCTGATCAGTTCCTTTCCAAATCTGATTTGGGGGATAACTGTTTTTTTAAAACATATCTTAATTTCACAGTAGTGTACCTTTTTTGCCTGTCGGTGTCTTAACATGTTTTGTTCTTATTGCAGTTTTTAGGCCACGGGCCAAGATCAGCAACTACAACACAGTGTATCAATCAATAGTGTATTTCTATTTGAAGTCTTAAGATTTATCTATATTATATAGTTGCTTGTATCTTAAGCTGTATGTTATCCTTAAATTGTTAAAACTATTAATACAATGTATTAATTTTATTTTTGTCTTTTAGGTGCTTGCTTTAACATGTTTTAATTATGCTATGTCCTGTGTTGTATTCATGTTTAAACCAACTTTTATTTCTTAGCTGTTTTTTCTTATGTTTTGATTATAATATATGTTTGTCGGAAAAATAGAGCTTCTTGTATCTTGTATCTTGTAAGTCATGTGCCAAGAAACTGCCATCCCACCCGTCATTGTCATTGGAGACTATCAGCTTGAGGTCGTCAGCCAATTTACATACCTGGGTTCCACAGCCACGAACAACCTCTCGCTTGATGTGGAGCTGGACAAACGTATTGGCAAAGCAGCCTCCACCCTATCTAGGCTCAGCAAGAAGGTGTGGGAAAACAGACAGCTGACAACCAACACCAAGATAGCGGTGTACAAGGCTTGCGTCGTCAGCACACTCCTCTATGGAAGCGAGTCATGGACAACATACACCACTCAAGAGCGAACACTGCAAGTGTTCCATCTCCGCTGTGTGCGACACATCATAGGCTTAGTTTAAACATATTTTATTCGGATCAAATACATATATACATATATAAACAGAATTGTTTATACATTCGAACCGATATGGGTCGAGAAACAAGCTTAAAGCTTATATGAATCCCTTCCTAGGCTTATTATGGCAGGACAAGGTCACCAATAACGAGGTCCTCAGCAGAGCCGGCATCCCATATATGTACGCATTACTCCACCAACGCCGACTGGGTTGTTTTCCTATAACAGAGGCATATGGAGGTTATTTCTTGCCAACATTCAAATCTCTGATTTTGTCCATGATTCTTGACTTACCTAATAGTATTGTTATTCTTACGCAATAAACGTTAATAATCAGAGCACTTTTGATAAAAATCTATGAAATCTGAATATCATAAAATATGCATCACCTACTTTTCCGTCAGTACCGTAACATGACGTTATAGGGATATTTTGTTAAAATAATTCATATTTACTGAAAATAATCCTAGTGGAGCGCTTCGCATCATCATAACAGCTTTAAGTAATTACATGGACAAGCACTTAAAAAAAAATTATTGGTATATTTAACACATATTAGGCAGGCCTTCAAATTCGTTTCATTGATAGACACCAATGAATTTGGTAAATTCAGAACTCCATATAACAAAACGAATTTTTTGTTTAAATATCTAAATAAAACGTGTGTTATGACCTGGTAGATAAAGGTGACCATTAAAGCAGGTCTTCTGGTGTCAATTATGACGTAATATATCTCCATTACGGTACTGACGGATTGGTTACGGTAATTACAGTCCGTTCCGGTACTGACATTGATGATGTAACTAATGACAAAAACTCTCAGAAACAAAGCCAGGGTAACTTTTATTACGGTATCTCAATTAAGGTACATGTATCTCAAGTCATTGATGATACTAATGAAGTTACATTTGAAGCCAACAGAGAATTAACACAAACCCAACTTTAAAACAGTTTAGTCACGTATAGCAATAAACTGGAACACGGTATCTCAAGTCATTGACGATACTAGATCATATGATTACTTAACCCAGTCATCAAGGCTCTTAACAACTTCCTCCCAGATGGACGGTTCTATTTGGTAATGTCTATCAGTAACATGTTCTGGCTGCGGTATAAGTGTTATTACATCAGTGTACTCGTACCAGATATCGTTATTCTCTCTATGAGGCCAAAAGAACCGATTTCTTCCTACCCTATGCATGCAATTAACTCTGATAGATTCCTGATCTGCATCCTCTATGACAGATGGATAGCCCTCATTGTTATATCGCACTATACAATACTTTCCAATGAGAGCCTCTTCAAAGATATACACTGGTTGCAATTTTGATCGGCTGGCACTGTCAGAAAGAGCCTTGTTTGTTGAATCTGCTCGATTGCCCTCTATTGCTGGATCATCAAGTGTTGTGGCCGACTCATCAGAAGCCGTGAACAAATTAATTTCATTAGTGATATCTGTGGTACTAGCCTGAGGTGGTTCATCAGTGACATATGTTGTACTAGGCTCTGGTTCGGAGCTTTTTTCAGCAACATTAGGTTTTGGTTTGTTCGGGAACTGATGCACAATAGGATTAAAGCAGTTACAAACTTGCCCTTTGGTACAGAAACAACTAAGTCGTCTACAGGACACTTTTCCTCTTTCGCAGGCAACGAGCTGGTGGAAGGTCATTGTACCACGGATAGGCCTTAAAATGATCTGATCGGTATATCCATCGAAGCTTCTTACATCTTCTTCGGTGATGTAGAACAAGGTTAATTTTGTCTTTTCTGATAACGTATCGAACAATGACCGACTATCCGGGATATCTGTACCTTCAGCCACAAGACGGTCTGCAGTGCGCTTAAGGACTCCACCAATTCCATCGGCGGCTCCTTTACCATGACCGGCTTCTAGAAATGACCAATCAACATGTTTCATTCCCCAATCAAATGGCATTGTCGACAAAAGATACAAATTATTCTTGCATCTGTACTGAGTTGTAGGGCCATCTGATATGAAATATACAGTATCAATTTCTGGATAGTTTTTGGCAACATGATTAAACATTGGTTTCATATGAGCCCATATAGCAGATGGATCATGCCTCCTACAATCGGAAATTGAAGCAAAACCAACTGTGTCGTTCTTGGTATAAAGTAAGCCAGTGTGTAGAGTGGCTTGGGCATTAGAGGCACCGAAATGCACACTTTGAATCTCACTGTGATACTTAAGAGAATAGTTCTCACTGAAGTCAATATGGACCATCATTTCATTTTCCGCAAGAGCAATTTTCTTCCCTTTGAGTTGCTTATATTGGTGCCGGATGTTGAAAACATGTCGACCAAGTTTTCTCCCTAGATTTTCCTCAAACAGGTCAGCAAGCCGGCCCACAGTACCTTCTACCCGTACTTTAGACGTCTTCTTAGTTGTCTCCGTTTTACCTGTTGATTTATTCTTATACTCATGGTCTTCTAAGCTCCATTCATACCACCATGTCATTTCAGTATATTCGTATTTCTCGAAAGGTACGCGAATATTCTTGCATTCTTTGCATTCACGATACATACAGTCATAGTTTTCTACAGAACAACAAATGGTGTGAAGGAGTTGTTCTGGATTTTTCTCCTTGATAACCTTTAGACTGTACAATTTGTCGGCCATGAGTTGGACGTTTTCATGTGTGCGGCATTGACATGTGTCTCTATCGCCCACAGTCGGTTTTACTACCCAGAATGGCTTTTGCTGACAGAAGAATGGATAGGAAATGCGTAATGCAGGGTTCTCTAAAACAAACTTTTGATGTAGACTTAACATGGAGTCAGAAAGATAGCGTTTCTGCTTTTTCTGCTTGGATCTAGTCACTGTGTCCCTTTTTCCGGGACGCATTGTACTATTATCGTCTCTCAGAAAAAAGGCATTGATAGCATTTACAGTCTCATCTGAGTGTCGGTCACGACGGCGTTTTCTATCAAATTCACCAGGTTTTAGAATATTCCTTGAAATACCCAAGGCTTTTTCAGCATGTTTTATTAGGCGATATTTCCTGAGGTATGAACTACAGAATACCTTTCTCAGAAGTTGCTTTTCCCGCTGCATTTTAAGATTGCTGTATTTTTCTCTGATGCTATGCTGAAGGCTGAGTGAAAATGTGAGACATTTTTGAATTTTACGTTGATTGCCAGATTGAATAATTGTTTTTGATTTTGAGTTTGGAGTTCCAGTTTCATGTTCGTTTAAATGTTTCTTAACGGCCTTCTCATAGCGCTTTTGAACTCGTTTTGTAGCTAACTGAGAATGGTGTAACTTAACGGTCAGCTTCTCAATTTTCCTGTAAGCTTTAGCGCGATCACGACGGACTTGCTTACGGCCCCGAACCTTGTTGTTGCTACTACTTGGCTGTGGTGCAACATCAGGACATGGACTGGAAGGTGGCGTAATGAAGTTTGCAGCCGCCTTCTGCCGTTCTGTGACCGCCGTCTGTCGTTCTCGATAGTCTCTCTGGTGTTTAACCCACTTTTTACGCTGCTTGCGCTGTTCACGTGGTGTCATATCGGCGATAGCCTTACGCTTTCCAGCTAGCTTGCGTTGTGCATAGCGATCTCTTTCGGCCTGGAGATACTTTTCATGTGATTCAGTGTCCGCTTTTTTCCTTTCTCGCCATCTCCGCTGCCTTTCCTTTCCTGATATAGGGTTTGCTTTTTTGGGAGGCATCTTTGAAATATTTAATAGATCTACCTGTGAAAAAATGTAAAATTTGAAAGCTTTATTTCACAGCATAGATCTATATTTGAAATTTAAGAACAAACATAAAACTATGTTCTTTGTATTTGTTTATAACTACTTATTATATACCTATGCCATACATACACTTATGAATTTAATCAGTACCGTAACGAATGATCAGTACCGTTACACATCCTTGTGTTACGGTACTTATGTTACGGTACTGACGCATATCTACACGAGTTATCGATTCTCTTCTTGCCTCATGGAGTACCAGCGGCAGTGTTGATTCCAAGGGCAAGGTGTAATCCTACTCTATGCACCCATAATATTAAATTGTACTCCACATTTTTAGTTAGATGCAAATCTTGGGTTACGGTACTGATTCTGAATAAACATACTTTAGACTTTCGGAACTAACAAATTTAAAAACTTACTTCAATCACATCGCTCTCTGTTCCAATGATGGCGCCATGTCTACTTTGATTGTACCACGTGACTTTCTAGTGACGTAATAACACAAGCCGAGAGATAGAGAAAATTACAGTCATTCGTTACAGTACTGACTTGAAAATAGCGACGACGTTATAAAATTAAATACTTTGGGTTTGGTAGTAATTTAACAGAATACTGGAGCCACAGAATAAAAAAGGACCGTATGAGTAAAAAAGAGATTACATTTTATTACTTAATGGGGTCGTATTAACCGTTAACTTCAACACCAAAAGTACTCTCTTTTTGTTGCGACAGAACATTTTGGCCAGATCACGGGTTGTGTTGGCCTTTTTTACTCAATTAAAAATATACAAACTTATTTTTTATAAGTAAATGTAGAATGCAACATGCTCTGTATGGGTTTCCGGAAATTTTGAATTAATAATTTATTACTCGAAGTGTTCTAATCATGAAATATATTCAGGCGACAGCAGATACTTATTTTATTGGAAAACAACCCGGCTATGTTGGCTCGGACACGTACGCCGGGTGGACGACGGTCACATTCCAATAGATATGTTGTATGGTGAACTGGCCACAGGGCACAGATACAAAGGTCGACCCCAACTTCGCTTCAAGGATGTCTGCAAACGAGATATGAAAGCGCTGGGGATAGACACCACCAACTGGGAATCCCTCGTAGCAAACAGAATAGCCTGGATACAACAGCTGCCAACAGGCTTAAAGAGGGGAGAACTCGCTCTGCAAGCAGCCTCTGACAACACACGCACGAAGAGGAAAGCCAAACAGTGTGAGCAGCCACCAACTGCATCGCCTTCCAGTGACTCTGTCTTCACGTGCGAAGGCTGCAACCCCCACTGCAGGTCACGCATCAGATTGTACAGCCACAGCAGACGGTGCTCATCTGTAGACTCAACGGGCGCACATTCCATAGCGAACGCGTTACCACTGCGCTATTACCTTTATCAGGATCTATATCTAGGTTCCTATTTTTATCCTGTTAGAATTCATCACGATCATCAGAGCCGTGTGTTCGCTCCCTATCAGGAACAAATGATATGCGAGAAATTTGTTGCTTACTGGGATTATTGTGGAGCCCCGCAGTTCGGTCCGTCCAGACCGCATTTTAAACATGTCATATAAATTATTTCCAAATTATTTTTGACCAATCAGAATCGGAAAAAGGAGATAGCCCGTGACTTATTGAGGAATAGGCCATTTCGCAAGAAATTTATAGAGATTTCGAAAGAAAACAGCGACAATGGGTTTCGAAACGTGTGGTCCCAATGAAGTAATGGTAGTTTCAGGTAATATATTGATCAAAGTGTATTATGCATTCTACAAAGTATGCAGTTCTGTGATATCATTTCCGCCAGCTAAGCCGCTAAAAATTTGTTTCACAGAAAAATCTGGATCTGGATAGTAACGTTGCAGGGCCTTTCAGCGTAGACGCAACGGGAGAGAGAGTGTGGGAGTCTTCTAGTCCCACGTGTGGACAGCTATTCTGAAGCTGCCGACTGCACTCGCGCATGCAACACTATCTTCCAGTTTATTCCAGTCAATAATAGTCTGTGGGAAGAATGACTGTCTACTTCAACTTCAATGAAAATACTCCACAAAATCCGCAAGCAGACATTAACTATGGAGGAAAACTTGTGCATACGTGTAGTGTAAAACGCTCCCAGGTGAAATTAAAATGTCAACGTGTATTTACACTGTACAGTTCATGATAGTTTAGAAGGCGTGGAGCTGGATGGCTGTCTTGAAGTCATCCAGGCTGGTGGCTGTCACTGCGGTCTCCGGAAGTTGGTTCCAAAAGTTAACAGTTTGTGGGAAGAATGAGTATCGGTATGCGTTAATTGAACAATGGAATGTGTTCATTTTCATCGGATGGCTGTGCCTAGTTGATCTGACTGTCGCAAGTGTTGGACAGTAACAGGATGGGACAGCAACAAGATTGTTCATGACTTTGTAGAGCAATGTGACGTCAGCTGTTCTGCGGCGATGTTCCAATGATTGCCACTTGAGCTGGTTAATCATAGCAGAGACACTTCCTGAGTTTTCGTGGTTGTATGGCTGGTTTAGTACGAAGCGTGCAGCATTTCTCTGTACCTGTTCGACCTGCTTGATTTGAGTGACCTGGTGCGGATTCCAAATTGTAGAGGAATATTCCAGTTTGGGACGTACTAAGCTTTGATACGCTCTTTCTTTAATCTTAGATGGGCAGTGCCGAAGGTTACGTTTTAAAAATCCGAGCACGCTTGAAGCTTTGTTGGTTGTATTGCTGATATGTAGATTGTATTTCATGTTATCGGATAGTTCCAGTCCTAAATATGGGTGGTGCTTTACGATTTGTAAGTTCTGACCTTGCATTGAGTAGGGAAACTGTTGTTTATAAGATTTGGTTGTGATCTGCATGATTGCACATTTGTCTATGTTAAATTGCATCTGCCATATGTTACTCCACTCTGATAGTAAGTTCAGATCTTCTTGCAGTAGTGTGTGATCATTGTGGCTGATTATTGGTCTATATATGACACAGTCATCGGCGAAGAGGCGAACGGTTGAGTTGAGAGAGTCGGCAATGTCATTTATGTAAATGAGGAATAGTGTAGGTCCCAGGACTGTGCCCTGTGGGACGCCAGATGTGACAGGGGCAGTGGAAGAGATAGCACCATCCAGGACGACTTGCTGTTTCCGGTTGCGTAGAAATTCCTCGATCCATTTTCGGGTTGAACCTGTGATGCCATAATACAACAATTTGGTGAAGAGTCTGTGGTGAGATACTTTGTCGAATGCTTTTGCAAAGTCTAAAATGGCCATATCCACTTGTGTACCTTTGTCCATATGTTTCGTGAGGTCGTCGATTGTCATTAGTATAATAGTAACTGTGTTTCACATGATCTCTTCGATCTAAATCCATGTTGGTTTTCATTTAATATGTTTTGATCGTCTAAATGGTCCATGACTTGTGATACGATGATGTGTTCTAACATTTTTGATGCAACTGCTGTCAGACTCACAGGGCGGTAATTTGACGGTTTAGAGCGTTCTCCTTTTTTGAATATCGGCACAATATTTGCTTCTTTCCAGTCTATGGGGATTTCCGAGGTGTCCAAAGATTGTTGATATAGCGATGTAAGCACAGGTGCAATGATGTCCTCTGTTTCCTTTAGTACACGTATTGGCATCTTATCTGGGCCACTTGCCTTCTTAACATTCAGTCTCTTGATGCATTTCTCTACACCTTTTACAGATATATTAATCCTGTGCATTGCACTATGCGGTGATATACCCTTGTCTGGGATGTTAGTGAAATCTTCATTTGTGAACACCGATGTGAATTGGTGGTTTAACATGTCTGCTTTGTCTTGTTAAGTTTCAGCTGATCTACCGTCCATCTTTAGAGCGCCTATGTTCATTGTGTCTTGTTTCCTGGACTTAATGTACTTCCAAAAGTTTTTTGAGGTTGTATCAGTTTCCGGGTCTAAAAGGTTGTTTAGATATTTGTAGTACGATGTGTGCAGCACATTTCTCACTTTCCGTCGGTACTCTTGGAAGATCTTTTTGTCGTTTTCAGATTTTGATTTTTGATGCTTTTTATAGAGTCTGTTTTTCTTTCTAATCAGCCTTTTTATGCCGCGGGTCATCCAAGGAATGTCTGGTTTGGTTTTCAGTGTCTTTGTGGGGATATGTTCATCCATGCCATGGAAAATTGCATTTTTTAGACTTGACCAGTTCTCTTCTACTGTACGTTGTAAGGGGTTAGTGGAGAGATACTGCTCACAGAACTTTGACAGGTCATTCCTTATGTTTCCCCAGTTGGCTTTCTTATAGTTAAAGACTGTTCGCGGACATTTTTTGTTTATCACTGGTTTTATAATAGTGTTTATTGCCAAAATGTCATGGTCGCTCATGCCTATTGGTGGGCAAGTGAAATGTTTTTCTATTAGGCCTGGATGTGATGTGATCAGCAAGTCCAATATTCTGCCTTGTCTAGTTGGTGCTCTATTGATCTGTTCCAAATTGTGGCTTTTAATGATATCTGTCGACCGATCACAGTGTGATTTGTCTCTAGATCCCGGTGGAGCACTACCTCTCTCCCAGTCTATGTCACCGAGATTAAAATCGCCACCAAGCATGATCTTAAGAATTCCGGTATTTTGGATTGTTTTGTAGTTTTGACAGGGACGTATCAAGCTGGTCAAGTGCATCGATATCGGATTTCCACTTAATCTCACATTCTGAATCTATGTCCGTGCACTCTTCACTAGGTATACTAGTTTGTCCTACACTGCACTGGCACAAAACACCTAGAGTGGTTCACAGTTTGTCTATCTATGATGTTGTCAGTATTATAGCCACTAAATGTCTTGGGGGTTACTTTACGTTTGTTCTTACGTACTGGTGTTAAAAAGTCATGGCTTGGCAGGGCTGGTACCAGCCCCTCGACCACCTTATAGAAGAATATCAGACGATTCGCCTTCCTTCGGTCCTGGAGGGATGGAAGCCTCAAGTCATGGAGCATTCGAGTGACGCACCCTGTAGAATTGGTGGTGTAGTCTCCTGATATGAACCTGGCGGCCTGTCTCTGTACTTTCTCAAGTTTGTCGGTGTCCTTTTGGTGGTAAGGGTCCCATATAATCGAGCTATATTCTAGTGTGGAGCGTACTAGCGAAAGGTAGGCTGTTCTGCGGCAAGATTCGGGGCATTGCTTTAGGTTTCTGCGGAGGAAGCCCAAGGTGGAGTTTGCTTTCTTCGTGATCTTGGTGATATGTGAGCTCCATTTGAGGTCTTCTGCTATCGTCACTCCAAGGTAGGGGTTTTCTGGGACCTGCTGTAAGATGTGGTTGTCCAGTTGATAGAACTTGGAGGACTTCTGGTTTATGCTCATAATGTAGCACTTTTTAGAATTAAACCTCATTCCCCAGGTATCTGCCCATGCTTCCAGTTGGCGTAAATCTTCTTGAAGGGTTTCGTGGTCATTCCTGTTTTTGATGTTGCGGTATAGGAGGCAGTCATCGGCGAACAAACGTACTGTGGATTTGACAGACTCTGGGAGATCATTAATGTGGCAGAGGAATAGTAGTGGGCCGAGCACTGTGCCTTGTGGGACACCGGAGTCGACAGAAGCTGTTTCTGATTCCTCTCCCTCAACAACAACCCTCATACTTCTGTTGGTGAGAAAGTCTCTGAGCCAGTGGTGTATGCTGCCTGTGATGCCATACTGTTCCAGTTTGTGTAGGAGTTTTCGGTGTGGTACGGTATCAAATGCCTTGCTGAAATCTAGGATGGCCATGTCGATCTGAGAACCCGAGTCAGTCTTGGCAAGGAGGTCATGTACAGTTGTTACTAGTTGAGTTTCGCAGGAGTAACCAGAGCGGAATCCGTGGTTTAATGATGTTAAGATGTTGTTGTTTTCTAGATGTTCCATGATGTGTTTGCAGATGATGTGTTCTAACAATTTACATGTTACACAGGTCAGGGAAACGGGTCGGTAGTTTTCGGCAAGGTGGACATCGCCTTTCTTAAAGACTGGGGATACAAACGCGTTTTTCCAGTCAGTAGGGATTCTTCCGGTGTCAACGGATAGTAGGAAGATGGTACTTATTGCAGGTGCTAGCTGGCAAGCACAGGTCTTCAACACCAGGTTGGGGATCATGTCAGGACCCTTGGATTTGGCAGTGTTGATAGCCAGGAGAAGATACTCAACGCCCTTCGTAGTAATGTTGAGCGTAGGAATGGCTTTCCGACTTCTCTTGTTGGTGTCAGGTAGTCGGGTATCGTCGTCATCCTTGGTGAAGACAGACCTAAACTGGTCGACTAGAATCTGAGCCTTGTCCTTGCTGTTGTTCAGTAGCCTTCCCATCTTCTTGAGAGGAGCCACACCAACACTGTCCTGTCTGCGTGATTTGACATACCTCCAGAATGGCTTGATGTTGTTGTCGTCAAGTCCCTTCTGGATTGTGTCGTTGATGTGGTTTATCTCTGCTTTCTTAAAGGCCTTTTTGCAGTCCTTCTGGTATAACTTGAAGGCGCCCCACTGGTTGGTCTTCTTGGCATGCTTGTACAGCCTGGACTTTCTTCTCGTCATCCTCTTCAGGTATCTGCTAAGCCAAGGTAGTGATTTTCTGTTCTTACTAAGCTTGGTAGGAATATTCGTGGCCATAGATTTCTCAATACCAGATTTGAGGGTGTCCCAGAGTGACTGAACAGAGTTTTTGGCCTCACTGATGACCGTCTTAGAAAGGTGTTCCATGTCTTGTTGTATACTATTCCAATTCGCTTTTGAGTAGATAAAGATTTTCCGTGGTTTCTGTTTGTTGTTCTGTGGAACGATGTTGATGTCCGTTACAACCATGGCGTGATCACTAATGCCGGGTACTGAAGTTGACGTTTTGACGAGTGAGGGATTGTTGGTGAACACCAGGTCGAGCATATTGTTGTCTCGTGTTGGTTGGTTGTGGACTTGGGTAAGACGATGTTCTATAGATAGGTCAATCAGGGCTTGTTGGGCATCTCTGTCAGACGCTCCTTTGGTAGTTACCATGTTGGACCAGTCAATATCTGGGCAGTTGAAGTCGCCTGCCAGGATAATATGTTTCTCTCGTGCTAAGTTGGTAAGCTGCCGGATGGATTCGTCGAGCTGGCGGATGACGTTCATGTTACGATGGGGCATATAAAAGGAACAGAGATAGAGATCTTTACCTTTCCATGTTTTGATCTTCGACCAGACGATTTCGCAATCTGTAGTTAGCTGTGGCTGGGCATCAGTAACATAACTGTCCCTCGCAGCAGTAAACACTCCTCCTCCGACTCCAGAAGATCTATCATTTCGATGAACAGTCAGTTCAGGTGGGAATATCTCACTCGACTTGATGGCATTTTTGTCTTGGTCTTGGCCTGGTTTTACTCCCCTGAGCAAATGCTAGTCCTACGAGTCCTGACAGTTTATGTAAAGATGGACACAGATGAAATTATTTTTACAAGAAGGGTCATTTCTGCCATTCACCCACACTTTCATATCCTTCCGGTTTGTCCAGAGGAAACCAATTTAAACTAGACCAATAAATTTGAATAAAATAACTGTTTCTCATAATTTCGAGGTTTCTACATTTTCGATGTAGAATGTGTTATTCAACTTATTGGACACTCTTTCTTATGCACATTACTACTGTGTTCCATTCTCAAAAATGTTAACTCTGAGGTATGCACGTCGTTTCATTGAGCACTGCGAAGAAAATGTAGACTCATTTACAACAACATATGGCATAAAATTTGGAATTGAGGGGTCTTGAGATACTCTGGTCACCGCAAGTATGTAGCACCTCACATACGTTGCTTAGTACCTACCTCACGTACATTGCTTAGTACTGCCTCACATACATTGCTATGCTTAGTACTACCTCACATACGTTGCATAGTACTAACTCACATACGTTGCTTAGTACTACCTCACATACGATGCTTGTACTTATTAACTGCTTAGGTCTGCTAAGCCTAATTGGGAAAACGTGTTACATAAATGGAATACAACAACATACATTCCTGAGATAGTATAAAGGATGCGGATAGCTTGGTCCATATTACCAGTGATGTAGGGCAGTTGGGCAAATAGAAGACCATCTGCAGATCCAAGGCAGGATCACAGTTCTCAGTCATTGCGATATCCAAAGATATTCATTTAGTATTCACACATTTCGCGTTGATTAACTATGGGTAGTTTTAAAGTTTCAGTACTATTCCTACAAAGCATCTGACCAAATTTCAAAAGTACAATGAATGCTATGTCTATTTTGTCAGTGTTCTGTTCTGCTTGTTAAATTCTTCTACTTTCAGAGGAAGCTCGCCCCCCTCTCAATCCACATAAAGTTTCATTTAATACATACATGTATCTAATTGCAATTATCTTCTTTTTTTTAAAAATGTTTTTTATTTTGTGAGGCCCCTATCGGGTAACCTCCTTTATTTTGATACATAGATAACATACATACATTCATACATACATTTTATACATGCATTACATCTATACATACATTGATATCACATATTGTTAAGCATTACATGTATTATTAGTTATTTAACATGTATATATATATATATATATGTATTTTACAAATGTTTTTGATTGAGAATAATGTACCTTGACAGAAAGAGTACCAACATTCCTTAACATTTTGATAGATGGACAAATGCAAGGAGAAAAAACCCCAGCAAAAAGCATAAACGTAGTTGGGTATAAGTGATCGTTTCCATTTGACAATATTAATGTACTATCTTTTTAAACTCGGGGGTTCTTTTTTGCAATTATCTTAGGTCTCTTAAATCATCGAGAGCTCATGTTTACTTTATTATTTATAACAAATCCATTTATTTTTCTTACATGTAAATTGCTGCTGCTTTAGTCGTCACAAATCGAAATCGTTGGTAAAAATGCACATCATAATATTGTGGTTTTTGTATTACAGGATGTTGTCGGGGAGCATCGGAGTATGTTCCTGGTGGTCGCGTGTTTGTCTGGCCCGTTATCCAAAAATTACAGAGGTGAGCTTGCTTCTATACATTTTCAGATTTGTGTGGAAAATTTGGTCTATAAATATCATCCTAGGAACAGTTTAAGATTATAAAAATATAAATAATCTCTTCAGGAGGCGTATAATAGAATACTCTTGCATTTTGAAAGCAGTCAAATAGTAATAATAATGGACAGAGAGTACAAATGTATGACGTCACGACAGTGTTTTAAAAATGGATATAAATTTTACCTTTAAGGAAAGTGTACAGTTTTTACAGACAGACCTGTAGTCCAGTGGTAACACGCTGGACTGGTAATCCAGGGATCGTAGGTTAGATCCCCCGTCTGACCCTAATAACATTAACAGTCTTTCAGATGAGATGTTAAACCGAGGTCTCTTTTCGGTGCTTTACACCGTGCACGGAAAAGCACTAGAGGAGACTCTGGAATGGGTCTCTGTCTGTATCATTGCACTATCCTCCCAAAATCTAAAATGACTAATCTCTTCAGGAGGCGTCGCTCATATGGGCAACCGGTAGCGACGATAAATAAACGTAAAACACATTGGTGATTGTCTATATAATTCTTGTGAACAACTATTTGGGCATCTAGTTTATTCATAGAGGGTGTTAAAGACCACACGTCTTCACTGGTGTCGTTAATAACTCAATTTGGGATTGGCTTTCATTTTGGAAGTGATTGCCAGTGATTTATGATATTATGGAAAGTTTCGCTGACCACATTTTTAAACAGGTTTTAGTTTTAGAATTGGTATCACAAGCCAACAATCTGTCTAGGACTGACATACCGTCAGTTTTAGCAGCCATGATTATTTGCAGTCAAAATGATACATATATCCGTTATTGATATGTTGGTTTCAAGTTGATCGGCAGTCTCTTGCAGATACAGGGCGACATGGGTGAAATAATCACCCTGGGGACCTCACTTATCCCTAAAACACAAATATTTTGTGTAGTAAGCTACATAGGCCATTGTAAAGAACTCCTTCCATTATAATGTTGTTTTTAATGGTCATGCTGTGCATTTTAACTAGGGTTTATTCTAGAGCGGAAAAACATGGCAGCATGGTGGGTAAAAATCGAGGACGGACAGAATTTTTAGACGTGAGAAAGCGCGCAATCCCCTTAAATGGTGTTATTTAATACATTTCAACAAAATATGCTTAAAATGCACAGTGTGACATTAAATACAACATTTGAATAGGAGTGCTTTATAATGGGCAAGTGTATCTTACTGGACAACATTTTGTATGCAAATTGTAAAAAGAAGTGGGGCCCTGGACTAGGCGTGACTTGATGGCAGCCAACGACTTGTCAATAATTTACTTCAAATGCACTTCTCCTCTGAAACTGTTTGATCAAACTTGTTTGGAGGACTATAGTTGCCTAGTTACTGAAGAATATGTCCAAGCGTAAATCTAGATGGTCATCTCCATGACAACCTTGAAAATCTGTCGCCCCGTTGGACTTGAGTACCCTGTTTGAAATATATATATATATTATTTTTTTTGTAATTTAAATATTAGTTTGGTACAGACATTGTGATTTATATGCAATATTTTATGCTCCTTACTACAAATGCAGCAGGAGCATTCTAGGTCAGAATTTTTAGGAGGTGAGAAAGCGCGCGATCATCCTTGGTGTTATTTAATAAATTTAATCATAAACTGCACAGTACAACCATTAAATACAACATTTGAATACGAGTGCTTTATAATGGGCCGTGTATCTTAATGGACACACTTTTTGTATGAAAATTAAGAAAATTAGGGAGAAGTGGGTGTCAGTGCCCCTAGGGCGGCTATTTCGCCCATGGCGACTATTTCGTCCACATCGCCCTCTAAAATGATCCCTGATGCAATCAGACTTTTCAAACACTTAGGGGGGTCATTCCCGGCCCGCGCCTTAATGGCGAGTTATGTGTTTTCTTTCTGCTTGAATTTTTTCTGGGGAGAGCCCCCCACTTTGTTTAGAACTACGATCCTTTCAGTTATGCGTCCAATGCATGATTTTGAGTTTCTTCCATTTTGAAACAGTGGAAGATTCTTTCCCATTGCTTGTGCTTCGTATTTCTCCGCCTCAATATACTTTTTTTCTTTGTTTTTTCGATTTTTATTTCCTGATCAAATACATCATAATTACACAATACAAAATAATTACACACACTGTAGACTTTCCAAGCATGTACATGTATTGAAAACAAAGAACGTGTCAAAAAGTAATTGACAAGTGCTAACAGCCTATATACACCTCAATGTACTTCTGTATTTTAGCTACCGGACAACTGGAAACAGTTAATTACCGTATAAAGTAATATGTTCAAATGAATTTGTTTTGTTGTTCGTTTATAATTTTGACAGCAAACAAAAACTAGCTTGAAAAATTATACCGAAATCATTTTTTAATGGGAACGTTCACACTAATAGGTGTGGTTATGTATTGTAGTGAACTGAGGCTCCCACGGCATGGGCAGTTGAAATGAATACAATTGAAAAACAAATATTACATTAGCCAAATTCATTGGAAATCGTAAAAGAAAAATATTTGTGTAAGATTTATTACATCATCTACGGGATTACCGAATTATGTTTTTCCCAATACAAACTTCGGTGTTCACTCGAGCATTCTTACACATGTGTTTGTAAACACATGTGTTGTCTATATAACCTCCTAGAGAGTCATCAGCAACTGTAGCCACAGTTGATACAATAGTACATAATTTATTATCGAAATGTTTAGGAAATCGGGCGACTGTGTACATTTCAACGGTCCTCTAGTCAGGGTGGGCGAAATAGTCCCTAGGGACCCAGACTTCTCCCTAAAAAATTCTCTTTTATTATTGTTTTTTTATGTACAATTTTCATACAAAATTTTGGCCAGTAAAAATACACTACCCATTATAAAGCACTTCTATTAAAATGTTGTATTTAATGGTCATACTGTGCATTTTAATCATATTTTGTTGGAATATATTAAATAACAACCATTTAAGGAAGCGATCGTGCGTATTCTCACTTCTCCCAAACATTCCGACCTAGAGCGAGCCCGGTCTAGTGTTTTGTATTGATCATACAAATGTGTATTGTTGCTTTTTGTGCTGCTCTAAAGAATGAATTTAAACATGATGACTATTGTGATTGGAAGCCCAATGGTCTACACCAAACAGGGTGTGGCCATACATATAACTGGTATAGCACAAGTAAGTCCTCATTGGTCAGTGATGAGTCATGTGACTGAATAAAGTTTACAGAAGTTACGGTCAATTTACTTGCATTGAGAACTCAGAACTTGCAACATTTTGTATAATCTGGACATGTTAACATATACAATGTAATATGTCTTCAAACTAAATTTCGAAATACGTTCTCTATATTTTCCCGTGTGTGTAAAGAACATTCCGATATAAGCGGGTTTCCAAAAAAATGCACGTAAAATATTAATTTTTTGAAGTGGCGAGTGACTTCGTAAGTTACCGTTGTTGACTTCAGAATCACTTGCCCCTCACCGCTATAGGTTCGAATACCACAGGGGATGTTGGATTCTTTCGTAAGTGGAAGCTATCCAGCTGGCTTGCGGTAGGTTAGTGCCCGCCAAGCCTGAAATAAGTGGCACCCGGGGTCTTGCACCACCCGGAGTCGCCGTATGTCCTAAGCTGTTGGTGCGAATTCAAACCCCACAAAGAAAACAAACATAATTTATTGCTTCGGGATTTATTCAGGCACATGACCAGCATGTGTCCAGTATTCAGATAGTGCTTCACTTTAATTTTATATACATGTATTGATGGTGTGCATCTCCCATTGTTGGTCGTCACAGAATGTTGTACGGCATGGCTTCGTTTTTAGACTGCTTCGTTATTTTTTAATTTAACCCTTTCACCTCCAAATGTGGAAAGGACTCGTCTAAGGTGTGTGTCCACCTCCAAATGTGGAATGGACTCGTCTAAGGAATGAAGGTGTGTGTCACCATAGTGACACGGAGTTATGAAGACTCGTCGGGATATTAGGGGTGAAATGGTTAAGCGGCATGGAGTTCTTAATGTATGACTTGGTTCTTTATATATTTGTGTATTTTGTTATATATAAATCGGTTGTATTTGTTAGAAAATTTCTAGACATATATCTATCCTGCTTGTTGATATCATCCAAGATCGCGAAGTACCCGGTAGATTGCTCAGTAGATTGCTCAGTAGATCAACAGACTATAAAAATGTCATATAACAGAAGGGTGCGTTCTCAATGAGAACTTCTCATCAAAATGCCCTAAAATTATTGATTGGCCATAAAGGCCTGTATTTATGAATTTCATTCATATTTTTCCTACATTAATACAGGGATGTGAATCGTCAGCTTTGAGGATATCCTCTCTTTTTTTTTGTTCGAAATCTTGGAAAATGAGTGTCAAATTTGGTGTAAGGCCAAATAAAATATACCTGTATTTACGGTTTCCCTCACCGACCTGTTTTTTTACCACCTGTCCTGAATTGATATTATGAAATTTTTGAGAGAAAATCAATAGTTTTTGGTCACATTTTTCTGTGCCCAAGAGTATGGTAAACCAAAATATTCTCTACCACCGACCATTTTTTTGCCCAAGCATTTCAGAAAAGATATTTGTTCACCTTTTAGGTAGTGTGTTTGTGATCCTGTTTTCAGCATTTTGGCAGATTTTCGCAGCCCTGGTAAATATAGTAAGAATATATCGGTTAAAGTTTGTGTTAAATTTCAGACTCTCTCTAAACACATTGACCCTGCAAATAAGTAGTGTAGGGGTGTACACCCAAAAGGGTGTGTCTGTCTCTGTTAACGGGATTGCTCAGGTAGGTATCGTAACAGCTGTAGTAAACGATGCTATTATCAGACCTGTGATCATCCTCGGCTCCACCTCAGAATTCTCATTATCACTCGGAACAAATATTTAGGGGTTTCAGCTTAACCCTTTGCCTGCTGAGTAAATAAAATCACATTTGCAAACAACATAAATCCAGATCAGCCGCGGCGTAGCACATCGTCTGATCAGGATCTATGTTGTTTGCTGTTCAGCGGAGTGCTTTTAGCTCCACTATCCGAATGGCAAACAGCATAGCACCAGAACGTGTCTTCTGATCAGGATCTATGTTGTTTGCTGTTCAGCGGAGTGCTTTTAGCTCCACTATCCGAATGGCAAACAGCATAGCACCAGAATGTGTCGTCTGCTCTGCTTCTATGCTGTTTGCAAATGTGATTTTATCTGCCACTAGCATGCAAAGGGTTAATCCGTATGTTTTTTGGCATTCTGATACATGTATAAGTACGGAATTTTTCTGTGTTTTATCTAATATGTACATGTAATGCGAGCATTAAATATGAAATCTGTAAACACAGGTTCCCTCTGTCTGCGCCACTTTTGTCGCCAATTGACAAGAACTGGAGCCAATTTGAAAAAATTGGAGCCAACTAAGATCCATATGGTTCACAGATAAATATTTGAAGCCATGTATTTGACAATACATGTTGTGCCAAACAAAAAAATATGTTCGCTAATTCACAACATTTAGTGCCACTATTTCCTTTTTGGCACCATTGTCGTCCCTGGAACGGGAAGGAATAAGTCTACCACCAGCTTATGCCCAGCAGAACCTGGCTGCCTGCATATAAAGCACACAGTCTTCACAACACTTAAAATTTATCCACTACCTGTCATACAAATTAAAAACAGTTGGGATGGCAACGAATGGTGGTTTTGGCATTTGGATATTTGAATGATCTTCCGAACGGATATTCACAAATTTCTTAAATGTTCGAATTTTCCTGCACTGTAAAATAGCGCCGTTTCCGATTGAAAACTGTCTTGGTAGAATTATATAAACATGACTAAGGCAGGTCTATTGTTAGCCTGATAGTTAATGCTTGGGGTCACCATTCAGAATTTCCGACCACTGTGAACGCAAATAGCACATTCATGTATCATAAAAATTATATATGGCCCGTGTTGCTTGCTCAACAACTACTGAATGAGAGTAGTTGGTTGTTGTGGGTCCGACCTACATAAAAATAACCTTGTTCGCTGCAACATTTGTCGTTAACCCTTTCAACACCACAAACCTCTAATTAGACTTACAAAAAGTGTAGATCCAGATAGAACTTTCTCATCATGATTGCACTTTTTGCCAGTAATATTACTATTTTTTCGACAAAATTACCCATTTTGATAAATGAACTGGTCCAAATGTAATTTTCTTATTCATTTATTGGAATTCTAAGAATATCATGGATCAGTCCATGTCAGTTACTTGGGGTTGAATGGGATAAGATGACAAGTATTGCAACACGGCATTGTGACTGAGGTGGAAGTTATGAAGTAGAAATTCACAGCTCTGTGAAGTAGATATATACTACTATAATATGCTAGGCATAAAATATGGCTGGGGCTGTACTAACACAATGTAACCTGGATAATTGTTCTCCCACGGAAGCTTTACTTGCAAATCATATTATTTTTCTTTCATTTTTGCTCATTTTTAGGGATGCATCGTACGTACGTACACCTGTACATAATCTCTCCCATGAATGGGAATGCAATAAATATCGTCCTGTTTCCGTCCATCCATGTGTGTAGGCACAAAGGTGTCACTGGGTCCATCCATGTGTGTGTAGGTACAAAGGTGTCACTGGGTCCATCCATGTGTGTGTAGGTACAAAGGTGTCACTGGGTCCATCCATGTGTGTGTAGGTACAAAGGTGTCACTGGGTCCATCCATGTGTGTGTAGGTACAAAGGTGTTACTGTGTCCATTCATGTGATTGTAGGTACAAAGGTGTTACTGTGTCCATTCATGTGATTGTAGGTACAAAGGTGTAACTGTGTCCATTCATGTGTTTGTAGGCACAAAGGTGTTACCGGGTCCATTCATGTGTTTGTAGGCACAAAGGTGTAACTGTGTCCATTCATGTGTTTGTAGGCACAAAGGTGTTACCGGGTCCATTCATGTGTTTGTAGGCACAAAGGTGTAACTGGGTCCATTCATGTGTTTGTAGGTACAAAGGTGTTACTGTGTCCATTCATGTGTTTGTAGGCACAAAGGTGTTACCGGGTCCATTCATGTGTTTGTAGGCACAAAGGTGTAACTGGGTCCATTCATGTGTTTGTAGGCACAAATGTGTAACTGGGTCCATCCATGTGTTTGTAGGCACAAAGGTGTAACTGGGTCCATTCATGTGTTTGTAGGTACAAAGGTTTTACTGTGTCCATTCATGTGTTTGTAGGCACAAAGGTGTAACTGTGTCCATTCATGTGTTTGTAGGTACAAAGGTGTTACTGTGTCCATTCATGTGTGTGTAGGTACAAAGGTGTAACTGGGTCCATTCATGTGTTTGTAGGCACAAAGGTGTAACTGGGTCCATCCATGTGTTTGTAGGCACAAAGGTGTCACTGGGTCTATCCGTGTGTTTGTAGGCACAAATGTGTAACTCGGTCCATTCATGTGTTTGTATGTACAAAGGTGTAACTGGGTCCATTCATGTGTAACGCATTCATGTGTTTGTAGGTACAACAGTGTTACTTGGTCCATCCATATGTTTGTAGGTACAAAGGTGTAACTGGGTCTATCCGTGTGTTTGTAGGCACAAATGTGTAACTTGGTCCATTCATATGTTTGTAGGCACAAAGGTGTAACTTGGTCCATCCATATGTTTGTAGGCACAAAGGTATAACTCGGTCCATTTGGGGACACACATTTTAATCAATTGTTTGTCCAACCTTTATGAAACTATGGCTGTATAACATGGAAACTAACTTCTTGTTGATGTTCTGTGTTGCTGAACATTGCCGTAACATATAGAAACCAATTTGGAAGACCAGTGAAATATGAATATATATCCGATAGTCTGGCTAGCAGAATGCAAAATGGTGGTACATTTGTGATAGTGGTCACAAAAATAATACATAAACTATATGGAATCCCAGCTGCAGTATAGGACCACGGTCATGATGTCACACAGTTTGTTTATGGAATCACCGTTTTCATTTTAAATAATCGTAGCAAGTTATCAAAAATTTAAAATCACAGTTTTCAAAGAGCATTGAAAAGTTAAAAACAAGCTTAATTTCATATCAGATATGTAACATTATCAAAGTCGACAAATTACTCGGAAATGTCCCCAGTGTCGCAATCGATGTGTGATGTTGTTTAATTAGAGTCGAATTGAATTTAGTGCGTCAAAATAGACGGTGGCAAAATACACGAGGCAACGGAGAAACTGTAAGAATCTGGAATTATGAGGTCAAATGTCGCCCGATCCACAAACGTGAAAAACTGCCTTGGAGATAATGATCGCGTGAGCCCATTTCATTGTAAATTAGTAAGAATAAATGAAACACGTAAATATAGTTCATATATTAGGTGGGGCAGACTTTAGTCACTAATTCGCCATAGTACAAAAGTTTTACTGTCCGCCTCCGTGGTCGAGTGGTTACGGTCGCTGACTTGTATACCACTGTAACCTATCATCACTGATGGTCACGGGTTCGAGCCCCGCTCAAGCCGTATCTCATTTATATGAAAAAGTTGGCAGTTTCTTACAGAGGTTGGTGCACCCAAGTACTGGTTAACCGCTGGAGCCTGCCCAGGAAAGGTGTTGTTAAGTAAACTGCCCGCCGGCGATATAGCCTGAAATGGTACTGATGCAGGCGTAAAACCCGAAATATAATATATCATATAACAAAAGTGTTACTATGTATACATACATACGTATATATATATGTACACCTATATTTATATGCACTATCACATTCATCCTTCATGATGCACCCCTGATATTTGTAGATGATCTATTAATATGTATCCGTGGCCTAGTTAAGGTGGATGCCTACAAAGCGGGATGTAGAAGGTTCGAATCTCGTCAGGGGTTCATTCTGATATGATCTGTTTGTGATCCGTCAGCATTATTTCATGTACACACAATCTGGCTTTGAGCATTATTTCATGTACACACAATCTGGCTTTGAGCATTATTTCATGTACACACAATCTGGCTTTGACCATTATTTCATGTACACACACTCTGGCTTTGACCATTATTTCATGTACACACAATCTGGCTTTGACACATTATTTCATGTACACACAATGTGGCTTTGACCATTATTTCATGTACACACAGTCTGGCTTTGACCATTATTTCATGTACACACACTGTGGCTTTGACCATTATTTCATGTACACACAATCTGGCTTTGACCATTATTTCATGTACACACACTCTGGCTTTGAGCATTATTTCATGTACACACAATGTGGCTTTGACCATTATTTCATGTACACACAATGTGGCTTTGACCATTATTTCATGTACACACAATCTGGCTTTGACCATTATTTCATGTACACACAATCTGGCTTTGAGCATTTGTTTTGGCATTTTTTACACACAATCTGGCTTTGAGCATTATTTCATGTACACACAATTGGTTGTATTTCATGTACACACACTGGCTTTGAGCATTATTTCATGTACACACAATCTGGCTTTGAGCATTATTTCATGTACACACAATCTGGCTTTGACCATTATTTCATGTACACACACTCTGGCTTTGACCATTATTTCATGTACACACAATCTGGCTTTGACCATTATTTCATGTACACACAATCTGGCTTTGACCATTATTTCATGTACACACACTCTGGCTTTGACCATTATTTCATGTACACACAATCTGGCTTTGACCATTATTTCATGTACACACAATGTGGCTTTGACCATTATTTCATGTACACACAATCTGGCTTTGACCATTATTTCATGTACACACAATCTGGCTTTGAGCATTATTTCATGTACACACAATGTGGCTTTGACCATTATTTCATGTACACACAATCTGGCTTTGACCATTATTTCATGTACACACAATCTGGCTTTGAGCATTATTTCATGTACACACAATCTGGCTTTGACCATTATTTCATGTACACACAATCTGGCTTTGAGCATTATTTCATGTACACACAATCTGGCTTTGACCATTATTTCATGTACACACACTGGCTTTGACCATTATTTCATGTACACACAATCTGGCTTTGACCATTATTTCATGTACACACAATGTGGCTTTGACCATTATTTCATGTACACACACTCTGGCTTTGACCATTATTTCATGTACACACAATCTGGCTTTGACCATTATTTCATGTACACACAATGTGGCTTTGACCATTATTTCATGTACACACAGTCTGGCTTTGACCATTATTTCATGTACACACACTCTGGCTTTGACCATTATTTCATGTACACACAATCTGGCTTTGACCATTATTTCATGTACACACAATGTGGCTTTGACCATTATTTCATGTACACACAGTCTGGCTTTGACCATTATTTCATGTACACACAATCTGGCTTTGAGCATTATTTCATGTACACACAATGTGGCTTTGACCATTATTTCATGTACACACAATGTGGCTTTGACCATTATTTCATGTACACAATCTGGCTTTGAGCATTATTTCATGTACACACAATCTGGCTTTGACCATTATTTCATGTACACACAATCTGGCTTTGAGCATTATTTCATGTACACACAATCTGGCTTTGAGCATTATTTCATGTACACACAATCTGGCTTTGACCATTATTTCATGTACACACAATGTGGCTTTGACCATTATTTCATGTACACACACTCTGGCTTTGACCATTATTTCATGTACACACACTCTGGCTTTGACCATTATTTCATGTACACACAATCTGGCTTTGACACATTATTTCATGTACACACAATGTGGCTTTGACCATTATTTCATGTACACACAGTCTGGCTTTGACCATTATTTCATGTACACACACTGTGGCTTTGACCATTATTTCATGTACACACAATCTGGCTTTGACCATTATTTCATGTACACACAATCTGGCTTTGAGCATTATTTCATGTACACACAATGTGGCTTTGACCATTATTTCATGTACACACAATGTGGCTTTGACCATTATTTCATGTACACACAATCTGGCTTTGAGCATTATTTCATGTACACACAATCTGGCTTTGAGCATTATTTCATGTACACACAATCTGGCTTTGAGCATTATTTCATGTACACACAATCTGGCTTTGAGCATTATTTCATGTACACACAATCTGGCTTTGACCATTATTTCATGTACACACACTGGCTTTGACCATTATTTCATGTACACACAATCTGGCTTTGACCATTATTTCATGTACACACACTCTGGCTTTGACCATTATTTCATGTACACACACTCTGGCTTTGACCATTATTTCATGTACACACAATCTGGCTTTGACACATTATTTCATGTACACACAATGTGGCTTTGACCATTATTTCATGTACACACAGTCTGGCTTTGACCATTATTTCATGTACACACACTGTGGCTTTGACCATTATTTCATGTACACACAATCTGGCTTTGAGCATTATTTCATGTACACACAATGTGGCTTTGAGCATTATTTCATGTACACACAATGTGGCTTTGAGCATTATTTCATGTACACACAATGTGGCTTTGACCATTATTTCATGTACACACAATCTGGCTTTGAGCATTATTTCATGTACACACAATCTGGCTTTGAGCATTATTTCATGTACACACAATCTGGCTTTGACCATTATTTCATGTACACACAATCTGGCTTTGACCATTATTTCATGTACACACAATCTGGCTTTGACCATTATTTCATGTACACACAATCTGGCTTTGAGCATTATTTCATGTACACACAATCTGGCTTTGACCATTATTTCATGTACACACAATCTGGCTTTGACCATTATTTCATGTACACACAATCTGGCTTTGACCATTATTTCATGTACACACAATCTGGCTTTGACCATTATTTCATGTACACACACTGTGGCTTTGACCATTATTTCATGTACACACAATCTGGCTTTGACCATTATTTCATGTACACACAATCTGGCTTTGAGCATTATTTCATGTACACACAATGTGGCTTTGACCATTATTTCATGTACACACAATGTGGCTTTGACCATTATTTCATGTACACACAATCTGGCTTTGACCATTATTTCATGTACATACAATCTGGCTTTGAGCATTATTTCATGTACACACAATCTGGCTTTGAGCATTATTTCATGTACACACAATCTGGCTTTGAGCATTATTTCATGTACACACAATCTGGCTTTGAGCATTATTTCATGTACACACAATCTGGCTTTGACCATTATTTCATGTACACACAATGTGGCTTTGACCATTATTTCATGTACACACAATCTGGCTTTGACCATTATTTCATGTACACACAGTCTGGCTTTGACCATTATTTCATGTACACACAATCTGGCTTTGAGCATTATTTCATGTACACACAATGTGGCTTTGACCATTATTTCATGTACACACAATGTGGCTTTGACCATTATTTCATGTACACACAATCTGGCTTTGAGCATTATTTCATGTACACACAATCTGGCTTTGACCATTATTTCATGTACACACAATCTGGCTTTGAGCATTATTTCATGTACACACAATCTGGCTTTGAGCATTATTTCATGTACACACAATGTGGCTTTGACCATTATTTCATGTACACACAATGTGGATTTGACTATTATTTCATGTACACACAATCTGGCTTTGAGCATTATTTCATGTACACACAATCTGGCTTTGACCATTATTTCATGTACACACAATCTGGCTTTGACCATTATTTCATGTACACACAATCTGGCTTTGAGCATTATTTCATGTACACACAATCTGGCTTTGACCATTATTTCATGTACACACAATCTGGCTTTGAGCATTATTTCATGTACACACAATATGGCTAGCATTGTGCTCCAGACAACCAGTCGTATAGCATTAGCTGTGTGCTGCAAACAACCAGTCAACAACCAGTCATATAGCACTAGTATTGTGTTCCAGCTGACCAGTCATAAAAACGTTCTTAACTCTGCATGCTTTGTAAAATATAGATTTCAAATAATTACAGCGGACATAAATTCACGACGCAATTCTAATGAATGACTTACGACACATTTGACTGTTATTTTCACCGCTAGCTTGCAAATAGTTATATACTACCATTATTAGTATAAATGATAGAAATTGATCGATTCTAATAGCTCACAGCAGCAACAATCAGTCTTGATAGTGTAGTGGTAGAGCGTTCGCTTCAGGTGCAAAAGGCCCCGAGTTTGAGCCCTGCTGGAGCCGTTATGATTGTGCCCTTAGACAAGGCATTTAAATTCCACATTGTCTTCTCTCTCCCTCGTGGCGATGGATTTCATCAGGAATGAGGTCTCGACACTGATTAATTTTAGATGTAAGGACTTGTTTTGCAGTCAAGTTAAAATAAATTTGTATAAACTAACAATCGGTGCTAATAGTACATGTATTAACAGTTAAACGGTCCTTTATCTTTTTTTGAATTTCGATGTTTTTTATTCAAACAATTGTACATATTACATAGGTATATACACAAATAACAATTGTACACAATGGTATAATACAAAAGTTTGCTTTTTAATAAATAAGCTTGAGACTAGCTATTCCATCAATAAAGCGTTGTTCAACGAGACTGAATTTGGATTATAACAATTGCCAAATGAATTTTATTTTTTTGTGTTACGGAAAGGATTCCTACTTAAAACAACAACATATGTTAAAACTAGGCATGCTCACTAGTAGTGTTATAGGAGTTGAGAAAATCTCTCCATTGGATTTCAAACGGTCTTTTATCTGCACACCTGCACAGGTATGTGAACCATTGTTACAATTTCATTATTTCTACTCTAGACGAGAACCCCAAACTTCAGAAGCTGAGAACTGTCAGGTTAGTCTTGCATGGTTTATTGCCATTTTTTGATCGGCCCAGCCCAGTCAGTGAAAGTGTGGCTGACAGTTGTTAAAGAGCTCCGGGCTACATCCTAGTCCCAGTGAGCGCGGCGTGTTCATTTTGAAGAGCTCAAGGCTTCATCCTTCCTGCTAGCGATGGTACAGACAACAGGGAGCTGCCAACAAAGAACTTGAACGGTGTGGTTTTTTACAGTATGTATAAAGTCTTATGGTTCATCACTTTCAGATTGTCTTTGAACGTTTTGACTTTGAACATAGAATCACACAATGTCTACACAATAAAGGGCGTGGCTGTTTCTGTAAATGGTATTGCTCAGGTAAGAGTTTCTTGGCGGCATAGTTTCTGAATGGTCTTGGATCTGTACCAGATATGGATAGTGTGATTGAGACCGACTTTGACCCCCCGACGATGCATCCTTGCATTATATAGATCGGAGTACAGTGCATTGGATTAACAGTAGTCTGTTCTATCTACCGTAATTGTGACTAATTGCCGACGGAGACATTAATTAGCTTAATGATTTCCTGTGTAGATAACAAAGTTGTGCAATGAGAGGAATTACTTGTGTTTGCAAATGTAACATGGTTATTAACCCATCCAACACAAAGTTACTGACCTGGACTGGTCCATGATATTTTTTAGACCAATAAATTTAGTTAAAAATAATATAAAATCAGAAAATTACATATGGACCAGTTCTTTTTATCAAAATGAGTAATTTTGCCTAAGAATATTAATGGCAAAAAGTGCAGATCATGGATCTACACTTTTTGTGAGCCTATTTAGGGGTCTGTGGTGTTGAAAGGGTTAAATGCCTTTGTTGACCGTATAATATGTGCTTATATGTGTATATACCGGCTGCTTACTAAATGCTCCTGCTGCACCACTGTTATTTTGTTCACACCATGGCAGTCTATGCGAAACACTCCGAAAATGTAATGGACAGTTGAAAAATCTTCGTAAATAACCTGAACTTTTACCGGACTGAAAATCTAAAATTGTACTTGACTGAAAAAAAGTGTATTATCCATCAGATATATACCTATTTCGTCTTCATATACTTACATTTAAACTATCCAATGATATACAGTAACATTCTAGCAAGCACAAATATGAAATCAAAATCACCTGATCGTTGGAACAGACGGAATTTCGGAAAGACTGCCGTGGCATTTCTGTAGAACATGTCACCATTTAGAACATGGCACATCTGTAGAGCGTTTTATTCCATGGCATGCCTGTAGAATGTTTTACACCATGGCATATATGTAGAACATTGCCACCTTCTCTGTATTATATGTAGCTGCAGGCATGTTCTTATAATGCCAGGTTCACTGTTGCACTGCAAAACTACAATGTAATATCACTGACCTGTACGTTCATAAAATCTCCAGGTTGGATAAACTTATTAATGCTAACCCTTTCCCTCATAGAAGCACCTCTTGACACCATTACCAATATGACATACATTAACCCTTTCCCTCATAGAAGCACCTCTTGACGCCATTACCAATATGACATACATTGACAAGGTAGTAGCCAAACCAATGTTCATAACCCTTTCCCTCATAGAAGCACCTCTTGACGCCATTACCAATATGACATACATTGACAATGTAGTAGCCAAACCAATGTTCATAATAAAAGCCAGAATCTCTAGGGAGTCCCAGTAATATCTATGGAGGTGGGATAGATATGGCGACTACTTATCCACTGCATGATAGCTAAATGGCTGTCGTTTGTATGGAGATATAATAGTATATTAACCTAAATCTCTATGAAGGAAAGGGTTAAACTATGTTTATCTCTTCGTTGTGTTTTCTTCAGGTGGAAAAAATATTGTAATTTACATGCAAATGTATCCTAGTGTTTAACTTTAGTAAACCACTATTTACACAGAGTTATTAGTGATTTTGCTAAGAATATCCATAAAGGGAGGTAATTTACTTCGTTTGTGGCCATATTTTACTTTTTGCTGTAGTAATTTATTACTAAAAAATGAAAATATAAGACAATACTGTTGAACCTGTATTAAACAGCCAGCCAAGGGAATCACATAAAGTGGCTGCTCAGTACAGATGGTTTCTTAATAGATGGCAAATGTATAATAAAACAACATATTAGGAATCTGGAAATTGGCTGTGATCCGTAGGCCCTTTTGTTTGATTTTTCAATGGAATGGTACTGCATTGGCATGTGCTGCAGGGTGGCTTATTAATAGAGGTCAAATGTATAATAAAACAACATATTAGGAATCTGGAAATTGGCTGTTTAATGCAGGGTGGCTTATTAATAGAGGTCAAATGTATAATAAAACAGCATATTAGGAATCTGGAAATTGGCTGTTTAATGCAGGGTGGCTTATTAATAGAGGTCAAATGTATAATAAAACAACATATTACGAATCTGGAAATTGGCTGTTTAATGCAGGGTGGCTTATTAATAGAGGTCAAATGTATAATGAAACAACATATTAGGAATCTGGAAATTGGCTGTTTAATGCAGGGTGGCTGCTTAATAGATGTTAAATGTATAATGAAACAACATATTAGGAATCTGGAAATTGGCTGTTTAATGCAGATTGGCTGCTTAATAGAGGTCAAATGTATAATGAAACAACATATTAGGAATCTGGAAATTGGCTGTTTAATGCAGGGTGGCTGCTTAATAGATGTTAAATGTATAATGAAACAACATATTAGGAATCTGGAAATTGGCTGTTTAATGCAGATTGGCTGCTTAATAGAGGTCAAATGTATAATGAAACAACATATTAGGAATCTGGAAATTGGCTGTTTAATGCAGGGTGGCTGCTTAATAGATGTTAAATGTATAATGAAACAACATATTAGGAATCTGGAAATTGGCTGTTTAATGCAGATTGGCTGCTTAATAGAGGGTGACCACTAACACAGGTTTGACTGTAATCACAATAACGATACATCCGCTTATGACAAGTAACGAGGTGATGTTGTGTCTATCAAGGCTGAAACGACGCAAAGCCTAACCATATAGTATGTGTACATGTATAGCACATGTATATAGTTATAGTGCTGCAAACACTTCATTGGATGGCTAGAAATGGAACTTTCATTGTCTGAATATAGATCAATAATGCTGTTTCACCCTTTATATATAAATGTCATACACATAACTACTGATTCTGTTCATTTATTTCGCTCTTGTAGTTGTAAACCTGGGAATTAGTGCGAAAGGTCGGAGTTCGTGCCCAACTGTAGCCGTTACGATTGTGCCCGTAGGCAATTCATTTAAGTTCCACATTGACTTTCTCCCTCATGGTGATGGATTCCATCAGGAATGCGGTCTCGAGAGTGATTAGTATAAGTTGTAGGCACTTGTTTCGCAATCGAGCTAAAATAAATTTGTATAAACTAAACCCGGTAGTAGTAATATACCCTGTAAAAATATACCAGTAAACTTTACGCAATCGATTGTAAGCAGAAAATACACCATTTGTAGAAACCTGGGGATGTCGAATTCTTGAAGTGTCTTACTTTTTATATTAATATGTAAAATTCTTTGTAAGATTCAATATGTAAAATTTTTAATAGAATTAATACGTTATTTTTTTTTTTTAGAACATACTGTTTTATGAATATAGTTATATTATAAATGATTGTAAGACAAATAGGATTTGAAAACAAGCTTAATACAAAGCTTCTGTAAATCCATCTTATGGTAAACTTAAAGTCTAATGATCCGATAATTCAGTTTAAATAAATGTAATTGATTTATATGTCAAATTCCTTCTCTCTATCTAATCCATTCGTAAATTTATCAATTTTGTATATTTATAAATGATTGTAAGACAAATAGGATTTGAAAACAAGCTTAATACAAAACTTATGTAAATCCATCTCCATGGTAAACATAGTCTAATTATCCGATAATTCAGTTTAAATAAATGTAATTGATTTATATGTCAAATTCCTTTTCTCTATCTAATCCATTAGTAAATTTTATCAATTTTGTGAAATAGTTTAAATTTTTGATAAATAATAATCTTGAGGCATTTTACTACAGTGTCATTTTACATGAGGGTGATTTCAATCGTGCCGAATGTGTGAATTAGTGTTATATAATGTAGGTCAAGGTTCAAGGTCAGAGTCAGGAAATGTTGGCATCAGCGTGCGAACTGTTCTTGGGAAAGACGGAGAACGAGGTGCGCAAGGTCGCTCAGGAGACGCTGGAAGGTCATCAGAGAGCAATAATGGGAAATATGACAGTTGAGGTATGATATATTTATTTAGTTGAACAGTTGAGGTATGATATATTTATTTAGTTGAACAGTTGAGGTATGATATATTTATTTACTGAACAGTTGGGGTATGATATATTTATTTAGTGGAACAGTTGAGGTATGATATATTTATTTAGTGGAACAGTTGAGGTATGATATATTTATTTACTGAACAGTTGAGGTATGATATATTTATTTAGTTGAACAGTTGAGGTATGATATATTTATTTACTGAACAGTTGGGGTATGATATATTTATTTACTGAACAGTTGAGGTATGATATATTTATTTAGTTCAACAGTTGGGCTATGATATATTTATTTACTGAACAGTTGAGGTATGATATATTTATTTACTGAACAGTTGAGGTATGATATATTTATTTACTGAACAGTTGAGGTATGATATATTTATTTAGTGAACAGTTGAGGTATGATATATTTATTTACTGAACAGTTGAGGTATGATATATTTATTTAGTTGAACAGTTGAGGTATGATATATTTATTTACTGAACAGTTGAGGTATGATATATTTATTTACTGAACAGTTGAGGTATGATATATTTATTTAGTTCAACAGTTGAGGTATGATATATTTATTTACTGAACAGTTGAGGTATGATATATTTATTTAGTGGAACAGTTGAGGTATGATATATTTATTTACTGAACAGTTGAGGTATGATATATTTATTTACTGAACAGTTGAGGTATGATATATTTATTTACTGAACAGTTGAGGTATGATATATTTATTTACTGAACAGTTGAGGTATGATATATTTATTTACTGAACAGTTGAGGTATGATATATTTATTTACTGAACAGTTGAGGTATGATATATTTATTTACTGAACAGTTGAGGTATGATATATTTATTTAGTTCAACAGTTGAGGTATGATATATTTATTTACTGAACAGTTGAGGTATGATATATTTATTTAGTGGAACAGTTGAGGTATGATATATTTATTTACTGAACAGTTGAGGTATGATATATTTATTTACTGAACAGTTGAGGTATGATATATTTATTTAGTTCAACAGTTGAGGTATGATATATTTATTTACTGAACAGTTGAGGTATGATATATTTATTTAGTGGAACAGTTGAGGTATGATATATTTATTTACTGAACAGTTGAGGTATGATATATTTATTTACTGAACAGTTGAGGTATGATATATTTATTTAGTTCAACAGTTGAGGTATGATATATTTATTTACTGAACAGTTGAGGTATGATATATTTATTTAGTGGAACAGTTGAGGTATGATATATTTATTTACTGAACAGTTGAGGTATGATATATTTATTTACTGAACAGTTGAGGTATGATATATTTATTTACTGAACAGTTGAGGTATGATATATTTATTTAGTGGAACAGTTGAGGTATGATATATTTATTTACTGAACAGTTGAGGTAGATATATTTATTTACTGAACAGTTGAGGTACGATATATTTATTTACTGAACAGTTGAGGTATGATATATTTATTTACTGAACAGTTGAGGTATGATATATTTATTTACTGAACAGTTGAGGTATGATATATTTATTTACTGAACAGTTGAGGTATGATATATTTATTTAGTTCAACAGTTGAGGTATGATATATTTATTTACTGAACAGTTGAGGTATGATATATTTATTTAGTGGAACAGTTGAGGTATGATATATTTATTTACTGAACAGTTGAGGTATGATATATTTATTTACTGAACAGTTGAGGTATGATATATTTATTTAGTTCAACAGTTGGGGTATGATATATTTATTTACTGAACAGTTGAGGTATGATATATTTATTTAGTGAACAGTTGAGGTATGATATATTTATTTACTGAACAGTTGAGGTATGATATATTTATTTAGACAGTTGGGGTATGATATATTTATTTACGAACAGTTGAGGTATGATATATTTATTTAGTAACAGTTGAGGTATGATATATTTATTTAGTGGAACAGTTGAGGTATGATATATTTATTTACTTAACAGTTGATTCTATTATATGTAATATGTTCATCATTGAATCGCTGTCTATGTATGTAAGATCATTGACTCTATGTACATATATACATAGATTCAATGATCTTACATATACATAGATTCAATGATGTTAAATATATACATAGATTCAATGATCTTACATATATACATAGATTCAATGATCTTACATATATACATAGATTCAATGATCTTACATATATACATGGATTCAATGATCTTACATATATCATAGATTCAATGATCTTACATATATACATATATTCAATGATCTGACATATATACATAGATTCAATGATCTTACATATATACATAGATTCAATGATCTTACATATATACATAGAATCAATGATCTTACACATATACATAGAATCAATGATCTTACACATATACATAGATTCAATGATCTTACATATATACATAGAAT
>CM026400.1:49528879-49561347 GCA_014843695.1 Archivesica marissinica
ATATTTATTTACTGAACAGTTGGGCTATGATATATTTATTTACTGAACAGTTGAGGTATGATATATTTATTTAGTTAACAGTTGAGGTATGATATATTTATTTAGTGAACAGTTGAGGTATGATATATTTATTTACTGAACAGTTGAGGTATGATATATTTATTTAGTTGAACAGTTGAGGTATGATATATTTATTTACTGAACAGTTGAGGTATGATATATTTATTTAGTGGAACAGTTGAGGTATGATATATTTATTTACTGAACAGTTGGGGTATGATATATTTATTTACTGAACAGTTGAGGTATGATATATTTATTTAGTTCAACAGTTGAGGTATGATATATTTATTTACTGAACAGTTGAGGTATGATATATTTATTTAGTGGAACAGTTGAGGTATGATATATTTATTTACTGAACAGTTGAGGTATGATATATTTATTTACTGAACAGTTGAGGTATGATATATTTATTTAGTTCAACAGTTGAGGTATGATATATTTATTTACTGAACAGTTGAGGTATGATATATTTATTTAGTGGAACAGTTGAGGTATGATATATTTATTTACTGAACAGTTGAGGTATGATATATTTATTTACTGAACAGTTGAGGTATGATATATTTATTTACTGAACAGTTGAGGTATGATATATTTATTTACTGAACAGTTGAGGTATGATATATTTATTTACTGAACAGTTGAGGTATGATATATTTATTTACTGAACAGTTGAGGTATGATATATTTATTTAGTTCAACAGTTGAGGTATGATATATTTATTTACTGAACAGTTGAGGTATGATATATTTATTTAGTGGAACAGTTGAGGTATGATATATTTATTTACTGAACAGTTGAGGTATGATATATTTATTTACTGAACAGTTGAGGTATGATATATTTATTTACTGAACAGTTGAGGTATGATATATTTATTTACTGAACAGTTGGGGTATGATATATTTATTTACTGAACAGTTGAGGTATGATATATTTATTTAGTGGAACAGTTGAGGTATGATATATTTATTTAGTGAACAGTTGAGGTATGATATATTTATTTAGTGGAACAGTTGAGGTATGATATATTTATTTAGTGGAACAGTTGAGGTATGATATATTTATTTAGTGGAACAGTTGAGGTATGATATATTTATTTAGTGGAACAGTTGAGGTATGATATATTTATTTAGTGAACAGTTGAGGTATGATATATTTATTTAGTTCAACAGTTGGGCTATGATATATTTATTTATTGAACAGTTGAGGTATGATATATTTATTTATTTAAACAGTTGAGGTACGATATATTTATTTAGTTAATTGTATATGTCATGAATTGTATATGTCATGAATTGTATATGTCATGAATATTGAGGTATGATCAGGGTTTCGTCTTCGCTATTATTTTGTTGTAAGATCAAAAAATAATGTGGGTGGAGTTGGTTGTTTTGCACATTAAGGGTTTTAACAGGAAAATAAGAGTATTTGATACTTGTGTTAATGAAATTTATTGTCTCCCCAGTCCACAAGTCTGTCCGTCCGTCCGTCCGTCCGTCCGTCCGTCCGTCCACCTGTGGCACATCTCACAAGAACATAACAAATTTGGGTAACGTGAATTTAGCTGGGTCTGTCGAGCAGGGTTAATTCTAGAGTGGAAAAAATGGCAGGGTGGGTGATTGATCAAAGAGGCAGTTCATATTTGGTGAAACTGTGACAAGTTCTAAGTTATATATGTCTGCCCGCCCAAAGGCACTTACTCACCTGTTGAGGCATATATATATATATAATAAAAAGGCAAACGGTCGGGGCTAAAAAGGGTGCCCTGTCGTTCCATTCTAGAAATAACCCTAATCGGGTTGAACCAAACAATTGTTTAAGAATGGCCCAGCTCTACAACAGTAATAGATTGGTGCAAGTCTGCAATCAATGCAAATTATAGCTTAGTTTCTAAGGAAAGTCATGTTGTGCACATAATGAAGCTGTAATAGTTAAACATATATATGTTCGCTAACTGCAAACTATTTGTAATGTTCGCTAACGGCAAACTATTTGTAATGTTTGCTAACGGCAGGCAATCTATTTGTAATGTTCGCTAACGGCAAACTATTTGTAATGTTCGCTAATGGCAAACTATTTGTAATGTTCGCTAACGTAATGTTCGCTAACGGCAACTATTTGTAATGTTCGCTAACGTAATGCTTGCTAACGGCAAACTATTTGTAATGTTCGCTAACGGCAAACTATTTGTAATGTTCGCTAACGTAATGTTCGCTAACGGCAAACTGTTTGTAATGTTCGCTAACGTAATGCTCGCTAACGGCAAACTATTTGTAATGTTCGCTAACGGCAAACTATTTGTAATGTTCGCTAACGGCAAACTATTTGTAATGTTCGCTAACGGCAAACTATTTGTAATGTTCGCTAACGGCAAACTATTTGTTATTTTAGGAGATCTTCAGGGATCGTAAGAAGTTTTCGAAGCAAGTGTTTGATGTGGCCTCCTCCGATTTGGTGAACATGGGTATCTGTGTGGTGAGCTACACACTCAAGGATCTGCGCGATGAAGAGGTATCACTTTGGCTAGCATTATATATGGGGTCGAATTTTACAAATTTTATCTACTCTACAACTATGCCGCCGATCGTTTGTTTGGTGTTGTTTCCAGACTTTAGCCGAATCCTCTATCCACTAAGTTATGTGGGGATCAGTCAAATCTCGGGGGGGGGTGTTGGCTGAATCCTCTATCAACAGAGTTATGTGGGGATCAGTCAAATCTCTGGGGGGGGGGCATTAGCCGAATCCTCTATCCACAGAGTTATGTGGGGATCAGTCAAATCTCGGGGGTGAGGTGTTGGCTGAATCCTCTATCCACAGAGTTATGTGGGGATCAGTCAAATCTCTGGGGGGGGGGGGCATTAGCCGAATCCTCTATCCACAGAGTTATGTGGGGATCAGTCAAATCTCGGGGGGTGAGGCGTTAGCCGATTCCTCTATCCACAGAGTTATGTTGGGATCAGTCAAATCTCTGCGGGTGAGGTGTTGGCCGAATCCTCTATTGATTTCATTTACCCCCCCCCCCCCACACAACTCTGTGGATGTGTTAGTAGCAAACCAAATAACAAATTTATTGCATCGACCAACTTTAATTAAAAAATATTGGAATTATTGTATGGATTCAGAATCGTAAAAGTTTAATTGTTGAGGAGACCACTAACACATGATTGATGTCCTTTGGAGGGAATCGTTTAGTGTACTGATGAGACGTCTGTTAACATTTATAGGAATGTTAGGATGGCCGATGCAGAGGGAATTCACAATTATATACATGCATGTAATCATAGATTAACCCATTCAACCCCAAGTAACTGACATGGACTGGTGCGTGATATTTTCAGACCAATAAATTAATAAGAAAATTACCTTTGGACCAGTTCATTTATCAAAATGGGTAATTTTATCTAAAAATAGTAATAATTATTACTGGCAAAAAAGTGCAGATCCTGATGAGACGGCTCGTCACGAGCCGGCTCATCTGGATCTACACTTTTCATAAGCCTATTTAGAGGCCTGTGGGGTTGAAAGGGTTAAATGGGAAATTCACGATTCTATACAATAAGTTTATTGCATAAAAATACATGTATTATTGATTGTCAGGGTTCCCTTTGACTGAATGATTGTCTGCGCCACTTCTGTCGCCAATTTAAAAGTCTTGGAGCCAACTAAGAGCCATATAGTTCACAAATAAATATCTGAAGCCATGTATTTTACAAAACATGTCAAATAAAAAATTTTTAGCGCCAATATTTGTTTTTTGTCGCAATTGGCGACGGACAGCGGGAACCCTGATTGTATTGTTTTACTGTGTGCTGTTTAATTTAAGACTATATGAGCATGACCTTTTGAGATAGAAAATTGAAATTAATCATTGATTGGATTGCAATATACATATTTTTGCTGATTTTATAATATTGCATAAAAAATTAATAAATTTTCTCAAACCAAACCTTTTGAACATTACAGATATGCAGAAAAATATGTCTGATTTCTATGCTGGGGGTCGGGGGTGTGCTACTGTTGATGATAAATGATATATATGGATTGTCACTCATTTAGGTTATTTACATTTTTAAGCAAAACTAAGATAATTTACTATTAAAAAGTGGCATGATCAAATGTAGGGTGGGGGATGTTTTAAGAGTATTATTGAGACCGTAACCTGCATATCTGTATACATTTGCTGACTGTTCTGTCTGTATGTATAAGAAATCACCAGTATTGTGTCGAGTCTCGGGCTGGAGGGTACGCTTGGCACTACTGATACATGTATGTATTCCAGGGATCATTCTAGAGGGCGATGTGGGCGAAATTGTCACCCTGATGACCCTCTGGGGGGCCCCACTTCTCCCTCAAAAAAAATTTGTCTAGTAAGATACTGGCCCATTATAAAGCACTCCTTCTATTCAAATGTTGTATTTAATGGTTGTACTGTGCATTTTAACCCTATTTTGCAGAAGTATATTAAAGAACACCATTTAAAGGAAGCGATCATGCGCTTTCTCACTTCTCCCAAAAATTCTGACCTAGAATGAACCCTGTATTCATTAGGGCTGGATGAATTCCAGGACCAAAAATGAAAATGTTGACAACTATTTCATTGTGACTCTCCCTCTATAGTCATTCAGACTTGGTCCAGATAAGTTGAGTGTTTAGAATTTGTGTACGCCACTTTTGGATTTAAGTTCTGACCGTGTGTATGTGTGATTATTTGGAGGCATTTTGATCTCCTACCGTGGTCAAACTGAGCATGCACTCCTAGAACCGCTTCCTTCTAGTTTAGATGTCAAACAAATTGACACTGCTGTATTTGACATCTAGGCACGGCACAGTCACAGCTCTACAGTCGTGTATTCACAGTTTGACTCCTGGTCGGAGCATGGTAGGAGGTGGAACTTCCTCGGTTGTTAATGTGACTCGTAAATAAACTGCTCGGCTTTAATCACAAACAGCGTATATCCCCATCTGCATGTCTCACTATTGCTATTGTACTGGGATGCTACTAAAGTAAAGTAATGTTTTTGTTTATTATAGTGTATATATTGAAGGGGCCAGCCGTTACTGACTTATGAGACACCTTGTTTTATGAACATCAGTACTTCCCGAATCCTATGCTTGTATGCCAGGCTGGTAGGCTAGTAGTAGGCAATTGGTAACCATTATTTAGCTAGCTGGCGGCTCACCAACCGGCAGTATGAAAACAAGCCCCTGACGAGGTTCGAACCTTCGGCATCCTGCTCCATAGGCGGACACCGTAACCACTAGGTCACAGAGACGGTTATTAGTTATTGAGTTTGTTACCGAGTTATGTGGACAGTAAATCTATGGGGGGGGGGGGGAGTGAGGCCATAGCTGAAGGGTCAGTATCAAACCCAATAACTAATTTATTGCATCCTTTAATAAAAAATATTGAAATTATTATATTGATTTGGAATTTTAAAAGAGTTACGTTGATTTGCACAATAAGCACTGATAGGTTACTAATTCCTTTAAACAAATCTATATATATATCTATCTATATTAAGCTTAACCCTTTCAACACCACAGACCTCTAAATAGGCTTACAAAAAGTGTAGATCCAGATGAGCCGGCTCATGATGAGCCGTCTCATCAGGATCTACACTTTTTGCCAGTGATATGACTATTTTTAGACATAATTACCCATTTTGATAAATGAACTTGTCCAAATGTGATTTTCTGATTCATTTATTGGTTTATGAATATCATGGACCAGTCCATGTGAGTTACTTGGTGTTGAATGGGTTAACTGAGAGGCTTGAAAAATGGAAAACTAGTGTTGTATGGCGAGTGCAAAGGAGGTAAATATGTTGGGCCTGAAAAATAGTTTGGTTCTGGTAACCAGACCCTACCTATCAAATCAATTCAACACTCGTGTGTTTCGAGACTAATCCGAGAGAGAAAAAACTGCTTCATTTTGTTGGGTCATTGTCATGGTTATCTGTACCTTTTGTGACGGCCGCCTCCGTGGTCGAGTGGTTAAGGTCGCTGACTTGTATACCACTGTAACCTATCATCACTGATGGTCACAGGTTCGAGCCCCGCTCAGACCGTGTCTCATTTATATGAAAAAGTTGGCAGTTTCTTACAGAGGTTGGTGTACCGCTGGTTAACCGCTGGAGCCTGCCCAGGAAAGGTGTTGTTAGGTAAAACTGCCCGCCGGCGATATAGCCCGAAATGGTGCTGATGCAGGCGTAAAACCCGAAATATAACATAACTGTACCTTTTGTTCAGTGTTACATAAATTATCATTTAAAAGAAAACGTATTAAATGACTTGGCATCTGTATTAAAATTTTAAGGTTGCCAAAAACCCACTAAAAATGATATTAAAGAAATATAAACAATTTTCCCTATCTAGCAATTTTGGGATTGTATTCCGAATGTAACCTTTCTTTGGCCTTATTAAACATGTAGATTGCTTGTCATACAGCGGAGTGATTAATGTATTATTTACACAAACTGTTCAATTATGGTTTATTATGGTTAGTTGTTATTTTTGTTTCAATAGATTTGGTTTGAGGAAAACATTAATTTGTGATATTTTAGAATATGATAATATTAGCACATCCCCTCATATTGTCTGCATGTAATGTGATACCTTCAGAAATATATTGTTTAAAGCGACACTACATCTGTGAAAACGCAAATGTCTGCAGAATGTAATTTGCTATTATATGTTATAATTTGTTTCCAATTATTTGCCTCAAAAACTGAGTATTTCAACAAATAAACAAACGTCGCATACGCGGTTTGTTGACATAACAATATAATGTAAATAGGGTCGACATGCATGCGTAATACAACCTGTGTATCCCGAATAATGAGATTTATGGTACAGATTTACCATGATATCTCACATGTGTGCCTATGCATATTTATTTGTAGACTAATCTTAGTTAAATTATCTCTAATCGAAAGTATCACGTGTTTAGTATTGACTCAGATAACAAACAAATGTCAATTCAGGAGCGCGGCTGACCGTTATATGAAATCCTACTTTCACTTTTGAAAGTTTGTATACCACAAAAACACTGTTTATTGATTCAATATTAGTGTTCAAATGTGTAGTAGCAATGCATTTATACATGAAAAAATGCATTTTATTTTGCTTTCTACAATGTAAAGTCACTTTACGTTCTGCATAGATATACAAGTATACTACATATTATGACTTTTGAGTAATTTTTGACTATTAACTCTCCCTCATAGAAGCACCTCTTGATGCCATTACCAATACGACATACATTAACCCTTTCCCTCATAGAAGCACCTCTTGATGCCATTACCAATATGACATACATTAACCCTTTCCCTCATAGAAGCACCTCTTGATGCCATTACCAATACGACATACATTAACCCTTTCCCTCATAGAAGCACCTCTTGATGCCATTACCAATACGACATACATTAACCCTTTCCCTCATAGAAGCACCTCTTGATGCCATTACCAATATGACATACATTGACAATGTAGTAACCAAACAAATGTTAATAATAAAGGCCAGAATCTCATGTAGTCCCAGTAATATCTATGGAGGTGGGATAGATATGGCGACTACTTATCCACTGCATGATAGCTAAATGGCTGTCGTATGTATGCAGATATAATAATATATTAACCTAAATCTCTATGTAGTCCCAGTAATATCTATGGAGGTGGGATAGATATGGTGACTACTTATCCACTGCATGATAGCTAAATGGCTGTCGTTTGTATGGAGATATAATAGTATATTAACCTAAATCTCTATGTAGTCCCAGTAATATCTATGGAGGTGGGATAGATATGGCGACTACTTATCCACTGCATGATAGCTAAATGGCTGTCGTTTGTATGGAGATATAATAGTATATTATCCTTAATCTCTATGAAGGAAAAGGTTAAATGGCTGTTGTTTGTATGGAGATATAATAGTATATTAACCTAAATCTCTATGTAGGAAAGGGTTAAATGGCTGTCGTTTGTATGGAGATATAATAGTATATTAACCTAAATCTCTATGAAGGAAAGGGTTAAATGGCTGTTGTTTGTATGGAGATATAATAGTATATTAACATAAATCTCTATGAAGGAAAGGGTTAAATGGTTGTCGTTTGTATGTAGATATAATAGTATATTAACATAAATCTCTATGAAGGAAAGGGTTAAATGGCTGTTGTTTGTATGGAGATATAATAGTATATTAACATAAATCTCTATGAAGGAAAGGGTTAAATGGTTGTCGTTTGTATGGATATATAATAGTATATTAACCTAAATCTCTATGAAGGAAAGGGTTAACCATTCTAGGAAGTCCATACTCGCCTGTAAGACGAGGTTTTTTACCACCAGATTATGGCGAATGCTAAAAAAAAATTTGTTTTAAAATGTGTTAAATGGTATCCATAATTATGTTTGAGAAAAGAAAGCAAGCACCCTGACACTGCAAGCACCCTGACACTGCAAGCACCCTGACACTGCAAGCACCCTGACACTGCAAGCACCCTGACACTGCAAGCACCCTGACACTGCAAGCACCCTGACACTGCAAGCACCCTGACACTGCAAGCACCCTGACACTGCAAGCACCCTGACACCGCAAGCACCCTGACACTGCAAGCACCCTGACGCCGCAAGCACCCTGACGCCGCAAGCACCCTGACGCCGCAAGCACCCTGACGCCGCAAGCACCCTGACGCCGCAAGCACCCTGACGCCGCAAGCACCCTGACGCCGCAAGCACCCTGACGCCGCAAGCACCCTGACGCTGCAAGCACCCTGACGCTGCAAGCACCCTGACGCTGCAAGCACCCTGACACTGCAAGCACCCTGACACTGCAAGCACCCTGACACTGCAAGCACCCTGACACTGCAAGCACCCTGACGCTGCAAGCACCCTGACGCTGCAAGCACCCTGACGCTGCAAGCACCCTGACGCCGCAAGCACCCTGACGCCGCAAGCACCCTGACGCCGCAAGCACCCTGACGCCGCAAGCACCCTGACGCCGCAAGCACCCTGACGCCGCAAGCACCCTGACGCCGCAAGCACCCTGACGCCGCAAGCACCCTGACGCCGCAAGCACCCTGACGCCGCAAGCACCCTGACGCCGCAAGCACCCTGACGCCGCAAGCACCCTGACGCCGCAAGCACCCTGACACCGCAAGCACCCTGACACTGCAAGCACCCTGACACTGCATGCAAGCAAGCACCCTGACGCTGCAAGCAAGCACCCTGACGCTGCAAGCAAGCACCCTGACGCTGCAAGCAAGCACCCTGACGCTGCAAGCAAGCACCCTGACGCTGCAAGCAAGCACCCTGACGCTGCAAGCAAGCACCCTGACGCTGCAAGCAAGCACCCTGACGCTGCAAGCAAGCACCCTGACACTGCAAGCACCCTGACACTGCAAGCACCCTGACACCGCAAGCACCCTGACACTGAAAATGTCTTCAACTTGCACTGGCTAAACATGCAATTTATACTTGTGTCTTGTGTCCATTTTATCAACCAGTCTTGTCTTATATGTGAGTGCATGCCAAAACCCACAGATTTCAGGACCAAAGTATGGGGGTCGTCTTTTAGGCGAGTGCATGCCAAAACCCACAGATTTCAGGACCAAAGTAAGGGGGGGTCGTCTTATAGGCGAGTGCATGCCAAAACCCACAGATTTCAGGACCAAAGTAAGGGGGGGTCGTCTTATAGGCGAGTGCATGCCAAAACCCACAGATTTCAGGACCAAAGTATGGGGGTTGTCTTTTAGGCGAGTATGGATGGTATTTGCCGGAAATTAGAATGTTATCTTCGAATGTTATCTTCGAATGTTATCTTCCTTCTCTCTTCCAAGCTAAGGAGAGATTTTGCTGGCTTTTCTGTTACCTCCCTTGGCAGATAAAGTCCAGTTTATCCTAAATTGTATATCCTTTGTTTTTACTGTTTTTCTTTAGCATGTTACGGTATGATAAATGTGATATCAAAATCATGGTAATTAATTGATAACGAATCTTTACTGATAAATAACAGGTGGATATAGTGTACAATATTGGTTGAGATTTAGTAATTTAATAATTATAAGATGAGAAAGTGGCTGGAAATGTGCCAACGATAAAAACAGATGAAGTTAAAAAGTGAAAAATCGATAGACTGGAACCCAGGCTACCTGTAAGCCTATGTCTCTATGGAGTAACGGGTTAAATAGATTTACTGGTATGATGTACAGTCAAACCTGTGTTAAGCAGCCAGCCAAGGGGAATCACATATAGTGGCTGCTTAGCACAGGTGGCTGCTTAATAGAGGTCAAATGTATAATAAAACACCATATTGGGAGTCTGGAAACTGGCTGCTTAATTTTAATGCAGGTTGGCTGCTAAATAGAGGTGACTACTAACAAAGGTTTGACTGTATGTGATAATATATGTTTTAGAATAATTTAGTTTAGTGTAGAATTAAACTATCGTAGGAATTTCAATTACAGGTCCTACTAATGGCTACATATTTGAAGCCGTAGAGAAAGATGGCCGCTGAAAAAGAGTAGAATGCTGTTGTACATATTCTGACGGTTGTGTATGTAATTTTTCTAGGGTTATCTGCGTGCATTAGGTATGAAGCGTACAGCCGAGGTGAAGAGAGATGCCACGATCGGAGAGGCAGAAGCCACTAAAGATTCTGGAATTAAGGTGACCTTCAATCATTGGTTTATAGCACCTGTCTATCACACATGGACTGGCAATGGAGGCGGGGCAGTACATTAGATTAGCAAATCAACATACAGGGAGCGTGGCTTATATCGAAAGACTTGACGATTTGAAATTTTTTCGATTTTCAACCACAGCTCGTTGCAAAAATAAGAAAAAATGAGCCGGAAAGAATAAGAAATGTCAAGTCATTCCAAAAAAAAGCGAGCTTCGTTGTATGGTGATATGTTTATTTATAGCTATGTAACATCCATGACTATGTTTAATGACCCCCTTCTTCTATCAAAATTAGGGATATTTAAAATCCCTGGGTTTGGCTCGAACTGCCCAGGTGAAAAGGGACGCGAGAATAGGTGAAGCCGAGGCTCAGAAAGATTCTGGAATTAAGGTTTGTTAATGTTGTATGTACGGCAAATGGAATGCTACCATACAGTTCTAACAGAGATAGAAGTTCACTGGAAACCTGCTGTTTATATTTTGAGTATTTTGAGTATTTTGAGTTATTGTTTAAAGTTTAGTGCTTCTGGATTACGCGATTCTCGTGTGGGTTTGAATAAGCCTTATAACTGCGAATAATATTTTTTTAAGGGTCCTTAGCAGAGATAGGTTTTCAGTTTATGACTAATTTTTGTTCTTCCCTTGCACAGCTCTCTGTCTGATTATTTTCACTCGTTCTTTGAAATTAGTAAAGATGTGGGTGGGGCTGTTTATAAAACGTTCAGCAAGTTCCGTAACCAGCCTAGTTACATCCAATAAATGGGACATAATTAGGGAAGATTATCTTATTATATATGGCCAGGGCGAAATAGTTGCCCTAGGGACTCTAACTTCACCCACTTCTCCCTAAAAAGAAAAATAATAATTAAAAAAATAACATAAGTAAGATACACTGGCCCCATTATAAAGCGCTGCTTCTATTCATATTAATATCTATTCATATTTAATGGTGATAATGTGTATTTTAGCCCTATTTTGTTTTATATTAAATAACACAATTCAAAGACACAATCGCGCGCTTTCTCACTTCTCCCAAAAATTCCTACCTAGAATGAACCCTGTATGGCAAACTAATAATGCGTGTTAACTAGTTATTATTCAATCTGGATCAAACTTAATCTCATGTGGTTTTGGGACTACTTTATGCATCATTTTGGGACTACTTTATGCATCATTTTGGGACTACTTTATGCATCATTTTGGGACTACTTTATGCATCATTTTGGGACTACTTTATGCATAGTTTTGGGACTACTTTATGCATCATTTTGGGACTACTTTATGCATCATTTTGGGACTACTTTATGCATAGTTTTGGGACTACTTTATGCATAGTTTTGGGACTACTTTATGCATAGTTTTGGGACTACTTTATGCATCATTTTGGGACTACGTTATGCATAGTTTTGGACTGCTTTGTTTTCGATTTACTTTTTGGGACTTTTTTTACGTTCATTTTGGGACTATTTTATGCATTTTAAGACTGCTTTTATGCATGGCTTTTGGGACTACTTCCTTGCCATATAAGATTTATTTTTGTGTGTTGTACCGTGAAACCCAATGAAGCATAAATATGTCGGATAACCGACCAGCGTGGATCATTGATACCAGAATGTCAGTTGCTATGAGAGTCTTGGCCTGCATCTGTTTTCTTGCGTAAATTTGGAAAGTTCAAAGAAACGATATTTCATTGGCGGTGTAACAGCGTCATGGTGCTGCAGTGATTTGTCTGTGTATATGTTGCGTGTTGCAGACAACTTACATCTCTGAATGAATACCTGTAATAACTGTAGAATGTGACTTCTGTTGTTATTGTTTGTTCCCTGTGGAAAAATGGATGGACATATCTCGGGATATCTGTCTGTTCATTTGAATATCAAATGAATATCGTTTGGCTAACGTACACTGCACCTTTTTCAATAATATCTTGTTAGTCTAACATTCACGGTTTTCAATAATATCTTGTTAGTCTAACATAAACTGTTTTCAATAATATCTTGTTAGTCTAACATACACTGTTTTCAATAATACCTTGCTTGTCTCATTTCTCAGAGGGATACTTCATGGCTTGTCTTGGAGGAATACTTCATGGCTTGTCTTAGAGGAATACTTCATGGTTTGTCTTAGAGGGATACTTCATGGCTTGTCTTAGAGGGATACTTCATGGCTTGTCTTAGAGGGATACTTCATGGCTTGTCTTAGAGGAATACTTCATGGCTTGTCTTAGAGGGATACTTCATGGCTTGTCTTAGAGGGATACTTCATGGCTTGTCTTAGAGGGATACTTCATGGCTTGTCTTAGAGGGATACTTCATGTCTTGTCTTAGAGGGATACTTCATGGCTTGTCTTAGAGGGATACTTCATGGCTTGTCTTAGAGGGATACTTCATGGCTTGTCTTAGAGGGATACTTCATGGCTTGTCTTAGAGGGATACTTCATGGCTTGTCTTAGAGGAATACTTCATGTCTTGTCTTAGAGGAATACTTCATGGCTTGTCTTAGAGGAATACTTCATGGCTTGTCTTAGAGGAATACTTCATGGCTTGTCTTAGAGGGATACTTCATGGCTTGTCTTAGAGGAATACTTCATGTCTTGTCTTAGAGGAATACTTCATGGCTTGTATCATTTCTTAGAGGGATACTTCATGGCTTGTCTTAGAGGGATACTTCATGTCTTGTCTTAGAGGGATACTTCATGGCTTGTCTTAGAGGGATACTTCATGGCTTGTCTTAGAGGAATACTTCATGTCTTGTCTTAGAGGAATACTTCATGGCTTGTCTTAGAGGAATACTTCATGTCTTGTCTTAGAGGAATACTTCATGGCTTGTATCATTTCTTAGAGGAATACTTCATGGCTTGTCTTAGAGGAATACTTCATGGCTTGTCTTAGAGGGATACTTCATGGCTTGTCTTAGAGGGATACTGCATGGCTTGTCTTAGAGGGATACTCCATGGCTTGTATTATTTCTTAGTGGAATACTCCATAGCTTGTATCATTTCTTAGAGGGATACTTCATGGCTTGTCTTAGAGGAATACTTCATGGCTTGTATCATTTCTTAGAGGGATACATCATGGCTTGTCTTAGAGGAATACTTCATGGCTTGTATCATTTCTTAGAGGGATACATCATGGCTTGTCTTAGAGGAATACTTCATGGCTTGTATCATTTCTTAGAGGGATACATCATGGCTTGTCTTAGAGGAATACTTCATGGCTTGTATCATTTCTTAGAGGGATACATCATGGCTTGTCTTAGAGGAATACTTCATGGCTTGTATCATTTCTTAGAGGGATACATCATGGCTTGTCTTAGAGGAATACTTCATGGCTTGTATCATTTCTTAGAGGGATACATCATGGCTTGTCTTAGAGGAATACTTCATGGCTTGTATCATTTCTTAGAGGGATACATCATGGCTTGTCTTAGAGGAATACTTCATGGCTGGTCTTAGAGGGATACTTCATGGCTGGTCTTAGAGGGATACTTCATGGCTTGTCTTAGAGGGATACTCCATGGCTTGTCTTAGAGGGATACTTCATGGCTTGTCTTAGAGGGATACTTCATGGCTTGTCTTAGAGGAATACTTCATGGCTTGTATCATAGAGGGATACTTCATGGCTTGTCTTAGAGGAATACTTCATGGCTTGTCTTAGAGGATACTTCATGGCTTGTCTTAGAGGGAATACTTCATGGCTTGTCTTAGAGGGATACTTCATGGCTTGTCTTAGAGGAATACTTCATGGCTTGTCTTAGAGGGATACTTCATGGCTTGTCTTAGAGGGATACTTCATGGCTTGTCTTAGAGGAATACTTCATGGCTTGTCTTAGAGGGATACTTCATGGCTTGTCTTAGAGGGATACTTCATGGCTTGTCTTAGAGGGATACTTCATGGCTTGTCTTAGAGGGATACTTCATGGCTTGTCTTAGAGGGATACTTCATGGCTTGTCTTAGAGGGATACTTCATGGCTTGTCTTAGAGGGATACTTCATGGCTTGTCTTAGAGGGATACTTCATGGCTTGTCTTAGAGGGATACTTCATGGCTTGTCTTAGAGGGATACTTCATGGCTTGTCTTAGAGGAATACTTCATGGCTTGTCTTAGAGGAATACTTCATGGCTTGTCTTAGAGGAATACTTCATGGCTTGTCTTAGAGGGATACTTCATGGCTTGTCTTAGAGGGATACTTCATGGCTTGTCTTAGAGGATACTTCATGGCTTGTCTTAGAGGGATACTTCATGGCTTGTCTTAGAGGGATACTTCATGGCTTGTCTTAGAGGAATACTTCATGGCTTGTCTTAGAGGAATACTTCATGGCTTGTCTTAGAGGGATACTTCATGGCTTGTCTTAGAGGGATACTTCATGTCTTGTCTTAGAGGGATACTTCATGGCTTGTCTTAGAGGGATACTTCATGGCTTGTCTTAGAGGGATACTTCATGGCTTGTCTTAGAGGGATACTTCATGGCTTGTCTTAGAGGAATACTTCATGTCTTGTCTTAGAGGAATACTTCATGGCTTGTCTTAGAGGAATACTTCATGGCTTGTCTTAGAGGGATACTTCATGGCTTGTCTTAGAGGAATACTTCATGTCTTGTCTTAGAGGAATACTTCATGGCTTGTATCATTTCTTAGAGGGATACTTCATGGCTTGTCTTAGAGGGATACTTCATGTCTTGTCTTAGAGGGATACTTCATGGCTTGTCTTAGAAGGATACTTCATGGCTTGTCTTAGAGGAATACTTCATGTCTTGTCTTAGAGGAATACTTCATGGCTTGTCTTAGAGGAATACTTCATGGCTTGTCTTAGAGGAATTCTTCATGTCTTGTCTTAGAGGAATACTCCATGGCTTGTATCATTTCTTAGAGGAATACTTCATGGCTTGTCTTAGAGGAATACTTCATGGCTTGTCTTAGAGGGATACTTCATGGCTTGTCTTAGAGGAATACTTCATGGCTTGTCTTAGAGGAATACTCCATGGCTTGTATCATTTCTTAGAGGGATACTTCATGGCTTGTCTTAGAGGAATACTTCATGGCTTGTCTTAGAGGAATACTTCATGGCTTGTCTTAGAGGGATACTTCATGGCTTGTCTTAGAGGGATACTTCATGGCTTGTCTTAGAGGGATACTTCATGGCTTGTCTTAGAGGGATACTTCATGGCTTGTCTTAGAGGGATACTTCATGGCTTGTCTTAGAGGAATACTTCATGGCTTGTATCATTTCTTAGAGGGATACTTCATGGCTTGTCTTAGAGGAATACTTCATGGCTTGTCTTAGAGGAATACTTCATGGCTTGTCTTAGAGGAATACTTCATGGCTTGTCTTAGAGGGATACTTCATGGCTTGTCTTAGAGGAATACTTCATGGCTTGTCTTAGAGGGATACTTCATGGCTTGTCTTAGAGGGATACTTCATGGCTTGTTCTTAGAGGAATACTTCATGGCTTGTCTTAGAGGGATACTTCATGGCTTGTCTTAGAGGGATACTTCATGGCTTGTCTTAGAGGGATACTTCATGGCTTGTCTTAGAGGGATACTTCATGGCTTGTATCATTTCTTAGAGGGATACTTCATGGCTTGTCTTAGAGGAATACTTCATGGCTTGTCTTAGAGGAATACTTCATGGCTTGTCTTAGAGGGATACTTCATGGCTTGTCTTAGAGGAATACTTCATGGCTTGTTTTTCTTAGAGGGATACTTCATGGCTTGTCTTAGAGGAATACTTCATGGCTTGTATCATTTCTTAGAGGGATACTTCATGGCTTGTCTTAGAGGAATACTTCATGGCTTGTCTTAGAGGAATACTTCATGGCTTGTCTTAGAGGAATACTTCATGGCTTGTCTTAGAGGAATACTTCATGGCTTGTCTTAGAGGGATACTTCATGGCTTGTCTTAGAGGAATACTTCATGTCTTGTCTTAGAGGAATACTTCATGGCTTGTATCATTTCTTAGAGGGATACTTCATGGCTTGTCTTAGAGGGATACTTCATGTCTTGTCTTAGAGGGATACTTCATGGCTTGTCTTAGAAGGATACTTCATGGCTTGTCTTAGAGGAATACTTCATGTCTTGTCTTAGAGGAATACTTCATGGCTTGTCTTAGAGGAATACTTCATGGCTTGTCTTAGAGGAATTCTTCATGTCTTGTCTTAGAGGAATACTCCATGGCTTGTATCATTTCTTAGAGGAATACTTCATGGCTTGTCTTAGAGGAATACTTCATGGCTTGTCTTAGAGGGATACTTCATGGCTTGTCTTAGAGGAATACTTCATGGCTTGTCTTAGAGGAATACTCCATGGCTTGTATCATTTCTTAGAGGGATACTTCATGGCTTGTCTTAGAGGAATACTCCATGGCTTGTATCATTTCTTAGAGGAATACTTCATGGCTGGTCTTAGAGGGATACTTCATGGCTGGTCTTAGAGGGATACTTCATGGCTTGTCTTAGAGGGATACTCCATGGCTTGTCTTATAGGGATACTTCATGGCTTGTCTTAGAGGGATACATCATGGCTTGTCTTAGAGGAATACTTCATGGCTTGTATCATTTCTTAGAGGGATACATCATGGCTTGTCTTAGAGGAATACTTCATGGCTTGTCTTAGAGGAATACTTCATGGCTTGTCTTAGAGGAATACTTCATGGCTTGTCTTAGAGGGATACTTCATGGCTTGTCTTAGAGGAATACTTCATGGCTTGTCTTAGAGGGATACTTCATGGCTTGTCTTAGAGGGATACTCCATGGCTTGTATCATTTCTTAGAGGAATACTCCATGGCTTGTATCATTTCTTAGAGGGATACTCCATAGCTTGTATCATTTCTTAGAGGGATACTCCATGGCTTGTCTTAGAGGAATACTTCATGGCTTGTCTTAGAGGAATACTTCATGGCTTGTATCATTTCTTAGAGGGATACTTCATGTCTTGTCTTAGAGGAATACTTCATGGCTTGTCTTAGAGGAATACTTCATGGCTTGTCTTAGAGGGATACTTCATGGCTTGTATCATTTCTTAGTGGAATACTCCATAGCTTGTATCATTTCTTAGAGGGATACTTCATGGCTTGTCTTAGAGGAATACTTCATGGCTTGTATCATTTCTTAGAGGGATACTTCATGGCTTGTCTTAGAGGAATACTTCATGGCTTGTCTTAGAGGAATACTTCATGGCTTGTCTTAGAGGAATACTTCATGGCTTGTCTTAGAGGAATACTTCATGGCTTGTCTTAGAGGAATACTTCATGGCTTGTCTTAGAGGAATACTTCATGGCTTGTCTTAGAGGGATACTTCATGGCTTGTCTTAGAGGGATACTTCATGGCTTGTCTTAGAGGAATACTTCATGGCTTGTCTTAGAGGAATACTCCATGGCTTGTATCATTTCTTAGAGGGATACTTCATGGCTTGTCTTAGAGGAATACTTCATGGCTTGTCTTAGAGGGATACTTCATGGCTTGTCTTAGAGGAATACTCCATGGCTTGTATCATTTCTTAGAGGGATACTTCATGGCTTTTCTTAGAGGAATACTTCATGGCTTGTCTTAGAGGGATATCTCATGGCTTGTCTTAGAGGAATACTTCATGGCTTGTCTTAGAGGAATACTCCATGGCTTGTATAATTTCTTAGAGGGATACTTCATGGCTTGTCTTAGAGGGATACTCCATAGCTTGTATCATTTCTTAGAGGGATACTCCATGGCTTGTCTTAGAGGAATACTTCATGGCTTGTCTTAGAGGAATACTTCATGGCTTGTATCATTTCTTAGAGGGATACTTCATGTCTTGTCTTAGAGGAATACTTCATGGCTTGTCTTAGAGGAATACTTCATGGCTTGTCTTAGAGGGATACTTCATGGCTTGTATCATTTCTTAGTGGAATACTCCATAGCTTGTATCATTTCTTAGAGGGATACTTCATGGCTTGTCTTAGAGGAATACTTCATGGCTTGTATCATTTCTTAGAGGGATACTTCATGGCTTGTCTTAGAGGAATACTTCATGGCTTGTCTTAGAGGAATACTTCATGGCTTGTCTTAGAGGAATACTTCATGGCTTGTCTTAGAGGAATACTTCATGGCTTGTCTTAGAGGAATACTTCATGGCTTGTCTTAGAGGAATACTTCATGGCTTGTCTTAGAGGGATACTTCATGGCTTGTCTTAGAGGGATACTTCATGGCTTGTCTTAGAGGAATACTTCATGGCTTGTCTTAGAGGAATACTCCATGGCTTGTATCATTTCTTAGAGGGATACTTCATGGCTTGTCTTAGAGGAATACTTCATGGCTTGTCTTAGAGGGATACTTCATGGCTTGTCTTAGAGGGATACTTCATGGCTTGTCTTAGAGGGATACTCCATGGCTTGTATTATTTCTTAGAGGAATACTCCATGGCTTGTATCATTTCTTAGAGGGATACTTCATGGCTTGTCTTAGAGGAATACTTCATGGCTTGTATCATTTCTTAGAGGGATACTTCATGGCTTGTCTTAGAGGAATACTTCATGGCTTGTATCATTTCTTAGAGGGATACTTCATGGCTTGTCTTAGAGGAATACTTCATGGCTTGTATCATTTCTTAGAGGGATACTTCATGGCTTGTCTTAGAGGGATACTTCATGGCTTGTCTTAGAGGGATACTTCATGGCTTGTCTTAGAGGGATACTTCATGGCTTGTCTTAGAGGGATACTTCATGGCTTGTCTTAGAGGGATACTTCATGGCTTGTCTTAGAGGGATACTTCATGGCTTGTCTTAGAGGGATACTTCATGGCTTGTCTTAGAGGGATACTTCATGGCTTGTCTTAGAGGAATACTTCATGTCTTGTCTTAGAGGAATACTTCATGGCTTGTCTTAGAGGAATACTTCATGGCTTGTCTTAGAGGAATACTTCATGGCTTGTCTTAGAGGGATACTTCATGGCTTGTCTTAGAGGAATACTTCATGGCTTGTCTTAGAGGAATACTTCATGGCTTGTATCATTTCTTAGAGGGATACTTCATGGCTTGTCTTAGAGGGATACTTCATGGCTTGTCTTAGAGGGATACTTCATGGCTTGTCTTAGAGGGATACTTCATGGCTTGTCTTAGAGGGATACTTCATGGCTTGTCTTAGAGGAATACTTCATGGCTTGTCTTAGAGGAATACTTCATGGCTTGTCTTAGAGGAATACTTCATGGCTTGTATCATTTCTTAGAGGAATACTTCATGGCTTGTCTTAGAGGAATACTTCATGGCTTGTCTTAGAGGGATACTTCATGGCTTGTCTTAGAGGGATACTTCATGGCTTGTCTTAGAGGGATACTTCATGGCTTGTTATTTCTTAGAGGAATACTTCATGGCTTGTATCATTTCTTAGAGGGATACTTCATGGCTTGTCTTAGAGGAATACTTCATGGCTTGTATCATTTCTTAGAGGGATACTTCATGGCTTGTCTTAGAGGGATACTTCATGGCTTGTATCATTTCTTAGAGGGATACTTCATGGCTTGTATCATTTCTTAGAGGGATACTTCATGGCTTGTCTTAGAGGAATACTTCATGGCTTGTCATTCTTAGAGGGATACTTCATGGCTTGTCTTAGAGGAATACTTCATGGCTTGTCTTAGAGGGATACTTCATGGCTTGTCTTAGAGGGATACTTCATGGCTTGTCTTAGAGGAATACTTCATGGCTTGTATCATTTCTTAGAGGGATACTTCATGGCTTGTCTTAGAGGAATACTTCATGGCTTGTTCATTCTTAGAGGGATACTTCATGGCTTGTCTTAGAGGGATACTTCATGGCTTGTCTTAGAGGGATACTTCATGGCTTGTCTTAGAGGGATACTTCATGGCTTGTCTTAGAGGGATACTTCATGGCTTGTATCATTTCTTAGAGGGATACTTCATGGCTTGTCTTAGAGGGATACTTCATGTCTTGTCTTAGAGGGATACTTCATGGCTTGTCTCATTCTTAGAGGGATACTTCATGTGTATCATTTCTTAGAGGGATACTTCATGGCTTGTCTTAGAGGAATACTTCATGGCTTGTCTTAGAGGAATACTTCATGGCTTGTCTTAGAGGGATACTTCATGGCTTGTCTTAGAGGAATACTTCATGGCTTGTCTTAGAGGGATACTTCATGTCTTGTCTTAGAGGAATACTTCATGGCTTGTCTTAGAGGGATACTTCATGGCTTGTCTTAGAGGAATACTTCATGGCTTGTCTTAGAGGAATACTTCATGGCTTGTCTTAGAGGGATACTTCATGGCTTGTCTTAGAGGGATACTTCATGGCTTGTCTTAGAGGGATACTTCATGGCTTGTCTCATTTCTTAGAGGGATACTTCATGGCTTGTATCATTTCTTAGAGGAATACTTCATGGCTTGTCTTAGAGGAATACTTCATGTCTTGTCTTAGAGGGATACTACATGTCTTGTCTTAGAGGAATACTTCATGTCTTGTCTTAGAGGGATACTTCATGTCTTGTCTTAGAGGAATACTTCATGTCTTGTCTTAGAGCAATACTTCATGGCTTGTATCATTTCTTAGAGGAATACTTCATGGCTGGTCTTAGAGGGATACTTCATGGCTTGTCTTAGAGGGATACTTCATGGCTGGTCTTAGAGGGATACTTCATGGCTTGTCTTAGAGGGATACTTCATGGCTTGTCTTAGAGGGATACTGCATGGCTTGTCTTAGAGGAATACTTCATGGCTTGTATCATTTCTTAGAGGGATACTTCATGGCTTGTCTTAGAGGAATACTTCATGGCTTGTCTTAGAGGAATACTTCATGTCTTGTCTTAGAGGAATACTTCATGGCTTGTCTTAGAGGAATACTTCATGGCTTGTCTTAGAGGAATACTTCATGGCTGGTCTCCATGGCTGGTCTCATGTCTTAGAGGAATACTTCATGGCTGGTCTCCATGGCTTGTCTCATTTCTTAGACTAAGCACAACAGTTCTGAAGATATTTGTCCCTCGTATTTCTCCATTGCATGGCTGTATCCCTATGTTATACCATACATTAATAGTTAGTTAGCGCTACATCTATGTATTTGACCAATTTCAATTTTGTGATGAACACTTTATTTTCCTGCTTGAAGTAATAATGAGTAATCATTTTGAGCTCGCCCGAGTGAGTTATTTGTAGAGGTCCATTGTCTTGTCATCTATTCAGTTGCTTCAAGCGACCAATTGCCTCTCAAACCGAATCGCCAATTTTGATGGAACTTGGTATGTAGCATCGCAGTAACTAGTAGATCAAATGCTGCTAAAATACGTCCGATTATAAATCCAACATGGCATCCATATTGGCAATCTAGGAAATCTATTGTTGACTTCTCCCCCCCCCCAATCACTTATGTCAGTATTAATTAAATACTGTTGGAACAACAGAGTTACTAATAGATCAAATGTTGCTAATAAATTCAACCCCCCCCCCCCAAATGTCAGTTATGATTAAATACTGCCGTTGGAACATAAGAGTTACTAGTAAATGTGATGGATTTGTTATGATCTGATCCAAAATTGCTGTCGTGACAGGTTGGAAAAATAATAATACCTTCTGCGTTTCCTTTTCCTGGTGGTGCTAAAATTGCCGTAAGTTACTATAAAACTTCCAGCGATTTTTGTGTCTGGCGGCAATTTAAAGTGTCAGAAATTAACATAATTTTCTTACTTCGGTTTGGGAAGGTATTGCATAATGTTGTCTTATTTTTTATTGTGCTGATTCCTGTTTTAAGTCTGTGTTTTACTTGATAGCTTTGGCTTACTTACTTACCGCTATATTCCTTTATATAATGTATAGTGATAATGAGTAACGTGTGTTTTTGGAATGTCAATGTTCAGATTGATCGAAATCAATCTATTTTTCTCAAACTCAACAACCCGAGATCAAACTCAAACCGGTAACCTTTGTGAGTTTGCGACTGGAGTTGATCACAGAACTTAAGAGTTGAGCATTTGAGATCGAACTGAGATCAGTTTTACAACCTTGTGGCCGGGAACCACATTATCCTATGTCTCCGTTATATAAAGGGTTTCAGCTCGATTTTATGAAAGTTTGTACATGTACTTGAATATCCGGGCTGAACCATTTCCTAACCTCTGTTAAAAGGTATATGGGAACGACCTGCTTGATTGGAATAGGTTCCTGGGTGTGTCTTATGGTGATTAGTCGTACCAAACTCGCGTTAATTGGTCCGCTCAAATGAATATGTCGTGTATTCAGAAGTTTATTTATTTCACAATTTGGTCTGCATAGCGGATTATTTTGTCTCCTTTTGCGAATGATGGGGGCTTTTTATGTGTGAACGTTAAGACTGCCCTTTTATATAAAAAACGTACTTGTCCCAAAATATTTTGTGAAAATGTGACACTTTTCAATTGTTCCGGGTATCGGGCATTTTCCCGTGTATCGGGCTCTTGTTCCGGGTATCGGGCACTTGTCCCGTATTATAACAGGCACTTGTCCCGTGTATCGGGCTCTTGTCCCGGGTATCGGGCACTTGTCCCGGGTATCGGGCACTTGTCCCGCCTGGGTATCGGGCACTTGTCCCGCCTGGGTATCGGGCACTTGTCCCGGGTATCGAGCTATTGGATTTGTGTAACACTTGTACTGTACCACTACTGTGTTACTGCATAGATCCTGTAGCACTTGTACTGTACCACTACTGTGTTACTGCATAGATCCTGTAGCACTTGTACTGTACCACTACTGTGTTACTGCATAGATCCTGTAGCACTTGTACTGTACCACTACTGTGTTACTGCATAGATCCTGTAGCACTTGTACTGTACCACTACTGTGTTACTGCATAGATCCTGTAGCACTTGTACTGTACCACTACTGTGTTACTGCATAGATCCTGTAGCACACAATTCAACAACAGTAAACACGAGGAAGGGTTTGTATAAAGTAAGAAACTCTTGTTTTGGGGAAACTTTATATTGTTAATAATCATGTAATCTAGATGTTTGTGTAGGAAGCGGAGGCTGAGTAAACGTGTAATCTAAATGTTGATGTTTGTGTAGGAAGCGGAGGACTGAGTAAACGTGTAATCTAGATGTTGATGTTTGTGTAGGAAGCGGAGGCTGAGTAAACGTGTAATCTATGTTGATGTTTGTGTAGGAAGCGGAGGCTGAGTAAACGTGTAATCTAGATGTTGATGTTTGTGTAGGAAGCGGAGGCTGAGTAAACGTGTAATCTAAATGTTGATGTTTGTAGGAAGCGGAGACTGTGTAAAAGTGTAATCTAGATGTTGATGTTTGTGTAGAAGGGAGTGGTGTGTATCTGATGTTGATGTTTGTGTAGAAGCGGGACTGGTAAAGTGTAATCTAGATGTTGATGTTTGTGTAGGAAGCGGAGACTGAGTAAACGTGTAATCTAAATGTTGATGTTTGTAGGAAGCGGAGACTGTGTAAAAGTGTAATCTAGATGTTGATGTTTGTGTAGGAAGCGGAGGCTGAGTAAACGTGTAATCTAGATGTTGATGTTTGTGTAGGAAGCCGGGACTGAGTAAACGTGTAATCTAGATGTTGATGTTTGTGTAGGAAGCGGAGGCTGTGTAAACATGTAATCTAAATGTTGATGTTTGTGTAGGAAGCGGAGACTGTGTAAACATGTAATCTAGATGTTGATGTTTGTGTAGGAAGCGGAGGCTGTGTAAACGTGTAATCTAGATGTTGATGTTTGTGTAGGAAGCCGGGACTGAGTAAACGTGTAATCTAGATGTTGATGTTTGTGTAGGAAGCGGAGACTGTGTAAACATGTAATCTAGATGTTGATGTTTGTGTAGGAAGCGGAGGCTGAGTAAACGTGTAATCTAAATGTTGATGTTTGTGTAGGAAGCGGAGACTGAGTAAACGTGTAATCTAAATGTTGATGTTTGTGTAGGAAGCGGAGACTGAGTAAACGTGTAATCTAAATGTTGATGTTTGTGTAGGAAGCGGAGACTGAGTAAACGTGTAATCTAAATGTTGATGTTTGTGTAGGAAGCGGAGACTGAGTAAACGTGTAATCTAAATGTTGATGTTTGTGTAGGAAGCGGAGACTGAGTAAACGTGTAATCTAAATGTTGATGTTTGTGTAGGAAGCGGAGACTGAGTAAACGTGTAATCTAAATGTTGATGTTTGTGTAGGAAGCGGAGACTGAGTAAACGTGTAATCTAGATGTTGATGTTTGTGTAGGAAGCGGAGACTGAGTAAACGTGTAATCTAGATGTTGATGTTTGTGTAGGAAGCGGAGACTGAGTAAACGTGTAATCTAAATGTTGATGTTTGTAGGAAGCGGAGACTGTGTAAAAGTGTAATCTAGATGTTGATGTTTGTGTAGGAAGCGGAGGCTGAGTAAACGTGTAATCTAGATGTTGATGTTTGTGTAGGAAGCCGGGACTGAGTAAACGTGTAATCTAGATGTTGATGTTTGTGTAGGAAGCGGAGACTGTGTAAACATGTAATCTAGATGTTGATGTTTGTGTAGGAAGCGGAGGCTGTGTAAACGTGTAATCTAGATGTTGATGTTTGTGTAGGAAGCGGGGCTGTGTAAACGTGTAATCTAGATGTTGATGTTTGTAGGAAGCGGAGGCTGAGTATCATGTAATCTAGATGTTAATGTTTGTGTAGGAAGCGGAGACTGTGTAAACATGTAATCTAGATGTTGATGTTTGTGTAGGAAGCAGAGACTGTGTAAACATGTAATCTAGATGTTGATGTTTGTGTAGGAAGCAGAGACTGTGTAAACGTGTAATCTAGATGTTAATGTTTGTGTAGGAAGCGGAGACTGTGTAAACGTGTAATCTAGATGTTAATGTTTGTGTAAGAAGTGGAGACTGAGTAAACGTGTAATCTAGATGTTGATGTTTGTGTAAGAAGCGGAGACTGTGTAAAAGTGTAATCTAGATGTTGATGTTTGTGTAAGAAGCGGAGACTGAGTAAACGTGTAATCTAGATGTTGATGTTTGTAGGAAGCGGAGACTGTGTAAAAGTGTAATCTAGATGTTAATGTTTGTGTAGGAAGCGGAGGCTGAGTAAACGTGTAATCTAGATGTTGATGTTTGTGTAGGAAGCCGGGACTGAGTAAACGTGTAATCTAGATGTTGATGTTTGTGTAGGAAGCGGAGGCTGAGTAAACGTGTAATCTAGATGTTGATGTTTGTGTAGGAAGTGGAGGCTGAGTAAACGTGTAATCTAGATGTTGATGTTTGTGTAGGAAGCGGAGGCTGAGTAAACGTGTAATCTAGATGTTGATGTTTGTGTAGGAAGTGGAGGCTGAGTAAACGTGTAATCTAGATGTTGATGTTTGTGTAGGAAGCGGAGACTGTGTAAATGTGTAATCTAGATGTTGATGTTTGTGTAAGAAGCGGAGACTGAGTAAACGTGTAATCTAGATGTTAATGTTTGTAGGAAGCGGAGACTGTGTAAAAGTGTAATCTAGATGTTAATGTTTGTGTAGGAAGCGGAGGCTGAGTAAACGTGTAATCTAGATGTTGATGTTTGTGTAGGAAGCCGGGACTGAGTAAACGTGTAATCTAGATGTTGATGTTTGTGTAGGAAGCGGAGACTGTGTAAACGTGTAATCTAGATGTTGATGTTTGTGTAGGAAGCGGAGACTGAGTAATCATGTAATCTAGATGTTGATGTTTGTGTAGGAAGCGGAGACTGTGTAAACGTGTAATCATGTAATCTAGATGTTGATGTTTGTGTAGGAAGCGGAGACTGAGTAAACGTGTAATCTAGATGTTGATGTTTGTGTAGGAAGCGGAGGCTGAGTAAACGTGTAATCTAGATGTTGATGTTTGTGTAGGAAGCGGAGACTGTGTAAAGTGTAATCTAGATGTTGATGTTTGTGTAGGAAGCGGAGGCTGTGTAATCATGTAATCTAGATGTTGATGTTTGTGTAGGAAGCGGAGGCTGAGTAAACGTGTAATCTAGATGTTGATGTTTGTGTAGGAAGCGGAGACTGTGTAAACGTGTAATCTAGATGTTGATGTTTGTGTAGGAAGTGGAGGCTGAGTAAACGTGTAATCTAGATGTTGATGTTTGTGTAGGAAGCGGAGGCTGAGTAAACGTGTAATCTAGATGTTGATGTTTGTGTAGGAAGCGGAGGCTGAGTAAACGTGTAATCTAGATGTTGATGTTTGTGTAGGAAGCGGAGACTGAGTAAACGTGTAATCTAGATGTTGATGTTTGTGTAGGAAGCGGAGGCTGTGTAAACGTGTAATCTAGATGTTGATGTTTGTGTAGGAAGCGGAGGCTGAGTAAACGTGTAATCTAGATGTTGATGTTTGTGTAGGAAGCGGAGGCTGAGTAAACGTGTAATCTAGATGTTGATGTTTGTGTAGGAAGCGGAGACTGTGTAATCGTGTAATCTAGATGTTGATGTTTGTGTAGGAAGCGGAGACTGAGTAAACGTGTAATCTAGATGTTGATGTTTGTGTAGGAAGCGGAGACTGTGTAAACGTGTAATCTAGATGTTGATGTTTGTGTAGGAAGCGGAGACTGAGTAATCATGTAATCTAGATGTTGATGTTTGTGTAGGAAGCGGAGACTGAGTAAACGTGTAATCTAGATGTGGATGTTTGTGTAGGAAGCGGAGACTGTGTAAACGTGTAATCTAGATGTTGATGTTTGTGTAGGAAGCGGAGACTGAGTAATCATGTAATCTAGATGTTGATGTTTGTGTAGGAAGCGGAGACTGAGTAAACGTGTAATCTAGATGTTGATGTTTGTGTAGGAAGCGGAGACTGTGTAAACGTGTAATCTAGATGTTGATGTTTGTGTAGGAAGCGGAGACTGAGTAATCATGTAATCTAGATGTTGATGTTTGTGTAGGAAGCGGAGGCTGAGTAAACGTGTAATCTAGATGTTGATGTTTGTGTAGGAAGCGGGGACTGTGTAATCATGTAATCTAGATGTTGATGTTTGTGTAGGAAGCGGAGGCTGAGTAAACGTGTAATCTAGATGTTGATGTTTGTGTAGGATGCGGAGGCTGAGTAAACGTGTAATCTAGATGTTGATGTTTGTGTAGGAAGCAGAGACTGTAAATGTGTAATCTAGATGTTGATGTTTGTGTAGGAAGCGGAGACTGTAAACGTGTAATCTAGATGTTGATGTTTGTGTAGGAAGCAGAGACTGTAAACGTGTAATCTAGATGTTGATGTTTTTGTAGGAAGCAGAGACTGTAAACGTGTAATCTAGATGTTGATGTTTGTGTAAGAAGCAGAGACTGTAAACGTGTAATCTAGATGTTGATGTTTGTGTAGGAAGCCGGGGCTGAGTAAACGTGTAATCATGTAATCTAGATGTTAATGTTTGTGTAGGAAGCGGAGACTGTGTAAACGTGTAATCTAGATGTTGATGTTTGTGTAGGAAGCAGGGACTGTGTAAACGTGTAATCTAGATGTTAATGTTTGTGTAGGAAGCGGAGGCTGAGTAAACGTGTAATCTAGATGTTGATGTTTGTGTAGGAAGCGGAGACTGTGTAAAAGTGTAATCTAGATGTTGATGTTTGTGTAGGAAGTGGAGGCTGAGTAAACGTGTAATCTAGATGTTGATGTTTGTGTAGGAAGCGGAGACTGTGTAAACGTGTAATCTAGATGTTGATGTTTGTGTAGGAAGCGGAGACTGAGTAATCATGTAATCTAGATGTTGATGTTTGTGTAGGAAGCGGAGGCTGTGTAAACGTGTAATCTAGATGTTTGTGTAGGAAGCGGAGGCTGAGTAAACGTGTAATCTAGATGTTGATGTTTGTGTAGCAAGCGGAGACTGAGTAATCATGTAATCTAGATGTTGATGTTTGTGTAGGAAGCGGAGACTGAGTAAACGTGTAATCTAGATGTTGATGTTTGTGTAGGAAGCGGAGACTGAGTAATCATGTAATCTAGATGTTGATGTTTGTGTAGGAAGCGGAGACTGAGTAAACGTGTAATCTAGATGTTGATGTTTGTGTAGGAAGCAGAGACTGTAAACGTGTAATCTAGATGTTGATGTTTGTGTAGGAAGCGGAGACTGTGTAAACGTGTAATCTAGATGTTGATGTTTGTGTAGGAAGCGGAGGCTGAGTAAACGTGTAATCTAGATGTTGATGTTTGTGTAGGAAGCGGAGACTGAGTAAACGTGTAATCTAGATGTTGATGTTTGTGTAGGAAGCGGAGGCTGAGTAAACGTGTAATCTAGATGTTGATGTTTGTGTAGGAAGCGGAGACTGTGTAAACGTGTAATCTAGATGTTGATGTTTGTGTAGGAAGTGGAGGCTGAGTAAACGTGTAATCTAGATGTTGATGTTTGTGTAGGAAGTGGAGGCTGAGTAAACGTGTAATCTAGATGTTGATGTTTGTGTAGGAAGTGGAGGCTGAGTAAACGTGTAATCTAGATGTTGATGTTTGTGTAGGAAGCGGAGGCTGAGTAAACGTGTAATCTAGATGTTGATGTTTGTGTAGGAAGCGGAGGCTGAGTAAACGTGTAATCTAGATGTTGATGTTTGTGTAGGAAGCGGAGGCTGTGTAAACGTGTAATCTAGATGTTGATGTTTGTGTAGGAAGCAGAGACTGTGTAATCGTGTAATCTAGATGTTGATGTTTGTGTAGGAAGCGGAGACTGTGTAAACGTGTAATCTAGATGTTGATGTTTGTGTAGGAAGCGGAGACTGTGTAATCGTGTAATCTAGATGTTGATGTTTGTATAGGAAGCGGAGGCCGAGGAGAAGAGGATGGCTGCTAGGTATGCCAATGACATAGAGATTGCTCATGCCGAGAGAGATTTCCATCTGAAGAAAGCGGCGTACGACCAGGAGGTGTTTGCCAAGAAGGCGCAGAGTGACCTTGCTGATTCTCTACAGGTATGTATAATAGCGCGTCTACTACACAGATCAGCGTTTATCTGTCAATAGTGTTTCCCCCAAGACTGAAAAAAGGGCAGGGCGCAGGTACAAAAAAGGGCCTTTTTTGGATGTTGCCTGTACTCAAAAGGGCAGACTATTTATGTTATGAGTACGAAACATTTTGAGGACGAATTTTGTAACCTATTGCGTATTTAGATTCAAAATATATTATAAGGCGTAACAATGGTGTGATATCCTAGATTATCAATTATTTAAACAAAAATGTAAGCCAGAAAATTACAACAATAATGCATTTACATTCATTTAAATCAAAACGTACATATAAAATTGACATCCGTTGGCGGAATTTCTGACCGGTGCAATGGGACAATCCATATGCTGTGACCCAGTAAAACTAAAAACATGAGACTATAAGAACAAATTGTGGACTATTTGAATCAATTAGCGCCAATTATGAGATTTGCACACATGGGACAATGTGTCTGTGACTTCACTATAAAGAACTCGTAACTGGACATTGCGCGCCCGATAATCCCCTACATTTGTTTTTACAACAATGACTCACATGGAAATTGGGGCATAAATGTGCGAAAATTGACTGATTGGCACGTATCATGATTACTTGTCAAATTTATTTCCTCTTCAATATACATGTACATAAGCAGCAGACGACGCATTTAATAGTCTCTTGATTTATGTTTTGAATTTCTATTAAATCAATATGAAGACTACAAGTAACGTACATTCTTGCTAGGACCCCTTGCATGCCACATTGCATTGGCGGGAAAGATATGACGTAGTCAGTTAAAGCACGTGTTCATGTGCTAGCTACACAGTGCATAGATGGACATTTCACAGCATATTGATTGTAAACCTGTGTATTCCAGATTATAGCATCAGTCTAACACAGGACTGGTGTTTGTTGAGGGATTTCAGGCAATATTGCAATACTTATAATCAAGTTTTATTGAGAATTTAGGCACACAAGGGCGGTCCCAAAAAGGGGCAGGGCGGGCCGCCCTCCTATTCCTGCTTAGGGGAAACACTATGTCAAATTTGTGTAGACTGTCGGGTAATCATAGTCTATTTCTATCTGTAAACTGCTGTGTAATCATAGTCTATTTCTATCTGTAAACTGCCATGTAATCATAGTCTATTTCTATCTGTAAACTGCTGTGTAATCATAGTCTATTTCTATCTGTAAACTGCCGTGTAATCATAGTCTATTTCTATCTGTAAACTGCCGTGTAATCATAGTCTATTTCTATCTGTAAACTGCCGTGTAATCATAGTCTATTTCTATCTGTAAACTGCCTTGTAATCATAGTCTATTTCTATCTGTAAACTGCCTTGTAATCATAGTCTATTTCTATCTGTAAACTGCCTTGTAATCATAGTCTATTTCTATCTGTAAACTGCTGTGTAATCAGTCTATTTCTATCTGTAAACTGCCGTGTAATCATAGTCTATTTCTATCTGTAAACTGCCTTGTAATCATAGTCTATTTCTATCTGTAAACTGCTGTGTAATCAGTCTATTTCTATCTGTAAACTGCCGTGTAATCATAGTCTATTTCTATCTGTAAACTGCCGTGTAATCATAGTCTATTTCTATCTGTAAACTGCCGTGTAATCATAGTCTATTTCTATCTGTAAACTGCCGTGTAATCAGTCCATTTCTATCTGTAAACTGCCTTGTAATCATAGTCTATTTCTATCTGTAAACTGCCGTGTAATCATAGTCTATTTCTATCTGTAAACTGCCTTGTAATCATAGTCTATTTCTATCTGTAAACTGCCGTGTAATCAGTCTATTTCTATCTGTAAACTGCCGTGTAATCATAGTCTATTTCTATATGTAAACTGCCTTGTAATCATAGTCTATTTCTATCTGTAAACTGCCTTGTAATCATAGTCTATTTCTATCTCTAAACTGCCGTGTAATCATAGTCTATTTCTATCTGTAAACTGCCTTGTAATCATAGTCTATTTCTATCTGTAAACTGCCGTGTAATCATAGTCTATTTCTATCTGTAAACTGCCTTGTAATCATAGTCTATTTCTATCTGTAAACTGCCTTGTAATCATAGTCTATTTCTATCTGTAAACTGCCTTGTAATCATAGTCTATTTCTATCTGTCTATCTGTGTAGACTGCCAAGACACGACAGAAGATCAAGGAGGAGGAGATGCAGGTGAAGGTCATTGAAAGGACGCAGCAGATCCAACTGCAGGAGCAGGAAATCATCCGCCGTGAACGTGAACTGGAAGCCAAAGTCCGTAAACCTGCTGAGGCAGAGAAATACAAGATGGAAAAACTGGCTGAGGCTGATAGGTAAATATCATCTTTGTTTGGGTGATAGGTAAATGTCATCTTTGTTTGGGTGATAGGTAAATGTCATCTTTGTTTGGGTGATAGGTAAATATCATCTTTGTTTGAGTGATAGATAAATATGTAATTCTGGATAACGTTCAAACAGTATTTGCAAAGAACATGGAGTCAGATCAGCCGCCATGGATCGTGCCGTCTGATCAGTCTCTGTGCTGTTTGCTATTTAGATGATCTTGCTAAGACACTTGGCTGTGTAGCAAACAACATTGATCGTGATCAGCACGCAGTGTCACGCTGTGGCTGATCTGGATCTATATTATTTGGTGTCCGCCTCCGTGGTCGAGTGGTTAAGGTCACTGACTTGTATACCGCTGTAACCTATCATCACTGATGGTCACGGGTTCGAGCCCCGCTCAGGCCGTGTCTCATTTATATGAAAAAGTTGGCAGTTTCTTACGGAGGTTGGTGCACCCAAGTACTGGTGAACCGCTGGAGCCTGCCCAAGAAAGGTGTTGTTAGGTAAACTGCCCGCCGGCGATATAGCCCAAAATGGTG